>CM077798.1:4787328-4803710 GCA_039737535.1 Lagodon rhomboides | reverse complement strand
CAAGGGATGCTCAGCTTCCCCTAAAATGTCACCAAAAAAAAAAAAAAAAAAGTGGTGAAATATGTACTGCTGTGTGTACATTTCATTGACTAAATACGCGCTAGAAAGCCTTCATCTTTTGTTCAGAATCAGCTACTTATCACAGGTAACCGGCGCAACTTCCTTCTCATTCATCCCCGCAGCCCCACAGCGCTTTTCACTGTCGGAAGCTCAGCTTCTACTGACTTCAGTGGGGAAGCGTAGAGCGGGTTGTTCCACTGGCGAAACCAGACGGTCATTGGATAAATGCTGGGCTTTGTCCCGCCCATTGGAAGCTCAGCTTCTCTGGGGGTCTATGGGGCAGTGGGCTGGCCTGGAAGCTCAGCTTCTGCATGATGATTGGATGAGCTGTCTGAGGCGGAATCCTTTTTTGATTGACAGCTAAATGAGCGAATTAGCGATCTTGAAGAATAAACATCCACCGGAGCATTTTCCAAGTTTTTCTTTCCGTTGTTCTGAACTGATCTGGAGACTTTACCGATCCCCAGCGACTTTGTCACGATCACTCACACTCACAGGCGGTCACACTTCACAGTAGCCTGGCGCAGCAGCTCCAGCTGCTAGCATTAGCAAGGTGCACATCATGGCAGATAATATGAATGTTGTTAGAGTTAAACAGCAGGGCAGGTCAGCTCCTAAGATTGATTTAGTGCAAAAGGTGGGGAAAAGTAACAGGTCTTTTCAGGTGTCCTGAATAATAATAATATATATAATAAATGAACAAACACATTTATGATGTAGGCCGGAAAAATGAGCTTCCCCTCCTTGAAAGACCAGCAGCCGCCACTGGTACACCATACACCCAGTACACAGAGTACACAGTAAATAGTACACATAGTACAAACATACACAGACTACACAGTACACACAGTACACAATACACAGTCGAAATACACAGTACACATACTACACAGTACAAAGAAAACATTATACAGTACAAAGTACACAATATACAGTCTAAATAAATTTGAAGATTGTTTGACCTAAATCCCGAAATCAGGATTAAAATTCGATTACTTGCACAGCCCTACTACAAAGTCTAAATACTCAGTACACAAGACACAGTACATAGTCTAAATACACAGTACACACACACATTATGAATACACAGTACACAGTATATACACACAATACAAAGTATATACCGGTACATAGTACACAGTCTGAATACATGGTACACCGTATATACACACACACACAATACAAAGTATATACACAATACATAGTACACAGTCTGAATACATGGTACACAGCATATACACAATACACGGGGCACAGTGTAAATACACAGTTCACAGTAGAAATACACTGTATGAGTCTAAGTCCGCAGTTCACAGTCTAAATATTACGTACACATACAATATGAATATACAGTACACAGTCTAAATACAAGGTACACAGTATATAGACAATAGACAGTACACAGTGCACAAAGTACACAACACACAGTCGAAATACACAGTACACAATACAGTAGAAATACACAGTACACAACACAGTCGAAATACACAGTACACAACACAGTCGAAATACACAGTACACAATAAAGTCGAAATACACAGTACACACACTACACAGTACACACTATACAGCATACACAATACATGGGACAAAGTGTAAATGAACAGTTCACAGTAGAAATACACTGCATGACTATAAATCTGCAGTTCACAGTCTAAAAGTACACACACAGTATGAATACACTGTATATACAAAATATATAGTAGAGACACCACACAGTACACACACACAGTCTAAATACACGGGCCACAGTGTAAATAAACAGTTCACAGTAGAAAAACATTGAGTCTAAATCTGCATTTCACAGTCTAAAGTACCCAGACAGTATGAACACACAGTACACAGTATATACAAAATACATAGTACACACACAGTACTACACACAGTACATAGTACACACAGCACACACACACACACACAGTATACAAACAGTACACACACAGTACACACACCACATACAGTACACAGTAAACAAACAGTACACACACCACACACAGTACACACACCACACACAGTACACACTCCACATACAGTACACAGTAAACAAACAGTACACACACCACATACAGCACACAGTAAACAAACAGTACACACACCACACACAGTACACAGTACACAAACAGTACACACACCACACACAGTACACACCACATACAGTACACAGTATACAAACAGTACACACACCACATACAGTACACACACCACAAACAGTACACACACCACATACAGTACACAGTAAACAAACAGTACACACACCACATACAGCACACACACCACACACAGTACACACACCACATACAGTACACAGTATACAAACAGTACACAGTAAACAAACAGTACACACACCACATACAGCACACACACCACACACAGTACACACACCACATACAGTACACAGTATACAAACAGTACACACACCACACACAGTACACACACCACATACAGTACACAGTAAACAAACAGTACACACACCACACACAGTACACACACCACATACAGCACACAGTATACAAACAGTACACACACCACACACAGTACACACACCACATACAGTACACACTCCACATACAGCACACACACCACACACAGTACACACACCACATACAGTACACAGTATACAAACAGTACACACACCACACACAGTACACACACCACATACAGTACACAGTAAACAAACAGTACACACACCACACACAGTACACACACCACATACAGCACACAGTATACAAACAGTACACACACCACACACAGTACACACACCACATACAGTACACACTCCACATACAGTACACAGTATACAAACAGTACACACACCACATACAGTACACAGTATACAAACAGTACACACACCACGCACATTACACACACCACATACAGTACACAGTAAACATACAGTACACACTCCACATACAGTACACAGTATACAAACAGTACACACACCACATACAGTACACAGTATACAAACAGTACACACACCACGCACATTACACACACCACATACAGTACACAGTAAACAAACAGTACACACACCACATACAGTCCACAGTGTACAAACAGTACACACACCACATACAGTACACAGTATACAAACAGTACACACACCACACACAGTACACACACCACATACAGTACACAGTAAACAAACAGTACACAGTATTCAAACAGTACACACACCAGTACACAGTAAACAAACAGTACACAGTAAACAAACAGTACACACACCACATACAGTACACAGTAAACAAACAGTACACACACCAAATACAGTACACACACCACATACAGTACACACACCACACACAGTATACAAACAGTACACACACCACACAGTACACACACCACATACAGTACACAGTATACAAACAGTACACACACCACATACAGCACACAGTATACAAACAGTACACACACCACATACAGTACACAGTATACAAACAGTACACACACCACATACAGTACACAGTATACAAACATTACACACACCACACACAGTATACAAACAGTACACACACCACACACAGTATAAAAACAGTACAAACACCACACACAGTACGCAGTAAACAAACAGTACACACACTACATACAGTACACACAGTAAACAAACAGTACACACACCACATACAGTACACACTAAACAAACAGTACACACACCACATACAGTACATAGTAAACAAACAGTGCACACACCACACACAGTACACACACCACATACAGTACACACACCACATATAGTACACACACCACATACAGTACACACACCACATACAGTACACAGTAAACAAACAGTACACACACCACACAGAGTACACACACCACATACAGTACACAGTAAACAAACAGTGCACACACCACACACAGTACACACACCACATACAGTACACAGTATACAAACAGTACACACACACCACATACAGTACACAGTATACAAACAGTACACACACCACATACAGTACACAGTGTACAAACAGTACACACATCACATACAGTCCACAGTATACAAACAGTACACACACCACATACAGTACACAGCATACAAACAGTACACACACCACATACAGTACACAGCATACAAACAATACACACACCACATACAGTACACAGCATACAAACAGTACACACACCACATACAGTACACAGCATACAAACAGTACATACACCACATACAGTACACACACCACATACAGTACATAGTAAACAAACAGTGCACACACCACACACAGTACACACACCACATACAGTACACAGTATACAAACAGTACACACACCACACACAGTACACAGTAAACAAACAGTACACACACCACACACAGTATACAGTAAACAAACAACACACACACCAAATACAGTACACACACCACATACAGTACACACACCACACACAGTATACAAACAGTACACACACCACACAGTACACACACCACATACAGTACACAGTATACAAACAGTACACACACCACATACAGCACACAGTATACAAACAGTACACACACCACATACAGTACACAGTATACAAACAGTACACACACCACATACAGTACACAGTATACAAACATTACACACACCACACACAGTATACAAACAGTACACACACCACACACAGTATAAAAACAGTACAAACACCACACACAGTACGCAGTAAACAAACAGTACACACACTACATACAGTACACACAGTAAACAAACAGTACACACACCACATACAGTACACACTAAACAAACAGTACACACACCACATACAGTACATAGTAAACAAACAGTGCACACACCACACACAGTACACACACCACATACAGTACACACACCACATACAGTACACAGTAAACAAACAGTACACACACCACACAGAGTACACACACCACATACAGTACACAGTAAACAAACAGTGCACACACCACACACAGTACACACACCACATACAGTACACAGTATACAAACAGTACACACACACCACATACAGTACACAGTATACAAACAGTACACACACCACATACAGTACACAGTGTACAAACAGTACACACATCACATACAGTCCACAGTATACAAACAGTACACACACCACATACAGTACACAGCATACAAACAGTACACACACCACATACAGTACACAGCATACAAACAATACACACACCACATACAGTACACAGCATACAAACAGTACACACACCACATACAGTACACAGCATACAAACAGTACATACACCACATACAGTACACACACCACATACAGTACATAGTAAACAAACAGTGCACACACCACACACAGTACACACACCACATACAGTACACAGTATACAAACAGTACACACACCACACACAGTACACAGTAAACAAACAGTACACACACCACACACAGTACACAGTAAACAAACAGTACACACACCACACACAGTATACAGTAAACAAACAGTACACACACCACACACAGTATACAGTAAACAAACAGTACACACACCACACACAGTATACAGTAAACAAACAGTACACACACCACACACAGTATACAGTAAACAAACAGTACACACACCACACACAGTATACAGTAAACAAACAGTACACACACCACACACAGTATACAGTAAACAAACAGTACACACACCACACACAGTACACACACCACATACAGTACACAGTAAACAAACAGTACACACAGGACACACTACACATACAGTACACAGTATACAAACAGTACACACAGGACACACTCCACATACAGTACACAGTATACAAACAGTACACACACAGTATACAAACAGTACACACACCACACACAGTATACAAACAGCACACACTACATACAGTAAACAAACAGTACACACACCACACACAGTACACACACCACATACAGTACATGGTAAACAAACAGTACATACACAGTACACACTCCACATACAGTACACAGTATACAAACAGTACACACACCACAAACAGTACACACACCACACACAGTATACAAACAGTACACACACCACACACAGTATACAAACAGTACACACACCACACACAGTATACAAACAGTACACACACCACACACAGTATACAAACAATACACACACCACACACAGTATACAAACAGTACACACACCACACACAGTACACAGTAAACAAACAGTGCAGACACCACACACAGTATACAAACAGTACACACACCACATACAGTACACAGTATACAAACAGTACACACACCACATACAGTACACAGTAAACAAACACTGCACACACCACACACAGTATACAAACAGTACATATTAGAGCCATTTCCGTATATTGTGTTTGATTATTATTATCATTAACGTTATTGAACAAGAGTCTATGATTTCATTTGGCTGTTTTGATTCTTTATAACTGTGATGAGCCACCTCCCAGCCTATTAGGACACAAAAGGGGAGAGTGGCACAGGTGTCTCGGATGAGACAGGGGAGAGCCATACTGTTTTCAAACCGCTCTCTTTTTATGTTTTACGTTTCTATCGATAATTAATCTTATGTTGTGGACACTGCAAACCTTGACGCAAATAAAAGGATGTTTGGAACTCAAGAGAGAAAGGCAGTGATTGTTTTAATACAATTTGGAGCGCGTCACAACCACAGCGATCCCCCTAAACAAAGGACGGCATCTAGAAGCCGGTTTCCGGTTAAAATGCCGTCACATTTTGTTTGAAAACAATGCAATCTGTGGATATGTGGATGATTCAACGCATCGGAAAAAGTGCTGGACTTTAATGGACCTGGACACGGACATCGGCCTCAGCGGATTCGTGAGTAAATGCCGCGCTGGAAGTTATGAATGAATGAACAAAATGTTGCGTTCATAGAAAAAGCTTTACCGGCTTCATCGGGCAATCAATTAAGCATGCACACTGACAAACAAAACGAAATCCAGCAATGTCTTGTGTTTATGCTTCGGATGTGACGTGGTGAAATGAAAATGCACATGGATGAATTCTACATATACGGGCTGATGTTTATAAACAAGTTGAACTACGTGTGAATAAAGATGGAAAGTATAAGGAATGTTGATGAAACGTCGGCTGATGCTGGTGCAGAGGAGAGATTTAAATCGCTCAGCGCGTCGCGCAAAGGGAGACTTGGAGCATGCACGTGCAAAATTAATGAAATAAAAGCCTTGATGGAAACCGAAGGGAATGTTGAAAAAGTGAATCAATCTGTTGCCTTGTTTCAAAGATCACTTCAAGATTTTAAGGAGATTCATGAATCAGTCCAAACATTCTTGTCTGAGGAAGAAAAGGAAAAGGAGAGAATTGAATGGTATGAACCAAAAATATCCACATTTGGGGATTTTCTTAAGGATGTGGAAAAGTGGAAAAATTCTCAAACAGATCCTCAGTCACTCATTGGACCCCAGGACAGCATTTCTAACGTTTCAAAGAGGTCACGAGTCTCAAAATGTTCAAAATCAGGATCAACCATTTCTTCTGTCGCCTCAGCCCGTCTTAAAGTTGCCACAGAAAGGGCTGCTCTGCTGGCCCGGGCAGCAGCTCTAGAAAAGAAACATGCCCTGGACATGGAGAAGGCTCAATTAAAAACCAAAATGGAAGAAATGGAATTGGAAACGAATCTGGCTGAATCTGAGGCAAAACTAAAAGTGCTGGAAAACTTTGAATCTCAAAATGAACAACAGTTACAAACACATGTACAACAAGCACAACATGGGGATGGCATGAACGAATATTTGGAAACTTGCCAGGAAAATGCAGTTGCAACAACAAATTCAGAAGTATCTCCAGTTGAATTTGCCGATCTTGGAGCAATTCCCAAAACACCACTTCAAAAGGTATTTAAACCAACGACCCAAACTAAGAATAAATTCTCCACCCCACCAAAATGAAATAACACAGCATGATCCTACTGTTCACAGTTCTCCACAAACAGCGACAGGTGCTGGGACTAACATGACAAACAATGAGAACAGTTTCTTGACTGTAATGCAGAGACAAAATGATATTGCTGATTTATTGGTTTTACAGCATAAACAAGTATCACTTCCTGCACGTGAAATGCCAGTTTTTGATGGAAACCCTCTTAATTATCATATCTTTATGAGGGCATTTCAGCATAACATGGAGGAGAAAACAAATAACTGCCAAGACATGTTATATTACCTGGAGCAGTATACATCAGGACCCTGCCAGGAGTTGATCCGTAGCTGTCTTCACATGGATGCTGTAGCAGGCTTTGCGGAGGCCAAGAGACTATTAAAGGTGCATTTTGGAAATGAAATAAAGATCGCAAATGCTTATATGGCTAAAGCTCTGAACTGGAACAATAAAAAGCCAGAGGATGGTTAGGCACTGCAAAGTTATGCACTTTTCTTGAGAGCCTGTTGCACTGCCATGAGAGGTTTGCAGGACATGGAGGAGCTTGATCTACCGTCCAACTTAAGAATTGTTGTGTCAAAACTTCCTTATAAATTGAGGGAGAAGTGGAGAACTGCAGCTTGTGACATTTTGGAACGGCGAAGCACACGAGCAAGATTGCAGTACCTTGTGGCATTCATTGAAAGGCAAGCTAAGATACTACAAGATCCTCTTTGTTGTGATATTCATGATCCTCTCACGCATAATAGGATTTTAAAAGCCAAACCTACCATAGACACAAGAATAAACAGATTTAAAAGTAAAGGAAGCAGCTTTGCTACCACGGTGGCAATGGTGTCCGACAGCAAGGAAGAGAAATGGACACAAGAGAAATTACCCTTTAAAGGCAACTTGAACTCCAGCACTCATGACACTCTATGCTCCTTTTGTGCTGGTAAACATCTGCTAGTTGAATGTCAGAAAATAAATGTACAACCTCATGAAGCTAAAATCGAGTTTCTCAGAGAAAATGGACTGTGCTTCAGATGTTTGAAAGCTGGACATCTGAGTAAAAACTGCAAAAGAAGAATGAAATGTCAGAGTTGTCAGTCCAAACACCCCACTATTCTGCACATAAAGAGATCTCCCAAACCCGAGACAGACACGCACAAGGCAGAGCAACATAGTACGGCAACTAAACCTGAAGAAGCATCAATAAGCAGTGGTCTTGTGACACTTGGAGAATGTGAGGAACCTGGGGCTGGCAGAGACTGCATACTGGCCATAGTTCCAGTACTGGTCAAACTCTGTAATGGAAGTAAAAGTGTACCTACCTATGCCTTCCTGGACCCCGGCAGCACTGACACATTTTGTACAGAGAATCTCATGAGGAAACTCAACACTAGAGGCCGTAGAACTGAAGTTCTTCTGCAAACCATGGGAACAGAAAAAACGGTTAAGAGCTATAAGCTATCAGGTCTCGAGGTTGGTCATATAGACGATGGTACTTACCTGACACTGCCGGAGTTATATACTCAGGACAAAATCCCAGTGACAAAGAAAAATATTCTCACACAGGCGGATTTAAAGGAGTGGCCTTACCTGCAGGAGATCAAAGTAAAAGAGATAGATGCTGGTGTGGATCTTCTTATTGGAGTGAACGTACCAAAGGCGATGGAACCATGGAGAATCATTAATAGCCAAAAGAATGGACCATATGCAGTTAGGACACTGTTAGGATGGGTGGTTAATGGTCAACTCAATGTCTCTACTGCTATGGAGAAGGAACGCACCGTGGCATCTGTCAGCCGAATCTCCATTGTGCACATTGAAAGGCTCCTGGAAAGACAATATGCACACGACTTCCCAGCGAAAGACTATGAGGAAAGACTATGAGGAAAAAATGGCGATGTCAGCTGATGACCGACAGTTCATACAGATTGCCTCAAGTTCTGTTATTCTCACAGATGGCCACTACTACTTACCTTTACCTCTTCGTGATAGGAACATCAGCCTGCCAAACAACTATCAGGTGGCAGAACAACGAATGTTACATCTCCAAAGAAAATTCCGAAAGGATCAGGTTTACGCAAGTGAGTACAAAGACTTCATGAGTGACATCATCAGAAAAGGCTATGCTGAGAAGGTACCACCAGAAGATTTAAGACCAGAGACTGGCAGACTGTGGTACATACCACACCATGGTGTGTATCATAAACGTAAAAAAACCCTCCGTGTAGTTTTTGATTGTGCATCAACCTTTAAAAGGTGTATCACTCAATATTTACTCCTACAGGGCCCAGACTTGGCTAACTCTCTTATAGGTGTCCTGCTCAGATTTCGGCATGAGCCAGTTGCAATTATGGCAGATATTGAGAGCATGTTTCACCAAGTGAGAGTTCATGAAGAGGAGAGAAACTTGCTCAGATTCCTATGGTGGCCAGAGGGAGACACAAGCCAAGATCTGGAGGAATATAGGATGACAGTCCATCTGTTCGGAGCTGTATCTTCTCCAACCTGTGCAAACTTTGCACTGCAAAAAACTGCAGAGGATAACAGTAGCACATTCAATAGAGAAGTGTCTGACACAGTCAAGTCTAATTTCTATGTTGATGATTGTCTCAAGTCAGTTCCAACAGAGAAGCAAGCAATACGCCTTGTTAAGAAGCTCAAAGAAATGTGCTTCCTTGGAGGATTCAAGCTGACCAAATGGGTTAGCAATAGCCATACTGTATTGGCATCCATCCCTGATGATGACAAAGCAAAACAAATCAAGAACTTGGATCTGGACAGGGAGAAACTGCCTAATGACAGAGCATTAGGACTGTACTGGGACATTGAGAATGATATCTTCTGCTTTCGTGTCACTGTTAACAACAAAAGCCCCACCAGAAGAAACATACTTTCCATTGTTAGCTCGGTGTATGATCCTCTTGGTTTTCTTGCCCCTTTCATATTGAAAGCCAAGCAGATCCTTCAACAACTTTGTAAAGCTAAGTACTGATGGGATGAAGCGATTCCTGAGGAATTATTAAAGCCATGGCAACGGTGGCTCAAAGATCTGGATGAGCTGACCAGATTCCAAATTGACAGGTGTGTGAAACCAAGAAACTTTGGCCAAGTAAAAACTGCACAACTGCATAACTTTTGTGATGCAAGTGAACAAGGTTATGGAACTGCAAGTTATCTAAGGTTCACAAATGACTCTGAAGAGGTACATGTTGCCTTTGTGATGGGAAAATCGAGAATAAGTCCACTCAAAACAATGACTATCCCCAGACTGGAACTCACTGCTGCCACTCTGGCTTCACGAATAGACAGAATGCTTCGCTCAGAACTTAAAATTGAACTCCAAGAATCCACTTTTTGGACTGACAGCCAGTCTGTTCTGAAATATCTTCAAAATAAAACACGAAGATTTCGCACCTTTGTGGCTAACAGGATTGCAGTGATCCATAACTTGTCAAAGGTGAGTCAGTGGAGGTTTGTAGATTCCAAACTCAACCCAGCTGATGATGCATCTCGAGGACTGAGTATTGAACCTTTTCTCAGTTCCAAGAGATGGCTTCAAGGACCGGAGTTTCTGAAAAAATCAGAAACAGAGTGGCCAAGAAATCCTGTGGCGCTCGGCTCCGTCCTCCCAGATGATCCAGAGGTGAGGAAAGAAGTTATTGTAAGTAACATTGTCACCTCTACATCAGAGAAAACTCCAACAAGCAAGCTCATTAAATATTATTCATCATGGAATGATCTGAAAAGAGCCGTAGCTTGGATGATGAAACTAAAGAATCTCCTTCTACAAATGAACAGGAAAAGGAAAAAGGAATGTACTCTGATTGGTCAAGATAAAGGCAAATCACTAAAAGATCAGATGCTCCTTCTCCAAATGCCTGCAGTCACCGGTCTTTCAGTAGAGGACATTGAAAATGCAGAAAAAGCCATTATTTGCTATGAGCAGAGACAGCATTATAAGGAGGAAATGGCCGCTCTGGAGCAAGGAAAACCGTGCAAAAGAGGAAGCTCCCGGTATAAGCTGGACCCTGGCATTGATGTTGATATCCTGAGAGTGGGAGGAAGGACAAAGAAGATGGCTATGCCCACAGAGATCAAGCACCCCAAGATCCTACCTAAAAATTCTTATGTGTCAAAGTTAATACTGAATCACATTCACAGACAAGTTGGTCACTCTGGTCGAGGTTACATGCTCTCCAAACTTCACCAACGATATTGGCTCTCTGGTGCCAACTCTTCGGCAAGAAAGATTATTAAGAGCTGTGTGTTTTGCAGAAGACAACAAGCTAAAGCTGGTGAGCAGAAGATGGCTGATCTCCCTCTAGATAGAGTAACACCAGATCTTCCACCCTTCACTCATGTCGGTGTAGATTATTTTGGACCCACTGAGGTAAGACGTGGCCGTGCTCTGGTTAAGAGATGGGGAGTGATATTCACTTGCCTTGTAAGCCGTGCTGTTCACCTGGAGGTGGCCAGTCAACTGGATACAGATGCATGCATAAATGCTATTCGTCGATTCATCTGTCGTCGAGGCTCAGTGAAAAGTATCAGAGCGGATCAAGGCACCAACTTCATAGGGGCACAGAGAGAATTGGGGGAGTCCGTGAAACAGCTGGATAATGACATAATTAAAGGATCACTTATCAGAAGGGGAATTGACTGGATATTCAACCCCCCCTCTGGAGCTCATCACGGTGGCGTCTGGGAAAGGCTAATTAGACTAGTTAAAAAGATCCTCTACTCTGTCTTAAAGGAACAAACCTTGGATGATGATGGCCTACATACAGCTTTGTGTGAAGTGGAGGCAATTATGAATGACAGACCAATTACAACAGCAACCAGTGACCCAAATGACCTTGAGCCACTAACTCCAAATCATCTGCTTCTCTTAAAAACAAACCCTATCATACCCCCCGGACTTTTCCAGAAAGGGGACATCTATTCAAGGAAAAGATGGAGGCAGGTCCAGTATATGGCTGACTTGTTCTGGAGGAGATGGACCAGGGAATACATCCCACTTGTGCAGGAGCGACACAAGTGGAATAGCATCAAAAGGAACTTTGCTCCTGGAGATCTCGTTGTCATCATTGATGACAATGCCCCAAGAAACACCTGGCTCCTAGGACGATTTGTCAAAGCACTTCCAGGAGCAAAGGGCCTTGTTCGAAGTGTTTTGGTGAAAACTAAAACCAACACAATCCAGAGACCGATTACCAAGCTCCGTCTGCATCTGGAGGCAGCTAACTGAGTTTATTAATTTCTTTCTCTTTCAGTGCCTTTGAACAGTAAAATAGACTCTTACATGGATATGGACTGTTAATATGAACTTTTTGGCCGAGGCCAATGTCTTCCATTATGATAATTGCTCTATTAATGTATTGTTTGGTAATTGTTATGTAATAAGCAATTAGGGGCTGGTATATTAGAGCCATTTCCGTATATTTTGTTTGATTATTATTATCATTAACGTTATTGAACAAGAGTCTATGATTTCATTTGGCTGTTTTGATTCTTTATAATTGTGATGAGCCACCTCCCAGCCTATTAGGACACAAAAGGGGAGAGTGGCACAGGTGTCTCGGATGAGACAGGGGAGAGCCATACTGTTTTTTTACGCGTCACAACCACAGCGATCCCCCTGAACAAAGGACGGTGTCTAGAAGCCGGTTGCCGGTTAAAATGCCGTCACAGTACACACACACAGTATACAAACAGTACACACACCACATACAGTACACACACCACACATAGCACACAGTATACAAACAGTACACACACCACACACTGTATATTGTATGTGGTGTGTGTACTGTTTGTATACCAACAGTACACACACACCACATACAGTAAACAGACCACACACACCACACAAACAGTACACACACCACATACCACACACAGTATACAAACCGTACACACAGTATAGAAACAGTACACAAACCACACACAGTATACAAACAGTACACGCACCACACACAATATACAAACAGTACACGCACCACACACAGTACACACACCACAGTATACAAACAGTGCACACACAGTATACAAAAAGTACACACACCACACAAACAGTACACACACACCACACAAACAGTACACACACTACACACAGTATACAATTAGTACACACAGCAAAAAAAACAGTACACACTCGGTCGGTCCTCCATCGGTGCTTGTTGTCGGCACCCTGATGGTTCGACACGTGGCAGTGTCTGGCGGCTGGTGTTTCGGATTAACACAGGGCCATGTTAACTGCCGACCGTCAGCCAAATGTGTCTGTGGTCGCCGTAGCTGCAACAGATGTTGAAAACGGGAAGAGAAGACGTAGCTGTCCTCTGATATGCCTCTTTGTTCAGGTTGTCTCTGTGAAAAACAAGCTTGTTACTTGTTTAGGCCGCCGTTTGATTAAACGTGTCTAACCCTCGTCGCTGTATCAAAGTTGCTGGTTGTTACAGAAGATGTTGTAAACAGGAAAAGGGAGAGTTGCTCTTCCTGTGAATGTGTATCTCTAATAAACCTTTATTTATCTCTCCTCCCTGTTGAGGTAAACATGCATCACATAGAGGAACTATGGAACCCTTTTAAACAAAAAAAAAAGAAAAAATAATGACAGGACTTAAACTCACATTCACTGAGGGGAAAAAATAACAGTGTGGTAACCGATCAATTACGCCAATCAGATCACACAGGTCCTTGGTATAGCCTTTTTCACTCCTCACAGCATACACACAGGCACCTCTTGAACGCAGTTTATAACACAAACAATATTTTCATCAAAAATATGGGCTGTCTTGGTAAAAACCTTCTATACTGAAGTAAAATGAAATAAAATACTTGAATGATGGAAAATAACTGAGTCTATCTTAGATGTTGAGCAGATAAAGAGGAGGATAATTTTCAATAATTTTGGTATTGTCCAGTTGTTGCATCCTTTGGGCAGCACTGCTGTCATTCCTACATATTTAAAGTGGCCTATAACATAATCTTACAGACACTAACATAAATTGATCATATATATTTTTTAAATATATTTTTTGATGCATAGACACTGTGGTCACAAGTTGACCTGGCCACCTTCTGTGACCAAAAGGTGTCTGTGGGTATGGTTAGAGGTTATGCCATTAATCAAACTACAGTATGTCTGGTGTAGTGGATTGGTTATCACGCAGCAGGCTGCTTTTTCCCTCAATGAGTCTTAGTTTGAGTCCTGTAGTTTATTTTATTTTTTTCTCTGTTTCGTTTAAAAGGGTTATATAGTACTTCTATGTGAAGAACGTTTACTCAAACAGACAGCAAAGACAAGTAAGTGCATTTCATAAAGGTGTTATAAAACCATCACAGTACAGACACGGTGAGCCCGAACCCTAACGGACGGACGGCCTCCATCCTTCACAGAGGTCCAACAACATTGTATTCGAAATGTATTGCCCCAAACCCATCCGTGGTCCTGAATTTCAGCTGTCTAAAAGTCACTCAAATGAGCTCTGCTGAGCTCTACTGAGAGCAGGCCGTTTCTGTGCCTGCACCTTTAAATGCTAATGAGCTCCGTCTGTCATCGGCTGCCCTGCCTGCTACACGTCCCTCTCACGGAGACGATGCTGTTTACGCTAACGGTAGCATGCGCTGAATGTTTGGATTACACACACCACACGCTGTCGTTCAACCATACCAGTTTGACCCAGAAGGAGACGCTCCTGAAGAAATACGGACATTACATGAGAAACTCCCCACTCCCCAACACAGCCACCCGGCTCCCATTCCCCACTGACCTGCAACAGGCAACATTTAAAAACAGCTAGCGAAAGCTGTGTTTGTCTTCAACACAGTCTCCAAACTCTTGGACACTGTTCGCATACTCCCTGTCTCCAGTCTGCACATGTTTCCAGACTTTTACTGTGACAACCAAGCTCCCTCGTAATGTTATTAACATTAAACTAGCTTCAAACGGCAATGCATAGCGGACCGAAGCGGAGCTAACTAGTTAGCCAATTTCAAGCTGACTTCACCATACTCGTCGGCAGCTGTAAATACTATCAAAACGTGGCGACACTTACCTGTGTCTCGGGTGCAGTTGCTGGGTCCCGTATGGTTGGATCTGATCCTTTTCCGATGGTCAGTGTCGAGGCAAAGCCAGCTTTGTACTGACCCTCGTTACTGAAGCAGTCCGATGTGAAGTGGTTAGCACACACAAACAAACTTACAGGAACCGTAGCCGGCACGCTGTCGTTAAAAATGAAACGCAACCACTGTCTCTTGTGTTCTTCTGTAGCTGGGACAAAATATAGGCACGTATGTTGATTTTTACAACCAACAACAGAGTAATTGGCGTGTCTAGCTCTGAGCGACGACACACCGAACGCTGGACACACCGAACTTCACCTCCGGGATGAACGCCCTCTCGATATCTCCTATCATCGCGCAGAGGAGGCCGGCTTATGAAAATCTCTCCTGTCGTTACGTGACGACGGGAGCTGAATCTGAACAGCCTGTAGGA
>CM077798.1:4433738-4787228 GCA_039737535.1 Lagodon rhomboides | reverse complement strand
GGGCACAGTGTAAATAAACAGTTCACAGTAGAAAAACACTGTATGAGTCTAAATCCGCATTTCAGTCTAAAGCACACAGTGTGAATACACTGTATATACAAAATGCATAGTACACACACCACACAGTACACACAGTATATAGTGTACACAGTTCGCAGTACACACACACACACAGTACATAGTGTACACAGTTCGCAGTACACACACACAGTACATAGTGTACACAGTTCGCAGTACACACACACAGTACATAGTGTACACAGTTCGCAGTGCACACACACACACAGTACATAGTGTACACAGTTCGCAGTGCACACACACACACAGTACATAGTGTACACAGTTCGCAGTACACACACACAGTACATAGTGTACACAGTTCGCAGTGCACACACAGAGTACATAATGTACACAGTTCGCAGTACACACACAGTACATAGTGTACACAGTTCGCAGCACACACACACTACACAGTGTACACAGTTCGCAGCACACACACAGTCCACAGTTCACGGCACACACAGTACACAGTTCACGGCACACACACAGTACACAGTTCACAGCACACACACAGTACACAGTTCACAGCACACACACAGTACACAGTTCACAGCACACACACAGTACACAGTTCACAGTACACAGTTCACAGCACACACACAGTACACAGTTCACAGCACACACACAGTACACAGTTCACAGCACACACACACAGTCTAAATACACAGCATATACACAATACACAGGACACAGTGTAAATAAACAGTTCACAGTAGAAAAACACTGTATTAGTCTAAGTCCGCAGTTCACAGTCTAAATATTACGTACACATACAATATGAATATACAGTACACAGTCTAAATACAAGGTACACAGTATATAGACAATAGACCGCACACACTATACACAGTGCACAAAGTACACAATACACAGTCGAAATACACAGTACACAACACAGTCGAAATACACAGTACACACACACACTACACAGTACACACTATACAGTATACACAATACATGGGACAAAGTGTAAATGAACAGTTCACAGTAGAAATACACTGTATGAGTCTAAATCCGCAGTTCACAGTCTAAAGTACACACAGAGTATGAATACACTGTATATACAAAATATATAGTAGAGACACCACACAGTACACACACACAGTACACAGTTCACACTGCACACACACAGTCTAAATACACAGCATATACACAATACACGGGCCACAGTGTAAATAAACAGTTCACAGTAGAAAAACACTGTATGAGTCTAAATCCGCATTTCACAGTCTCAAGCACAAACACAGTATGAATACACTGTATATACAAAATACATAGTACACACACTACACAGTACACACACACACACTACACAGTGCACACACAGTACATAGTGTCCACAGTTCGCAGCACACACACACAGTACATAGTGTACACAGTTCACAGTACACACACAGTACATAGTGTACACAGTTCGCAGCACACAGCAGTAAATAAACAGTTCACAGTAGAAACACTGTCTTAGTCTAAATCCGCAGTTCACAGTCTAAATATTAAGTACACATACAATATGAATATACAGTACACAGTATAAATACAAGGTACACAGTATATAGACAATAGACAGTACACACACACACACAATACACAGTGCAAAAACTACACAATACACAGTCGAAATACACAGTACACACACACTACACAGTACACTCTATACAGTACACACACACATCACAGACAGTACACAGTACACGCACAGTACATAGTGTACACAGGTCGCAGCACACACACAGTACATAGTGTACATAGTACACTATACAGTACTATACAGTACACATACAATATGAATATACAGTCTAAATACAATGTACACAGTATACAGACAATAGGCAGTACACACACAAAACACAGTGCACAAAGTACACAATATACAGTCGAAATACACATTACACACACACTACACAGTACACGATACACACACTACACTATACACTGTACACAGTACACGGTCTAAATACACAATACAAAATACACAGTCTAAATGCACAATACAAAATACACAGTCTAAATGCACAATACAAGATACACAGTCGAAATACATGATACACACACACGCACACACTACACAGTACAAAGTAAACACCACAAAGTACACAGTACACAGTCGAAATACTCAGTACACAATGCACAGTATATAGTCTAAATACACAGCATGTACACAATACATGGGACACAGTGTAAATAAACAGTTCACAGTAGAAATACACTGTATGAGTCTAAGGGCGTATTCACACCAGGCTCGTTTGGTCCACTTGAAACAGACGTTTCCTCTGGTGCGGACCTTTTTGGTAGGTGTGAATACAACCCAGCGGACTCTGGTGCAGATCAAACAAGTGAACCGAGACCACCTCTGCAGGTGGGACATGGTTCACTTCTTTGGTCCGCACCAGAGTCCCAAACGGACCATGGTCCGCTTCGTTTGTGGTGTGAATGCAATCTGAACCTTTTCCGAACCAAATGCAAAATTTGAGCACCTTTTTGGATTTAACGGGCTTCCGTTGTTATTGCAAAGTGCAGGATTTTTACCAAAAATGAGCCCTGGGTCAACATTAGGGACAGAGGAGACGCACTGCCTCATCGGCATATGGTCAGAGGAGTACTAGGGCCATACTATGAGGAAAAAAAATGTAAAAAATGTAAATTACGAGAATAAACTCGTAATATTACCTGAATAAAGTCGTAATGTTACGAGAATAATGTAATAATAATACAAGGAGGAAAAAGTCGTTTTAATGAGAAAAAAGCTTCGATAGAGTAGCAGCAGCCTCAGCCTGAGCCCAGCAGCCCCTGCTTGTCTCAGTCATACCATACAGTCAACAGTTAAGCAGTTCGGTAAAGTTGGAAATATATTCACAGATTCGAACTTCACGGATCAATAACTCATAAGCGAAACACTGTTGAAACACAAACTACGACTCTTAACTATTTTCATCAAAACGAGCGGTCTTCCGGGCTGGACACATAACACTGATCTCTGTGGTCAGCCGCCTGTGAGACGAGGGCGCAGGGACCGTCTACAAATTGCAATACCGAAAAGAGAAACTACAAAAGGTATTCAAAAACTCTAATAAGTAATATTTTGACTTTATTCTCGTAATATTATGACTTTATTCTCGTAATCCCCCCCCCCACAGTTTTTTTTTCTTTTAATCTGGCCCCAATACTCCGTCATAGAGGAGAGAATATACCAGCTGCTCCAAAAGACGCTCAAAAATGCCGACGTCTACGGCCAAATGGCAGAGAGGATAAAAAAGTAAAAAGACAGCGAGAAAAACGTGGATGACCTCCACTGTGGACTCCCTTTTTATTTTTATTCTATATCAGATCCCGCCAAATATTTTTTATCCTATGATTGAGCGGCTACGGGACACACGTGCTTTTGTTTACAGTGTTGGTCTGCTTGTCAAAAAATGCAATGTGAATACAAACCGAACCAAGTTTTTTTTTTAAAAAGGTCCGGATCAAAGCAAGTGGACTATCGGACTTTCCTGGTGTGAATACACCCTAAATCCGCATTTCACAGTCTAAAGCACAAACACAGTATGAATGCACTGTATATACAAAATACATAGTACACACACCACACAGTACACACACACACACACACACACTACATAGTGTACACAGTTCGCAGTACAAACACAGTACATAGTGTACACAGTTCGCAGTACACACACAGTATATAGTGTGCACAATTCGCAGTTCGCAGCACACACACAGTACACAGTTCGCAGCACGCATGCACAGTCTAAATACACAGCATACACACAATACACAGGGCACAGTGTAAATAAACAGTTCACAGTAGAAAAACACTGGATGAGTCTAAATCCGCATTTCAGTCTAAAGCACAAACACAGTGTGAATACACTGTATATACAAAATGCATAGTACACACACCACACAGTACACACACACCACACAGTACACACACAGTAGATAGTGTACACAGTTCGCAGTACACACACACACAGTACATAGTGTACACAGTTCGCAGTACACACACACAGTACATAGTGTACACAGTTCGCAGTACACACACACACAGTACATAGTGTACACAGTTCGCAGTACACACACACAGTACATAGTGTACACAGTTCGCAGTACACACACACACAGTACATAGTGTACACAGTTCGCAGTACACACACACACAGTACATAGTGTACACAGTTCGCAGTACACACACACAGTACATAGTGTACACAGTTCGCAGTACACACACACACAGTACATAGTGTACACAGTTCGCAGTACACACACACACACAGTACATAGTGTACACAGTTCGCAGTACACACACAGTACATAGTGTACACAGTTCGCAGTACACACACACTACACAGTGTACACAGTTCGCAGCACACACACAGTCCACAGTTCACGGCACACACAGTACACAGTTCACAGCACACACACAGTACACAGTTCACGGCACACACACAGTACACAGTTCACAGCACACACACAGTACACAGTTCACGGCACACACACAGTACACAGTTCACAGCACACACACAGTACACAGTTCACAGCACACACACAGTACACAGTTCACAGCACACACAGTACACAGTTCACAGCACACACACACAGTCTAAATACACAGCATATACACAATACACAGGACACAGTGTAAATAAACAGTTCACAGTAGAAAAACACTGTATTAGTCTAAGTCCGCAGTTCACAGTCTAAATATTACGTACACATACAATATGAATATACAGTACACAGTCTAAATACAAGGTACACAGTATATAGACAATAGACCGTACACACAATACACAGTGCACAAAGTACACAATACACAGTCGAAATACACAGTACACAACACAGTCGAAATACACAGTACACAACACAGTCGAAATACACAGTACACAATACAGTCGAAATACACAGTACACACACACTACACACTATACAGTATACACAATACATGGGACAAAGTGTAAATGAACAGTTCACAGTAGAAATACACTGTATGAGTCTAAATCCGCAGTTCACAGTCTAAAGTACACACAGAGTATGAATACACTGTATATACAAAATATATAGTAGAGACACCACACAGTACACACACACAGTACACAGTTCACACTGCACACACACAGTCTAAATACACAGCATATACACAATACACGGGCCACAGTGTAAATAAACAGTTCACAGTAGAAAAACACTGTGAGTCTAAATCTGCATTTCACAGTCTAAAGTACCCAGACAGTATGAACACACAGTACAAAATACATAGTACACACACAGTACTACACACAGTACATAGTACACACAGTATACACATTACACAGTATACACAGTTCACACTACAGAGTACACACACTACACACAGTAGACAGTACACCACAGTGGCGATTGCTCTAAGACTGCAAGGGATGCTCAGCTTCCCCTAAAATGTCACCAAAAAAAAAAAAAAAAAAGTGGTGAAATATGTACTGCTGTGTGTACATTTCATTGACTAAATACGCGCTAGAAAGCCTTCATCTTTTGTTCAGAATCAGCTACTTATCACAGGTAACCGGCGCAACTTCCTTCTCATTCATCCCCGCAGCCCCACAGCGCTTTTCACTGTCGGAAGCTCAGCTTCTACTGACTTCAGTGGGGAAGCGTAGAGCGGGTTGTTCCACTGGCGAAACCAGACGGTCATTGGATAAATGCTGGGCTTTGTCCCGCCCATTGGAAGCTCAGCTTCTCTGGGGGTCTATGGGGCAGTGGGCTGGCCTGGAAGCTCAGCTTCTGCATGATGATTGGATGAGCTGTCTGAGGCGGAATCCTTTTTTGATTGACAGCTAAATGAGCGAATTAGCGATCTTGAAGAATAAACATCCACCGGAGCATTTTCCAAGTTTTTCTTTCCGTTGTTCTGAACTGATCTGGAGACTTTACCGATCCCCAGCGACTTTGTCACGATCACTCACACTCACAGGCGGTCACACTTCACAGTAGCCTGGCGCAGCAGCTCCAGCTGCTAGCATTAGCAAGGTGCACATCATGGCAGATAATATGAATGTTGTTAGAGTTAAACAGCAGGGCAGGTCAGCTCCTAAGATTGATTTAGTGCAAAAGGTGGGGAAAAGTAACAGGTCTTTTCAGGTGTCCTGAATAATAATAATATATATAATAAATGAACAAACACATTTATGATGTAGGCCGGAAAAATGAGCTTCCCCTCCTTGAAAGACCAGCAGCCGCCACTGGTACACCATACACCCAGTACACAGAGTACACAGTAAATCGTACACATAGTACAAACATACACAGACTACACAGTACACACAGTACACAATACACAGTCGAAATACACAGTACACATACTACACAGTACAAAGAAAACATTATACAGTACAAAGTACACAATATACAGTCTAAATAAATTTGAAGATTGTTTGACCTAAATCCCGAAATCAGGATTAAAATTCGATTACTTGCACAGCCCTACTACAAAGTCTAAATACTCAGTACACAAGACACAGTACATAGTCTAAATACACAGTACACACACACATTATGAATACACAGTACACAGTATATACACACACAATACAAAGTATATACCGGTACATAGTACACAGTCTGAATACATTGTACACCGTATATACACACACAATACAAAGTATATACACAATACATAGTACACAGTCTGAATACATGGTACACAGCATATACACAATACACGGGGCACAGTGTAAATAAACAGTTCACAGTAGAAATACACTGTATGAGTCTAAGTCCGCAGTTCACAGTCTAAATATTACGTACACATACAATATGAATATACAGTACACAGTCTAAATACAAGGTACACAGTATATAGACAATAGACAGTACACAGTGCACAAAGTACACAACACACAGTCGAAATACACAGTACACAACACAGTAGAAATACACAGTACACAACACAGTCGAAATACACAGTACACAACACAGTCGAAATACACAGTACACAATAAAGTCGAAATACACAGTACACACACACTACACAGTACACACTATACAGCATACACAATACATGGGACAAAGTGTAAATGAACAGTTCACAGTAGAAATACACTGCATGACTATAAATCTGCAGTTCACAGTCTAAAAGTACACACACAGTATGAATACACTGTATATACAAAATATATAGTAGAGACACCACACAGTACACACACACAGTCTAAATACACGGGCCACAGTGTAAATAAACAGTTCACAGTAGAAAAACATTGAGTCTAAATCTGCATTTCACAGTCTAAAGTACCCAGACAGTATGAACACACAGTACACAGTATATACAAAATACATAGTACACACACAGTACTACACACAGTACATAGTACACACAGTACACACACACACACTACACAGTATACAAACAGTACACACACAGTACACACGCCACATACAGTACACAGTAAACAAACAGTACACACACCACACACAGTACACACACCACACACAGTACACACTCCACATACAGTACACAGTAAACAAACAGTACACACACCACATACAGTACACAGTAAACAAACAGTACACACACCACACACAGTACACAGTAAACAAACAGTACACACACCACACACAGTACACACACCACATACAGTACACAGTAAACAAACAGTACACACACCACATACAGTACACAGTAAACAAACAGTACACACACCACATACAGTACACAGTAAACAAACAGTACACACACCACATACAGTACACAGCACCACATACAGTACACACACCACATACAGTACACAGTAACACAAACAGTACACACACCACATACAGTACACAGTATACAAACAGTACACACACCACATACAGTACACAGTAAACAAACAGTACACACACCACACACAGTACACACACCACATACAGTACACAGTATACAAACAGTACACACACCACACACAGTACACAGTAAACAAACAGTACACAGTATACAAACAGTACACACACCACATACAGTACACAGTAAACAAACAGTACACACACCACACACAGTACACAGTAAACAAACAGTACACACACCACACACAGTACACACCACATACAGTACACAGTATACAAACAGTACACACACCACATACAGTACACAGTAAACAAACAGTACACACACCACATACAGTACACACACCACACACAGTACACACACCACATACAGTACACACACCACATACAGTACACACACCACATACAGTACACACACCACACACAGTACACACACCACATACAGTACACAGTATACAAACAGTACACACACCACACACAGTACACACACCACATACAGTACACAGTATACAAACAGTACACACACCACATACAGTACACAGTAAACAAACAGTACACACACCACACACAGTACACACACCACATACAGCACACAGTATACAAACAGTACACACACCACACACAGTACACACACCACATACAGTACACAGTAAACAAACAGTACACACACCACATACAGTACACACACCACACACAGTACACACACCACATACAGCACACAGTATACAAACAGTACACACACCACACACAGTACACACACCACATACAGTACACACACCACACACAGTACACACACCACATACAGTACACAGTAAACAAACAGTACACACACCACATACAGTACACACACCACACACAGTACACACACCACATACAGCACACAGTATACAAACAGTACACACACCACACACAGTACACACACCACATACAGTACACACACCACATACAGTACACAGTAAACAAACAGTACACACACCACATACAGCACACACACCACACACAGTACACACACCACATACAGCACACAGTATACAAACAGTACACACACCACACACAGTACACACACCACATACAGTACACAGTATACAAACAGTACACACACCACACAGTAAACAAACAGTACACACACCACATACAGTACACACACCACACACAGTACACACACCACATACAGCACACAGTATACAAACAGTACACACACACCACACACAGTACACACACCACATACAGTACACACTCCACATACAGTACACAGTATACAAACAGTACACACACCACATACAGTACACAGTATACAAACAGTACACACACCACGCACAGTACACACACCACATACAGTACACAGTAAACAAACAGTACACAGACCACATACAGTACACAGTGTACAAACAGTACACACACCACATACAGTACACAGTATACAAACAGTACACACACCACACACAGTACACACACCACATACAGTACACAGTAAACAAACAGTACACACACCACATACAGTACACAGTAAACAAACAGTACACAGTATTCAAACAGTACACAGTAAACAAACAGTACACAGTAAACAAACAGTACACACACCACATACAGTACACAGTAAACATACAGTACACACACCAAATACAGTACACACACCACATACAGTACACACACCACATACAGTACACAGTATACAAACAGTACACACACCACACAGTACACACACCACATACAGTACACAGTATACAAACAGTACACACACCACATACAGCACACAGTATACAAACAGTACACACACCACATACAGTACACAGCATACAAACAGTACACACACCACATACAGTACACAGTATACAAACATTACACACACCACACACAGTATACAAACAGTACACACACCACACACAGTATAAAAACAGTACACACACCACACAAATTACGCAGTAAACAAACAGTACACACACCACATACAGTACACACAGTAAACAAACAGTACACACACCACATACAGTACACACTAAACAAACAGTACACACACCACATACAGTACATAGTAAACAAACAGTACACACACCACATACAGTACATAGTACAACAAACAGTGCACACACCACACACAGTACATAGTAAACAAACAGTGCACACACCACACACAGTACACACACCACATATAGTACACAGTATACAAACAGTACACACACCACATACAGTACACAGTAAACAAACAGTACACACACCACACACAGTACACACACCACATACAGTACACAGTAAACAAACAGTACACACACCACACACAGTACACACACCACATACAGTACACAGTATACAAACAGTACACACACCACATACAGTACACAGTGTACAAACAGTACACACACCACATACAGTACACAGTATACAAACAGTACACACACCACATACAGTACACAGCATACAAACAGTACACACACCACATACAGTACACAGCATACAAACAGTACACACACCACATACAGTACACAGCATCACAGACACACACGTACACACACCACATACAGTACATAGTAAACAAACAGTGCACACACCACACACAGTACACACACCACATACAGTACACAGTATACAAACAGTACACACACCACACACAGTACACAGTAAACAAACAGTACACACACCACACACAGTATACAGTAAACAAACAGTACACACACCACACACAGTATACAGTAAACAAACAGTACACACACCACACACAGTATACAGTAAACAAACAGTACACACACCACACACAGTATACAGTAAACAAACAGTACACACACCACACACAGTACACACACCACATACAGTACACACACCACATACAGTACACAGTAAACAGTAAACAAACAGTACACACAGGACACACTCCACATACAGTACACAGTATACAAACAGTACACACACAGTATACAAACAGTACACACACCACATACAGTATACAAACAGCACACACACAGTATACAAACAGTACACACACCACATACAGTACACAGTAAACAAACAGTACACACACAGTACACACTCCACATACAGTACACAGTATACAAACAGTACACACACCACATACAGTACACAGTATACAAACAGTACACACACCACATACAGTACACAGTATACAAACAGTACACACACCACACACAGTATACAAACAGTACACACACCACACACAGTATACAAACAGTACACACACCACACACAGTATACAAACAGTACACACACCACACACAGTATACAAACAGTACACACACCACACACAGTACACAGTAAACAAACAGTACACACACCACACACAGTACACAGTAAACAAACAGTACACACACCACATACAGTACACAGTAAACAAACAGTACACACACCACATACAGTACACAGTAAACAAACAGTGCACACACCACACACAGTATACAAACAGTACACACACCACATACAGTACACAGTATACAAACAGTACACACACCACATACAGTACACAGTATACAAACAGTACACACACCACATACAGTTTACAAACAGTACATATTAGAGCCATTTCCGTATATTGTGTTTGATTATTATTATCATTAACGTTATTGAACAAGAGTCTATGATTTCATTTGGCTGTTTTGATTCTTTATAACTGTGATGAGCCACCTCCCAGCCTATTAGGACACAAAAGGGGAGAGTGGCACAGGTGTCTCGGATGAGACAGGGGAGAGCCTTACTGTTTTCAAACCGCTCTCTTTTTATGTTTTACGTTTCTATCGATAATTAATCTTATGTTGTGGACACTGCAAACCTTGATGCAAATAAAAGGATGTTTGGAACTCAAGAGAGAAAGGCAGTGATTGTTTTAATACAATTTGGAGCGAGTCACAACCACAGCGATCCCCCTAAACAAAGGACGGCATCTAGAAGCCGGTTTCCGGTTAAAATGCCGTCACATTTTGTTTGAAAACAATGCAATCTGTGGATATGTGGATGATTCAACGCATCGGAAAAAGCGCTGGACTTTAATGGACCTGGACATCGGCCTCAGCGGATTCGTGAGTAAATGCCGCGCTGGAAGTTATGAATGAATGAACAAAATGTTGCGTTCATAGAAAAAGCTTTACCGGCTTCATCGGGCAATCAATTAAGCATGCACACTGACAAACAAAACGAAATCCAGCAATGTCTTGTGTTTATGCTTCGGATGTGACATGTGGTGAAATGAAAATGCACATGGATGAATTCTACATATACGGGCTGATGTTTATAAACAAGTTGAACTACGTGTGAATAAAGATGGAAAGTATCAGGTATGTTGATGAAATGTCGGCTGATGCTGGTGCAGAGGAGAGATTTAAATCGCTCAGCGCGTCGCGCAAAGGGAGACTTGGAGCGTGCACGTGCAAAATTAATGAAATAAAAGCCTTGATGGAAACCGAAGGGAATGTTGAAAAAGTGAATCAATCTGTTGCCTTGTTTCAAAGATCACTTCAAGATTTTAAGGAGATTCATGAATCAGTCCAAACATTCTTGTCTGAGGAAGAAAAGGAAAAGGAGAGAATTGAATGGTATGAACCAAAAATATCCACATTTGGGGATTTTCTTAAGGATGTGGAAAAGTGGAAAACTTCTCAAACAGATCCTCAGTCACTCATTGGACCCCAGGACAGCATTTCTAACGTTTCAAAGAGGTCACGAGTCTCAAAACGTTCAAAATCAGGATCAACCATTTCTTCTGTCGCCTCAGCCCGTCTTAAAGTTGCCACAGAAAGGACTGCTCTGCTGGCCCGGGCAGCAGCTCTAGAAAAGAAACATGCCCTGGACATGGAGAAGGCTCAATTAAAAACCAAAATGGAACAAATGGAATTGGAAACGAATCTGGCTGAATCTGAGGCAAAACTAAAAGTGCTGGAAAACTTTGAATCTCAAAATGAACAACAGTTACAAACACATGTACAACAAGCACAACATGGGGATGGCATGAACGAATATTTGGAAACTTGCCAGGAAAATGCAGTTGCAACAACAAATTCAGAAGTATCTCCAGTTGAATTTGCCGATCTTGGAGCAATTCCCAAAACACCACTTCAAAAGGTATTTAAACCAACGACCCAAACTAAGAATAAATTCTTCACCCCACCAAAATGAAATAACACAGCATGATCCTACTGTTCACAGTTCTCCACAAACAGCGACAGGTGCTGGGACTAACATGACAAACAATGAGAACAGTTTCTTGACTGTAATGCAGAGACAAAATGATATTGCTGATTTATTGGTTTTACAGCATAAACAAGTATCACTTCCTGCACGTGAAATGCCAGTTTTTGATGGAAACCCTCTTAATTATCATATCTTTATGAGGGCATTTCAGCATAACATTGAGGAGAAAACAAATAACTGCCAAGACATGTTATATTACCTGGAGCAGTTTACATCAGGACCCTGCCAGGAGTTGATCCGTAGCTGTCTTCACATGGATGCTGTAGCAGGCTTTGCGGAGGCCAAGAGACTATTAAAGGTGCATTTTGGAAATGAAATAAAGATCGCAAATGCTTATATGGCTAAAGCTCTGAACTGGAACAATAAAAAGCCAGAGGATGGTTAGGCACTGCAAAGTTATGCACTTTTCTTGAGAGCCTGTTGCACTGCCATGAGAGGTTTGCAGGACATGGAGGAGCTTGATCTACCGTCCAACTTAAGAATTGTTGTGTCAAAACTTCCTTATAAATTGAGGGAGAAGTGGAGAACTGCAGCTTGTGACATTTTGGAACGGCGAAGCACACGAGCAAGATTGCAGTACCTTGTGGCATTCATTGAAAGGCAAGCTAAGATACTACAAGATCCTCTTTTTGGTGATATTCATGATCCTCTCACGCATAATAGGATTTTAAAAGCCAAACCTACCATAGACACAAGAATAAACAGATTTAAAAGTAAAGGAAGCAGCTTTGCTACCACGGTGGCAATGGTGTCTGACAGCAAGGAAGAGAAATGGACACAAGAGAAATTACCCTTTAAAGGCAACTTGAACTCCAGCACTCATGACACTCTATGCTCCTTTTGTGCTGGTAAACATCTGCTAGTTGAATGTCAGAAAATAAATGTACAACCTCATGAAGCTAAAATCGAGTTTCTCAGAGAAAATGGACTGTGCTTCGGATGTTTGAAAGCTGGACATCTGAGTAAAAACTGCAAAAGAAGAATGAAATGTCAGAGTTGTCAGTCCAAACACCCCACTATTCTGCACATAAAGAGATCTCCCAAACCCGAGACAGACACGCACAAGGCAGAGCAACATAGTACGGCAACTAAACCTGAAGAAGCATCAATAAGCAGTGATCTTGTGACACTTGGAGAATGTGAGGAACCTGGGGCTGGCAGAGACTGCATACTGGCCATAGTTCCAGTACTGGTCAAACTCTGTAATGGAAGTAAAAGTGTACCTACCTATGCCTTCCTGGACCTCGGCAGCACTGACACATTTTGTACAGAGAATCTCATGAGGAAACTCAACGCTAGAGGCCGTAGAACTGAAGTTCTTCTGCAAACCATGGGAACAGAAAAAACGGTTAAGAGCTATAAGCTATCAGGTCTCGAGGTTGGTCATATAGACGATGGTACTTACCTGACACTGCCGAAGTTATATACTCAGGACAAAATCCCAGTGACAAAGAAAAATATTCTCACACAGGCGGATTTAAAGGAGTGGCCTTACCTGCAGGAGATCAAAGTAAAAGAGATAGATGCTGGTGTGGATCTTCTTATTGGAGTGAACGTACCAAAGGCGATGGAACCATGGAGAATCATTAATAGCCAAAAGAATGGACCATATGCAGTTAGGACACTGTTAGGATGGGTGGTTAATGGTCAACTCAATGTCTCTACTGCTATGGAGAAGGAACGCACCGTGGCATCTGTCAACCGAATCTACATTGTGCACATTGAAAGGCTCCTGGAAAGACAATATGCACACGACTTCCCAGCGAAAGACTATGAGGAAAAAATGGCGATGTCAGCTGATGACCGACAGTTCATACAGATTGCCTCAAGTTCTGTTATTCTCACAGATGGCCACTACTACTTACCTTTACCTCTTCGTGATAGGAACATCAGCCTGCCAAACAACTATCAGGTGGCAGAACAACGAATGTTACATCTCCAAAGAAAATTCCGAAAGGATCAGGTTTACGCAAGTGAGTACAAAGACTTCATGAGTGACATCATCAGAAAAGGCTATGCTGAGAAGGTACCACCAGAAGATTTAAGACCAGAGACTGGCAGACTGTGGTACATACCACACCATGGTGTGTATCATAAACGTAAAAAAACCCTCCGTGTAGTTTTTGATTGTGCATCAACCTTTAAAGGTGTATCACTCAATATTTACTCCTACAGGGCCCAGACTTGGCTAACTCTCTTATAGGTGTCCTGCTCAGATTTCGGCATGAGCCAGTTGCAATTATGGCAGATATTGAGAGCATGTTTCACCAAGTGAGAGTTCATGAAGAGGAGAGAAACTTGCTCAGATTCCTATGGTGGCCAGAGGGAGACACAAGCCAAGATCTGGAGGAATATAGGATGACAGTCCATCTGTTCGGAGCTGTATCTTCTCCAACCTGTGCAAACTTTGCACTGCAAAAAACTGCAGAGGATAACAGTAGCACATTCAATAGAGAAGTGTCTGACACAGTCAAGTCTAATTTCTATGTTGATGATTGTCTCAAGTCAGTTCCAACAGAGAAGCAAGCAATACGCCTTGTTAAGAAGCTCAAAGAAATGTGCTCCCTTGGAGGATTCAAGCTGACCAAATGGGTTAGCAATAGCCATACTGTATTGGCATCCATCCCTGATGATGACAAAGCAAAACAAATCAAGAACTTGGATCTGGACAGGGAGAAACTGCCTAATGACAGAGCATTAGGACTGTACTGGGACATTGAGAATGATATCTTCTGCTTTCGTGTCACTGTTAACAACAAAAGCCCCACCAGAAGAAACATACTTTCCATTGTTAGCTCGGTGTATGATCCTCTTGGTTTTCTTGCCCCTTTCATATTGAAAGCCAAGCAGATCCTTCAACAACTTTGTAAAGCTAAGTACGGATGGGATGAAGCGATTCCTGAGGAATTATTAAAGCCATGGCAACGGTGGCTCAAAGATCTGGATGAGCTGACCAGATTCCAAATTGACAGGTGTGTGAAACCAAGAAACTTTGGCCAAGTAAAAACTGCACAACTGCATAACTTTTGTGATGCAAGTGAACAAGGTTATGGAACTGCAAGTTATCTAAGGTTCACAAATGACTCTGAAGAGGTACATGTTGCCTTTGTGATGGGAAAATCGAGAATAAGTCCACTCAAAACAATGACTATCCCCAGACTGGAACTCACTGCTGCCACTCTGGCTTCACGAATAGACAGAATGCTTCGCTCAGAACTTAAAATTGAACTCCAAGAATCCACTTTTTGGACTGACAGCCAGTCTGTTCTGAAATATCTTCAAAATAAAACACGAAGATTTCGCACCTTTGTGGCTAACAGGATTGCAGTGATCCATAACTTGTCAAAGGTGAGTCAGTGGAGGTTTGTAGATTCCAAACTCAACCCAGCTGATGATGCATCTCGAGGACTGAGTATTGAACCTTTTCTCAGTTCCAAGAGATGGCTTCAAGGACCGGAGTTTCTGAAAAAATCAGAAACAGAGTGGCCAAGAAATCCTGTGGCGCTCGGCTCCGTCCTCCCAGATGATCCAGAGGTGAGGAAAGAAGTTATTGTAAGTAACATTGTCACCTCTACATCAGAGAAAACTCCAACAAGCAAGCTCATTAAATATTATTCATCATGGAATGATCTGAAAAGAGCCGTAGCTTGGATGATGAAACTAAAGAATCTCCTTCTACAAATGAACAGGAAAAGGAAAAAGGAATGTACTCTGATTGGTCAAGATAAAGGCAAATCACTAAAAGATCAGATGCTCCTTCTCCAAATGCCTGCAGTCACCGGTCTTTCAGTAGAGGACATTGAAAATGCAGAAAAAGCCATTATTTGCTATGAGCAGAGACAGCATTATAAGGAGGAAATGGCCGCTCTGGAGCAAGGAAAACCGTGCAAAAGAGGAAGCTCCCTGTATAAGCTGGACCCTGTCATTGATGTTGATATCCTGAGAGTGGGAGGAAGGACAAAGAAGATGGCTATGCCCACAGAGATCAAGCACCCCAAGATCCTACCTAAAAATTCTTATGTGTCAAAGTTAATACTGAATCACATTCACAGACAAGTTGGTCACTCTGGTCGAGGTTACATGCTCTCCAAACTTCACCAACGATATTGGCTCTCTGGTGCCAACTCTTCGGCAAGAAAGATTATTAAGAGCTGTGTGTTTTGCAGAAGACAACAAGCTAAAGCTGGTGAGCAGAAGATGGCTGATCTCCCTCTAGATAGAGTAACACCAGATCTTCCACCCTTCACTCATGTCGGTGTAGATTATTTTGGACCCACTGAGGTAAGACGTGGCCGTGCTCTGGTTAAGAGATGGGGAGTGATATTCACTTGCCTTGTAAGCCGTGCTGTTCACCTGGAGGTGGCCAGTCAACTGGATACAGATGCATGCATAAATGCTATTCGTCGATTCATCTGTCGTCGAGGCTCAGTGAAAAGTATCAGAGCGGATCAAGGCACCAACTTCATAGGGGCACAGAGAGAATTGGGGGAGTCCGTGAAACAGCTGGATAATGACATAATTAAAGGATCACTTATCAGAAGGGGAATTGACTGGATATTCAACCCCCCCTCTGGAGCTCATCACGGTGGCGTCTGGGAAAGGCTAATTAGACTAGTTAAAAAGATCCTCTACTCTGTCTTAAAGGAACAAACCTTGGATGATGATGGCCTACATACAGCTTTGTGTGAAGTGGAGGCAATTATGAATGACAGACCAATTACAACAGCAACCAGTGACCCAAATGACCTTGAGCCACTAACTCCAAATCATCTGCTTCTCTTAAAAACAAACCCTATCATACCCCCCGGACTTTTCCAGAAAGGGGACATCTATTCAAGGAAAAGATGGAGGCAGGTCCAGTATATGGCTGACTTGTTCTGGAGGAGATGGACCAGGGAATACATCCCACTTGTGCAGGAGCGACACAAGTGGAATAGCATCAAAAGGAACTTTGCTCCTGGAGATCTCGTTGTCATCATTGATGACAATGCCCCAAGAAACACCTGGCTCCTAGGACGATTTGTCAAAGCACTTCCAGGAGCAAAGGGCCTTGTTCGAAGTGTTTTGGTGAAAACTAAAACCAACACAATCCAGAGACCGATTACCAAGCTCCGTCTGCATCTGGAGGCAGCTAACTGAGTTTATTAATTTCTTTCTCTTTCAGTGCCTTTGAACAGTAAAATAGACTCTTACATGGATATGGACTGTTAATATGAACTTTTTGGCCGAGGCCAATGTCTTCCATTATGATAATTGCTCTATTAATGTATTGTTTGGTAATTGTTATGTAATAAGCAATTAGGGGCTGGTATATTAGAGCCATTTCCGTATATTTTGTTTGATTATTATTATCATTAACGTTATTGAACAAGAGTCTATGATTTCATTTGGCTGTTTTGATTCTTTATAATTGTGATGAGCCACCTCCCAGCCTATTAGGACACAAAAGGGGAGAGTGGCACAGGTGTCTCGGATGAGACAGGGGAGAGCCATACTGTTTTTTTACGCGTCACAACCACAGCGATCCCCCTGAACAAAGGACGGTGTCTAGAAGCCGGTTGCCGGTTAAAATGCCGTCACAGTACACACACACAGTATACAAACAGTACACACACCACATACAGTACACACACCACACATAGCACACAGTATACAAACAGTACACACACCACACACTGTATATTGTATGTGGTGTGTGTACTGTTTGTATACCAACAGTACACACACACCACATACAGTAAACAGACCACACACACCACACAAACAGTACACACACCACATACCACACACAGTATACAAACCGTACACACAGTATAGAAACAGTACACAAACCACACACAGTATACAAACAGTACACGCACCACACACAATATACAAACAGTACACGCACCACACACAGTACACACACCACAGTATACAAACAGTGCACACACAGTATACAAAAAGTACACACACCACACAAACAGTACACACACACCACACAAACAATACACACACTACACACAGTATACAATTAGTACACACAGCAAAAAAACCAGTACACACTCGGTCGGTCCTCCGTCGGTGCTTGTTGTCGGCACCCTGATGGTTCGACACGTGGCAGTGTCTGGCGGCTGGTGTTTCGGTTTAACACAGGGCCATGTTAACTGCCGACCGTCAGCCAAATGTGTCTGTGGTCGCCGTAGCTGCAACAGATGTTGAAAACGGGAAGAGAAGACGTAGCTGTCCTCTGATATGCCTCTTTGTTCAGGTTGTCTCTGTGAAAAACAAGCTTGTTACTTGTTTAGGCCGCCGTTTGATTAAACGTGTCTAACCCTCGTCGCTGTATCAAAGTTGCTGGTTGTTACAGAAGATGTTGTAAACAGGAAAAGGGAGAGTTGCTCTTCCTGTGAATGTGTATCTCTAATAAACCTTTATTTATCTCTCCTCCCTGTTGAGGTAAACATGCATCACATAGAGGAACTATGGAACCCTTTTAAACAAAAAAAAAAGAAAAAATAATGACAGGACTTAAACTCACATTCACTGAGGGGAAAAAATAACAGTGTGGTAACCGATCAATTACGCCAATCAGATCACACAGGTCCTTGGTATAGCCTTTTTCACTCCTCACAGCATACACACAGGCACCTCTTGAACGCAGTTTATAACACAAACAATATTTTCATCAAAAATATGGGCTGTCTTGGTAAAAACCTTCTATACTGAAGTAAAATGAAATAAAATACTTGAATGATGGAAAATAACTGAGTCTATCTTAGATGTTGAGCAGATAAAGAGGAGGATAATTTTCAATAATTTTGGTATTGTCCAGTTGTTGCATCCTTTGGGCAGCACTGCTGTCATTCCTACATATTTAAAGTGGCCTATAACATAATCTTACAGACACTAACATAAATTGATCATATATATTTTTTAAATATATTTTTTGATGCATAGACACTGTGGTCACAAGTTGACCTGGCCACCTTCTGTGACCAAAAGGTGTCTGTGGGTATGGTTAGAGGTTATGCCATTAATCAAACTACAGTATGTCTGGTGTAGTGGATTGGTTATCACGCAGCAGGCTGCTTTTTCCCTCAATGAGTCTTAGTTTGAGTCCTGTAGTTTATTTTATTTTTTTCTCTGTTTCGTTTAAAAGGGTTATATAGTACTTCTATGTGAAGAACGTTTACTCAAACAGACAGCAAAGACAAGTAAGTGCATTTCATAAAAGGTGTTATAAAACCATCACAGTACAGACACGGTGAGCCCTAACCCTAACGGACGGGCGGCCTCCATCCTTCACAGAGGTCCAACAACATTGTATTCGAAATGTATTGCCCCAAACCCATCCGTGGTCCTGAATTTCAGCTGTCTAAAAGTCACTCAAATGAGCTCTGCTGAGCTCTACTGAGAGCAGGCCGTTTCTGTGCCTGCACCTTTAAATGCTAATGAGCTCCGTCTGTCATCGGCTGCCCTGCCTGCTACACGTCCCTCTCACGGAGACGATGCTGTTTACGCTAACGGTAGCATGCGCTAATGTTTGGATTACACACACCACACGCTGTCGTTCAACCATACCAGTTTGACCCAGAAGGAGACGCTCCTGAAGAAATACGGACATTACATGAGAAACTCCCCACTCCCCAACACAGCCACCCGGCTCCCATTCCCCACTGACCTGCAACAGGCAACATTTAAAAACAGCTAGCGAAAGCTGTGTTTGTCTTCAACACAGTCTCCAAACTCTTGGACACTGTTCGCATACTCCCTGTCTCCAGTCTGCACATGTTTCCAGACTTTTACTGTGACAACCAAGCTCCCTCGTAATGTTATTAACATTAAACTAGCTTCAAACGGCAATGCATAGCGGACCGAAGCGGAGCTAACTAGTTAGCCAATTTCAAGCTGACTTCACCATACTCGTCGGCAGCTGTAAATACTATCAAAACGTGGCGACACTTACCTGTGGCTCGGGTGCAGTTGCTGGGTCCCGTATGGTTGGGATCTGATCCTTTTCCGATGGTCAGTGTCGAGGCAAAGCCAGCTTTGTACTGACCCTCGTTACTGAAGCAGTCCGATGTGAAGTGGTTAGCACACACAAACAAACTTACAGGAACCGTAGCCGGCACGCTGTCGTTAAAAATGAAACGCAACCACTGTCTCTTGTGTTCTTCTGTAGCTGGGACAAAATATAGGCACGTATGTTGATTTTTACAACCAACAACAGAGTAATTGGCGTGTCTAGCTCTGAGCGACGACACACCGAACGCTGGACACACCGAACTTCACCTCCGGGATGAACGCCCCCCTCTCGATATCTCCTATCATCGCGCAGAGGAGGCCGGCTTATGAAAATCTCTCCTGTCGTTACGTAACGACGGGAGCTGAATCTGAACAGCCTGTAGGAGCGCCGTTTTACCAGTGGGTGGGCTGCAGAGTATGGAGGACTAAACATGACTTAAGTATAAATAAATAAATAAATAAATAAATAAATAAATAAATACAGGAATAAATAAATAAATCCGTAAATAAATTCATAAATAAATAAATGCATAAATATATGTATAAATAAATAAATAAATAAAAGAATGAATAAAATAATAAATAAATGCTTTATATTTATTTCTACATTTCTACATTTATTTATTCCTACATTTCTACATTTATTTATTTCTGTATTTCTTCTGTTCAGCTATCAAAATGTTCAACTTTTTTAGCCCATTCAGCTTATAACTTTTCAGCTTTTCAGCCCTTTTCAGCTTTTTAAAACATTCAGCTTTCTGCTTTTTCAGCTTTTCATACATTCAGCTTCATGTTCAGCTATTAAAATGTACAACTTTTTTGCCCATTCAGCCAATAACTTTTCAGCTTTTCAGCTTTTTAAAACATTCAGCTTTCTGCTTTTTCAGCTTTTTCCAATATTAAGCTTTCTGCCTTTTCAGCTTTTCATACATTCAGCTTCATGTTCAGCTATTGAAATGTTCAAATTTTTTGGCCCATTCAAGCTAGTACTTTTCAGCCTTTCTGCCTTTTCAACTTTTGAAAAATTCAGCTTTTACTGCAAATTCTTGACCATTCATTCTTATAGTTTTATGCATTTCCTGCAGTACATTCAGCAGATTTCGCAAATCCATTCAGCTGTTAGCATTCACACTGTATTTTTGCAGGAAATACAAATGTTTCTAGTTTCTCTTAAGATCAAAAGATAGAAATCAGAACCTAAGACACCAACTCATGTCTCACGTGTGTGAATCCAGCTGTATGGAGATGTTCAGCCTGGGAGTCTGGGAGTCAGGACATCCAGACCTTGGCCTCCTCGGGTGCTCTTAGCTCGACAAATAAATAATACATTTTTTTTTTAATCAGAGGAGGGGTAGAGCTCTCTCCTCCCTCTCTGAAGGGGAGTGATTTAAAGCAGTTAACCCCTCCTGGTGGTCAATATTTGTACACAGAATTTCTACATCCATAGTGATGTATACAGTCAGCCATAGTAAAGAAAATGGGATCAGATATCAGTCAAATTAGTAATCCTATTCAGCACATCAGTTATGCCCCCCATAAAGAATGGAAATTTCCTAACCAGAGGTTTAATAAAGGAATCAATATATCTACTCAAAGCAAAAATATTCCATACTGCATCTAAACGTGGAGTAGCACTTTTTCGTCAGCCTCTCATCTTGGACTGAGGGCCCACTGGATGTTACAGTAGCGCTCTCCTCTTGAGGTACAAAGTATAATGGGGCAGGGCGGATTGGTTAGCATTCTAGCTTAAGTTGACCTCCCGGTAACACAGAAGTAGACATAGAGCTGCCAACTCTCACAGATTATTTCTTTAATATTTAGATACATTTTCAACATACATGAATATACTGTAGCCATGATTATAACCATAATACATCAAACAACCACAGAGTTTTGCATCTGTTACAGTATAAGTCAAAAAGGGCGAAAGATTGGCACTGCAGAAATAGTTTCTGAAATTCATATCAGGATTTTTTGAAGTCCTGTTGAATGCGACAGAACTAAATTAATCAGAATTTTACAAAAACTGCTTCAATAGCAGAACAATGCAGGAAGCTAAAATGATACCATTCATTATTTTCTCATATTTGTCAGAATGTCAAATTAAGAGGTTTGCTGAAAAGTTTACTACTGTCCTGTTTAGAATGACTCTGACTATAAGCATGATAGACAGTTCAAGAGGGCTGCTGGTTTGATGCAGTTTTGTTCTGCTTTTCCAATCCATTAAATATCATGCCAGTAATGTGACATCCAAGCAGGAAGTACAGGTTTTTAGCTTTGCAAGAATGCTGTGCTTAAACTTGCAGGATTATTTTCAGATTTTTAGATTATTTAATTTGAGGCACTATTGATGACATGCACTTGACAACCAGCAATATTGGATTTTATTTTATTTATTTTTGGATCTTTTGAGCACATAATCAACCAAAGTTATGGCAACCAAGAAATTAGTGGAAGAAAAGGAAGAAGATGGGTCTACTGGATTTAATTGATGACTTGAGACAACTGAAGGCTGTGATCAAAGAAAATACAAGAAAATTGAAGCTCTTGAAAGAAGAGTGGAAGGTGTGGAACAGTACACGAGAATGGATGACCTAGTGATATCTGGACTGGAAACAACCCACTGCACCTATGAACAGATCATAGCAGGTGACAAGGAGGGTGAGGATGCACCAAGAGGTCAACTGCACTCACCTGAGCAGCAAGTCATTAACTTCTTCAACGACAAAGATACTCCTTTCAACTGTAACTATACTGTATTCTCTTAAAAGACTTCATAAAAGAAAAGTTTATTATGATCAGTTGTTACAAACCCATAAGAATAATATCAAGGTTACCTTGGGTGTGCTTAATGAGCTGATGGTGGTAAAAAGGATTTTACAGCATACATTGTTTCAATGTTGAGGTTGTGAGAGTGATGTGTTAGAAGTGGTCAGACAGTTTAAGAATATAACATCAAGGCATGGTAATAGTATTGATATGTCACTGATAAAATAAGTCACTGACTGTATCCTCAATACATTTATTTACATATGTAATAAATCCTTTCTAACAGAATGGGGATGAAATAATTTAATCGTGTGGCTCTTTCTTTCCAAATGTTAATGGACCGAGCGGCTCAAATTCTGACAGTGAAACTAGTCATTTCTTGGGGACTGTGACGCTCCAATATGTAAGAATTAATAATATTGAAGAGTATTCAAAGTTTGGTATTGGGACCTAAGTTATTCATACTAAATATTTGTATAGTATCTAATATGTTGAAATTTGTTACATGTGTGGATGATACAAATTCATTTTATTCAGGTGAGGACATGAAAGAGTAATTGAAAAGAGTAGAAAGGCAATTGATCAATTTGAAAAAATGGTTTGTTGTTAATAAGTTATCTCTAAATAATAATAAAAAACAACTAATTATTATGGCATTAGGGCTAATTGTGAAATAATGAATTTAAATGGCGTTTAACTTGAGGGAGTGTATGAAACTACATTATGGATCATACACTCTGTTGGAAGCCACACAGAGAATATATTAAATGGAATATCTAAATCTTTTGCTCTTCTTTTTTAAACAAGGGAGCTGAATGTCTGTATCTTTTTTACTTTTCACTTGTAATGCCATATATGCCTTACTGTGCTGTGAATTTATGGAAATGCATAGAAAACAACTGTAGACCCTATAATTAAACTTCAGAAATTAGAAAAATACATAAAGCTGGTTTTTGTGAATCTAGTTTTGAGAGTCAAGCTATGGAATGGACTCAGCACTGTGCTGAGATTGTGTTGTTGCCTGCTGAGTTTCAAAAAAGCTTTGAAATGTAAAATGATTATTGATTCTAATGTAAAATGATTTGAATGTAAAATAATTGAGGATCATGATGAGTATAATGTATTAATATACAATATGAATTAAATTATTTTATTTCTTTTATATTGCTGATATTCCAGGATATCCTTTGGTTTCTATAGGACAGGCAGAAATAAGCCTTGGGCTTCAGTCTATTCCTTTTTCTGTTATAGTGTGTGAAGAATTATGTGAAATGACACATTCATTAATTCATGATGAAATCAGACTTATTTTACTGAACATTTCTCAAGATTATTAAAGGATATAAAAAAAGTAAGAAAATTGTCAGCATATTCTTGTTCATAGGTGGTTTTAAGAATTATTCTAAGCATGATACATTTAGGCTACGTTTACTGTACAGTAGTTCAAGGGAAAGTCAGCTCTAACTGCATTACAGTGTTGATAGTTTTCTCATATTTCAACTGCAATAAAAATTAATCCTTAACAGGTTTGTGGGAATTCAGTGGACTCCTGTTCAGAATGAGCCTGAATATAAGCATGACTGACTTGAACTCATTTTAAACTCACTGACTCCATCCTGACCACAGTGTTGAAAATCCTGAGGCTGTGGTCTTTGGCCACGGGGTCAGTGATCCCCCTGGTCGACAAAAATGGTTTGACCTCTATGTTGATTTTTAATGTTTGGACATTAGAAGTAATGAAACGGCAGCAAACAAAACTTCTCTCCTTTCTCACTCCAAGGTTTTGTGAAAAGTTGGCAGCCCTAGACATTTTTGACATAATGTCAAACTGTTTCACATTCTGTTGATACTTTTTGTTCATTTTTAACATTTTGAATTAAAATGCTTACATGTAGGTCCTTTTAAGATGAGTGTTTCTCCACAAAGTTTCAGAGCACCCTGCAGGATATGCGAGCTTCTGTTTTTAAAAGATTCACAACGGCCACAGACGGATGCATTTTTTTCACAAAGATATAAATAATGGATGTTCTTTTTCAGTGAACAGAGCTGCAAAATGTATGAGCCATTTTAACACTGGTGTTTTATCCTTTAAGATTTTTGTTCCCAAACAACAACATGCTCAATGCTAAATATTTTAAGGTATTTTGCAATACGGATCCCATATCTGAACACTTTGTAACAATATTGCAATTTTCTATTTATCAAACTCTCATGATGTTTTTTCCAAATGGATTCTGAAACATTTTTGCTGAATATTTGACATTGCCATTGTGGTTTGTTATTATGCCAGCAAGGACTTTTTTCTATTTACCACAGCAGGGAGAAAAGGCCGTGATGGGGATCCTAAGTGATTCTTATGCCTTGATTCCACCGATGTCTCTTTTACCTGGCTATGCAGCGCAGTTTTGTTCTGTCCTCCACATGGCTTCATATCCCACTGAAAGAACACGGACAACTGAAGCACAATACCCGCCTGACATTGTTAAATAGCCCAGATTGTTTATTTCATAAAGGTTCCTTGATTTCCCTGTGCTAGTGGGCTACGTAGTAAAATGGTATCTTCTCTTGTTAGTTTAAAGTGTGTGTGTATTTGAATTTGGTTTTCTGGTTTTTATTTTTTTTTTATTCTGAAAACAAAACCAGAAGAAAACTTTTGTGTTTCCTTTTTTCCTTTTTGATTTTAAACAAAAAAACAAGAAACCATGTTTCTGTTATTTCCTTTATTGATTTAAACTGGAAAACGATTGAGACAAAGGTACATGGATCGCCTCCCCCATGCATCCTGGTGGCTCTTTGTTTAATTTGTGTTTCACAATCTGGTGTATTATACACTGCCACTTACACTGGCCCCATGCTGGTATACTACAGTGGTGGTCACGCCATCCAACAAAGTCCTTAACGGGGTCTCTGTTCTCGTCTTCCTCATTGTCTCTGATGCAGCCAACAATGGAGGAGTCATCTGAGAACTTCTGCAAGTGGCATGTTCCCCAGTTGAAGCAGAAGTCAGAGGTGTAGAGGGTGAAACGCTGACAGTACAGTTCCCTGGGTGTGCCAGTGTTGCCCATCACCACGTCAAACAAGCAGCCTGGCATCGTGACGTACTGCGACCTGTCTGTCAGGTAGCCAGTGATCCATGCTTTCATGTTCTGGTCCACCTGCTTCACTGAGAGCATCTCAGCCAGCCGGAGTGGCTGGACAAAGGTGTCAAAAGCACTATAAAAGTCATAAAACCCAATCCTCACAGTGCTTTACGGCTCCTCCAGGTGCATGTAAGCGCTGTCAAGTATTGGATAAACACATTTTTTACCTGAAAATAAAAAGTCAGACCGGCACTGGAGAGTCTGAATTACGGCCAGGGCGGAGCAACTCAAATTCTGAGTGCAGTGGGTACCAGGTATATGCAGATATGTTTAGCCTTCTGATGTACTGCACAGTTAAATACACTGGACCAAGCAATCAAGTCACCAGAAACAGCTGTAACTTCAGGTGATCGTTCAAAGGAACAAGTGTGAAGACACAACAAAGTTGACATTCTGACAAAGACGTCTCTGTACTGTGTTGCAGAGGTGTCTACTGATGTAAGCATGCTAACCAGCTAGCACCGGCTTGTCCTGTCTCATAATACCACTTTGTAACTCAAGAGGATTGTCTGATAGCCCCTGTAGTTCCAGCTAGGAGATAGCAAGCTTTAGGTGTAATAAATGTCAAGAAATGAAATACTCCTATTTCTATTTTCCTTACTAAATAGAAAAATATTGAAACTCATTATATTTATAGAAGCCATTCAATTCTAACTCACTGTAAAACACGCTTCATTCAAACTCAACATGCACTAAATAAAACTCACCAAAGCAGTCTTGATTTGTCTTTTACACAATCTCAGTCACAATCACCTTCCTCAATCCCCCTCGTGTCTCTAAAGTGGCCTCCATCGTTCTTAAAGGGAATGTTCAGTCCCAGGTTGGTGTCCAACCGTGTTCACTCTCAGGCTGCAAATCCAGTTGACCATATATACACATGTATACATACATACTGTATATGTACCATGCATAACAATCCAGTTCATGTATATTTTTGTGACACTATTTGTATTGTTTCATATACAGAAGAATTTGCCTTGTACATTATGTTTTTGGTCAGGTTGGCTTTTGCACACTAGTCCATGCCTGTTCAAAACATATTTTTGGTCACAGATGATCTGGTAGTGAGGGTTTACAGATCCAGTCTGAAGCCTCCTGAAAGGCTCAAAGACCTGCACCCCCGCTGCTGCGGAGAGTGTTCCCAGCTGGCACCGGACGTCAATAGACGTTGGTCTTTGGTTGGATTCAAGTCATGATGTCAGGTGACCAAAACCCAACGTCCATTGACATCTACTGTCAACATCTTTTGACATAGGAATATTGACGTCAAATGACGTTAATATTTTGTTGTTTTTATGTTATGGTGTCTGGCAACCAAAACCCAACGTGTGTCAGACATCTTGTACTCACACAACTTTGACATTAAATAATGACCTTTTTGATGACAAAATTCTAATGTCTGGACAACATCTATCAACAACGTTGATTTGACTTAAGATAGCCTACATAACTGATATCCAACGTGGGACCAACGTTAAGTTCAGACGTTTACCCGATTTTCATTTTCAACTAAATACTAACGTCTATTCAATTCAATTCGTCTCAATTAGACGTCTCTATGACGTCTAATTGACGTCTAGTGCCAGCTGGGTTGTTACCCTCCTTTTTCGAGCTTTGTCGTCTTTGTTTTCAGCTTGCCGTATCTTTCTGTGAATCTTTCTTGTGAACTATGTGTAACATTGTGGGATAGGTCTTGTGTCTACATGCACTAACAAAGCTAATTCTGATTCTGACCAGCTGTGTCCCATCTGACGTGCCTCAGACCTCAGAAGTGTCAAATTGCTGAAAAAACATCGACAGCTTTAATGTGAAGCTACCCAAAGGAGGTGGTGACCTGACTGCCACTGTTAAAACCAAAAGTGGACCAACTGAGACCTGCTGAGAAGTGTACTTCACTTGAACTCACATCGCTGCCCAACGACGGTTGAGTGACATTTTTACTGAGCTCATAATAAAAACATGAGCCTGCATTCTCCCGAACAGTCTGAGCTTATTTTAAAAGCATCTTGAAGGCTTGCACAACTAATGGCTGACTGGTACAGGAGCCAAAAACCTGAGTGCTGCTCCACAGTCTGCACAGAAAGCTCAGGCAACACAGGAAATAAACAGATGCATCTATGTGGATGATACAGAAAGCCTTCGTCCCTAAACCTGCGGCATTATTATACCTCAGATAGACTGGAGGCAATGAGAGTATAAGCCTGTAAATCAAGCACAGAATTAGTTGAGGCAGAGCAAGTGCTTATATAATCAAAGTGTCAAATCTAAGCATTTGCTGTAAACAGATCTGTCATGTGAGTATCTCTGACTTTAATACAAGTTGATAACTAACTTTTCAGGTATCCCCTGAAAACAGAATTGCATGACTTTCTTGTCAGCCTGCTCACCTGCTGGTAATTCTTGGGAAATTCCCAGCAACTGAGAGAGAGAGAGTGTGTTGCTAATTCTCTGATCTTCTTTGCAGTCATCCATTTTGTCTTGACTTATAAACTGCCAGGTGACAACAGAACAGTGGTTACATACATGACAGGAGTTAATCATGCCTTCCCCTTGTCAGTGACCCTTTGTTGTGTTACTGGACAGTAAGTGTAAGCCTATCAAACTTTCTGTTAACAGCTCAGACACAGAGAACTGGCCCTAATATGATTTCCTGACCTGTTCTAACCACGACAACTCCCCACACCTCAGGCACAGATAATCTCCCCTCATCTCATTTATCGGAATCTAAATCTGTTTAATTCTCACAATTGTGTGAGTGAAATGCTTACACCGCCGCTGTTGACAGCTGTTAAAACTGGAAAAACAGACCTGCCAGAAAAATATTAAATTAGATTAAACCTTTGCAAGGAAAGAACGAAATACTGTAGGAACCAACACAACAGCAAGTTGTGCAAAATGAAACAGGTTGAAACAACTGAAAAATTAGTCCCACAAAACTTATACATGTAAATTGGCATTAAAGTGCAAAAAAATGTTGGTTTCAACGGTTTCAAAAGCGTAATCAAGCTTTAGTCTGTCTGTTAGTTAGTTAGTTAGTTAGTTAGTTAGTTAGTTAGTTAGTTAGTTAGTTAGTTAGTTAGTTAGTTTGTGTCCCCTTGCTATAACTGAGAGCTGTTGAACAATCTAATGGCCGGGGGGGACCAAAGAGTTTCTAAGTCTGTCAGTGGAGCAGGGCTGGGAGAGCAGACTTTTGCTGAACATGCTCTTCTGCCTGGTGAAGGTGCTGTGCAGAGGGTGCTGGGTGTTGTAGTTTGTCCAGGGTCCACCACAGTGCTGCGTATCCCTTCTTGCTGCTTCCTGTCCAGCACACCACAGCATAGAAAAGGACACTTGTGACCACAGACTGGTAAAACACAGTTTTTTGCAGATGTTGACAGACGTTACTTGTTACAACAAAAAATTAATCCGAGCACTCTCACGGATCACTTTGTAACAAGTTACCCCAACATCGTCTGAGTCTAGTTAAAAAAAGCTGGATCCTACAAATCCCATAATCTAACTCTTGATTGTCTTGTGTCTCTGTCTGTCAGATGCTCTCATCTGTCAGACTCATATTTAAGATGCAGAAATGTGGCAGGCTTTCTGATGGATATTCGATGTCTCTGATGACATGATCAGGATTTCTTTCTTAGACTTGACAAAGCCACAGAAGACATGCTGAGTATCATCTCCATGACAGTAGAACTGATTATTTAACTACCTTTGAAAACACAAATAGATGATGGTGAAAACATAAGAAAACTGAAGCAAAATTAAATTCTTTCTATTTTCAAAGTGCTGCCTTTCAGAGATATGGTAATTAGAGCTATAAATATGTCTCAAGACTTTTCTGGCCTTTTCTTCAAGCCTGTCATAAACAGGCCTTCACTTGTCATTTTCTCTTTGTTATTAATATGACTGCAGTAGTTCGATAAGAGCTATATTTAGTTAGTTATGTAATCAACCATGCACTAAAATAGGCAAGACAACATCTCTGTTGCTTTATCATACTCAGTGACAAAATATTCTGAGAAGTCTGAAAAAAAAGAAACTGTTTAAAAGATTCAAGTTCTGTCTTCTCTGTGTTCCAAATGTGCGAAGAAACAGAAACATACTAGTTAGAAGAAGCACACTCATATCATGTCTGAGAGCAGATCTTTGGGCGGATGGACTCTGGTGTTTATTTCCCTGCTGCACATCATGAATCCCGGACAGTGAGTGACGAGCGTGTTCTACAGCCATGGCTGTCTAACCCAATCAAAGAAAGAGGTACACAGGTCAGGGGAGGTGTTCCTAGGATTGTATATTGTGTCTACATACACCAAAGCAGTGTCACAGATTGAATTACCCTGTAATCATCTGCTGACCTATAAAATCTGCAGTTGTGATGAGTCGGGGAGCGGCCCGGCTCAGATTCACAGCCAGGGCAAAATACCTTGCTGAGATTTGAAAACGTCAGAGGCAAAAAGACTCAAATAGTTCACTGTCTGATGATCAGTGAGAGTGTGATGCTCAACTGAGGCTACCAGTAAATGCTAGAGAGCGCCCATCAGGATCAAACTTAACATTTTTGTAGACAGATTTTTATTCAGATGTTCATACAGTAATGACCAGAATTGATCTGCTCAATCCACATATCACTTTGGTGTCACAGCAGGGTGCAGAGCAGTTAGACAACATGTGCAGCCTCTGAGGAGGCAGCCACAGGGTTAAAAAGCTGACATATATACATACATGACAGAGTGAGAGACACATTCTCCCTCTGTCTGGTTTCAACAATCAAGACTCACTCAGTAAATCCAACAGCAGGAAAATGGTGCCACCTTGTGGTAAAACTGCAGACACAGAACACCTAACAGAGAGCTTGTATCTTCTTTAAAAACAGAGGGAAAACTGTACAATCCAGCACACTGTCTCCACAGGGTTATGGAGATATCCTGTCGGCTCGTCACTGTCATGTTGCTGCCACTGCCCATCAATCACTGGTGCCATTAGAGCCATTACACAAGACAGCTATACTAACCACTGTGAGTTATAATAATAAGTTGGATGGTCAATATTTGCAATCTAGAAGGCATCAGCATACCTGTAAAAAATGTTTTCATATATACACAGAGAATAAATGCATGCTGTGCCATCATCTAAGATAACTGTATTAGCAGGTTGTTGGGCACAGATGATCTGGTAATGTGAGGGGTTCACAGATCCAGTCTGCAGCCTCCTGAACTGCTCACAGAGTCGTGCCGATAATGTGAAAGAAGTTTGCCTGCTGTGTCTCGGCTTATGACGAAGAGAGAGGCCACGCAGAGCAGCTGACAGTGCTGCCAAGCAACAGCAAACATTCTGTTCCTTGAGGCTAACTTTAGCTGGCGTGCTACTTTTGACAAAAACTTAAAATCACACCTCCGGTTCTCGCTGAAGAACAAAAATCTCACTACTTGTCCCACTTGAAAAACGTTTTTTCTCACTGCAGCGCATTACTATATCAAGTTGTTGTAAGTTGTCGGCTTCAAGATCAAGTGACCTGGTGGATTGCTCCCTCTAGTACAATAACCTTGTTGTCTGTACGAGGTGATGTGCCATTACTTGAAAATCTTGTACTGTGAAAATCTGTGAGCTTTTTATGTGTGTGACATGACCAGAGTTCAAAACTGGTTAAAATTTTAAAAGATCTGTAGTGAGAGACCAGCTTCAGTCTTCAGAGCCATGGAGCCAGAGCCACACTTCGGCTGTGTATTTTGTTTTTTCTCACTGCAACTTACACTTGCTTACACCTCCCTTTTCCCCTCCTGACAATCAGAGGTATCTGGGGAGGGAGCTCGGTCAGTCCCGAAGGTCGGCCCAGATCATCTGGTAATATGAGGGGTGTGAACAACATCCATAAGTGAAAAAACGAGCTATTTTCAGAAGAAAATAAGATCCGAGAACACTGTTTGAAGCTAGAAAGGTGGCAGGGTCCGCCACATATAAACAAGATAAAACAGTATAAATTGTTTTGTCCTTTAAGGTCAGTTTGTTTATTCAGTCATGAAAACAAAGAGAGTTTGTTAATTTAGTGTGTATAGGCAGAAAAAAATCATCCAGTGAAGATCTTTCTCTTCTCATTTCTTCACCAACACTACAGAGTGCTGCCTGACATATTCTTCTTCCTCCTGGTCATCATATTATCAACTCACCCCTCTCTCCCTCTCTCTCCCTTTGTCTCTCTCTCTCCTCCCTTCTCTCTTCACGCTGAAGGTGAGGTTCGCCCAGGGTGTCATGCAAGCTAGGACCGCCACTGCTCTCTCTCTCTCTCTCTCTCTCTCTCTCTCTCTCTCTCTCTCTCTCTCTCTCTCTCGGTTTGGACTTACTCCAACATACTGTGTTCAGTTACTGACAATGCTCTGGTGTTCTCTCACCATCTCATCTAGTACATCTCTAACCCTGTCTGCACGGACTGATCTGTGATTTATTGGTTTTAGTTTGTTTTTTGTTTTTTTGCTTTTTTCATATTTTTTTTAATGGATTTGCTGTCTTGGATTTGCTTTTTGACCAAAGTGTAGACTTTTGATTGTCAAAATAAAGGTACTATTGAAATAAAAAAATCTATCTCTCTCTCTCTCTATGTTCTTCCCTCTGTCTTGTCCCCTTCTTCCTTGCATGTTTGTCTCCCTCTGCCTGTCAGTATTGTTTCCTCCATGCTTTCTCCTCTGTGCCTTCCCCTCGTTATCTCACCTGTCCTCTTCCCGCCTCTCTCCTCCCCTGTTCCTCATCCCCTCATCAGTGTGTCTGTGTTTTAAGCCTCTGTTCCCCATGCACTCCCCATTGGTAGGTTTTGGATTTTTGATTTCTTATTTTGTATTTTGGTATTTGAACTTTGTTGAATTGGTTTTGTTGCACTGTTTTTTGGTCTTTTGACACATTTTTGTTTGTTCACTTGATTTTTTGTAATTCTTAGCTTTTTGGGTAAAATAAAAAAAGCTTTTTGTTCTCCCCTAGCTTGCCTCCTGTGTGTCTGCATTTGGATTCACCTAGTTTTTTTTCCCCCAAGAAACATAAATGTGCTATAATATCCGAATAAAACTTGAAAATAAAAGAAATACAAATTTTAACACATTCTGTCTGAATGACAAAAAGAAAAAAAACTTCAGCCCATACATGAGGTTACTTACAACAAGTGCATGTGTTACTGAACATGATGGCAGTATTGAGGCTGTTGTCAACTTCCGTATTGTTTTCTCCACTATCAACAATCTGCCATCGGAACTGTGAAGGAGAAAACACAAGCAGCAAAAGTTGACCAATCACAGTTCTCATGTTCTTCACATAGCATCCACATAGATAGGTGGTTGCCATTGACCCCAAAACAACATGACCGTCATATTTTGCCACTGACAGGGGACCCTTCATCCTACTGTCACAGTTTAGTTAGGTTGAAGAAAACATGCAGTTTGGGTTAGGCCCCGTCCAGAAGAAAACGCTGTTTTGTGTAAACGCACATGAACAAACAGCGGTCTCCCAAAGTCCTGTGTATGTTTAACCAAATCACCAGGCCCCCGTTCTCCTCCGCCTGTGGACTTTGTTGCTTATTTAACTTTTACATATAACTTCCTTCTTTGCTGCTGTGATAATTACTACGGCCACCAGAGGTCACTGCCTAACAAGAAACGTAAATATGGGTCGTAATGAGCTGCTTTGCAGTCGACCTATATTGTCTTTCTGATAAGGACAGCATGACGTGCAGCCAACAGCTAAACTTTCACAGTAATACACTACATAAATACATTACACATCTTCATATGACACTTTTAGATTTACTGATTCTGCTTATACACACACTAAACATTTTCATACAGTTATGTTCATGAGTGTTTTTTATGACAAAATTAATTAAATGGAATTTTTCACTACATCACAGCTATATGACATTGCATCATTACAATGTGCCGTTCCCTCTCATAAACAACATGAAGATTTAATTCATCTGGGTATTTAAATAAAACCAAAATACTGTGTGGTGACACAAATAGTGAGAAAGCCATCCTGATGGAGAAGTAGTCATCTCCTTTCTTATGTTTCTTTTCTGACAAATTGAAAGTGAGATTTTTGTTTGCAATGGATAAAAAAAAAGAAAAAAAGAAAATCCTTCTACACTCCCTCTGCAAAGTGCCCGTGGGACATGACAAACCCTGGACTCATCACTGACTACGGCTCCATCTCTGTGGAATGATGCAAATGATGACAAATTCCTTCATCCCTCATCATGCGTGTGCAGCTAATCGGTGTAACACACAGGGATGGGCACGTCTTGGCACTTGGCTGAGGGGGTGAGCTGCCTGATTGAATCATTCAGAAGTGGCCTGTTATCAGACTGTCAGGCCGCTCAGCCTTCTCCTCTGGCTGGGGCCTCCGTTCACTTGCATTCAGAGGCAGCACTCACCTCTCTCTGCTGCAATGTGTGTGATGATTGAAGCATTATTCCCATTTGTCACAGGGTGAGCGTGTCAATTCCATTCAGATCCTACACATGTCAGTGTCTGGCAATAGACTGTGCTTTTGATATATCTGTGGCTAGAAGACAGTCTGATGGAAGCTGTCAATTTTACGTCCACAACCCAAAATTATCACTTAAAGAGCATATTGCAGGTTATATATTTTTTTAAATGCATGCGTAATCTGGTCTAAAAATGACCTTTTGAAAACATGATTGAGGATTTAAAATGTTTTTCAAGACATTAAGGCACAAATTTAACCAAAAAAGTGACAGTTTTGAGCAAAGCGCTAAAAAACGTTTTTTTTCAACATCGCGTCATATTACGTCACGAGAGGGAGTCGTATGCTAGCTAGGCGCTGCCGTCAGTGTGGCAGTAGGTCAGAGCGGTTGTGTTTTCGTGAGTCAGTGTGTTTTCAGTAGTTTTGGATTGCGTTGATTTACCTTCAAAATGGTAAATTATGGCGTTTGTGGAGGTTGCACAAACTCCAGCCTGTCAGGACACCGAGTCCACCGGTTTCCTAACAGAAAAAACGGGGCTCTCTTCCGTGCCTGGGTGCGTTTTGTGCAGCTAAAGAGACGGGACTTGACCGCTGCGTTAGCAACGAAAAACGCGGTCGTGTGTGGCGCGCACTTTAGACCGGAGGATTATTATCCAAGTGATCTGATGGAGTTCAACATGGGATGCCGAAGCAAGAACCAGGCGCGACTCTCACCCGGTGCGGTGCCTTCAGTGTCCACCGCTTCATCAGGACCGCTGTCAGCAGCAGCGCCTGGTCCTGCCGCCGGCGGGAGACACGGTCACGGAGACTCAGCTCGGCGTAAACATGAACTGTGCACTGTAAGTCTTGTTTTCTGTGTTGGGAGTAACGTAATTACTATTTGCTGTAACGCAGTAATATAACGCAATGTGCGTCAAGACAGTCTCTCTCTCTCTCTCTCTCTCGGACGGTAAAGTAAAGCGCTACACGTAGTGTGGGCGGATATTAACGAGTATGAGACAGGACGTAAACAAGCTCTTTAGTTTCTGTTATTGTTAAGTAGGCTATTAATACTCAGTCCTGTATAAGATGACCAATACTAGTTTTTTTTATTGCCAGATACACGACAGCAATCTGTAAAATATTGTGATGTGAGCACAGTATTTCATATGTTAGCTAATGCGTATAAGCTGTCCTGACACCGCTGCTCAATCTCTCTCCTCTGGCCATGAATTCTCCCCCTGGTCTCTCCCTGCTCTCTGGGACACATAACGGGCTCATAATTGTAGGGCTGCGGTCCGTCGTATGTGTAACTGTATACATTTACAGTTTCCTCTGGGTCAGAATCTGCACCAGGATCCATTGTTTTCCTATTGTCTAACTGACCGCTCTCCCTCTGCCTACGTCACTTCCGGTCAAGCGTTTTCAAATGCGGAAGTAAAATTTTATCACAAAAAAGGCTCCAGAAGCCTCAATACAGTATGTATAAATATAATTTTAAGAAAAAATTGTTCCTACATTATTTTTCTAAACATTGGTGTAAGGGGGTGTCTAACCTGCAATATGCACTTTAAATATTCCCATAATATCTACGTGTCAAGGGTGTCTGCGTTACTAAATTTATCTTTAATCAAAAATATATTTCATCATGTCTGTGGAGGTCAACACCGAAAAAAGGCAGAGTATTATGTAAAACCGCTCAGTGAGCTACATTCACTCTATATACGTCACCAACAACAACATGGCCGCCAACGTCGGCACAGAAGAAGTATTGAAAAAGATAAAAATCTGATGACATTCTTTCACACTCTATACTGCTTAAGTTTTATGACAAATGGCATCATTCTTAAATTGGAACATTATCTTTTGAATTGACAAATATATGTATGATTCATGGCACAGTTCATATGGGATCAAACAATTATTTATCCCTCGCTGGTAACTACTGTACATATTTATTCTAAAATAAGATCCCATCAGGTCTACCACAAGGGGCATGACTTCCCCTCTCTGTAGAGAGCTGCTTCTATCTAGCATGGATGCACAAATAGACTGATAGGGCTAAGTGGTGGGGGCAAGTTGTTTATTAGGAATTGGCCAGAGCATCATCCTGCATAGTGCTGAACTTCATCCTCTACTTTATTCACTGGCAGTTCACCCATTTCCATCAGAGAGAGAGAGATGAAACCGAGTGCAGTCAGTCGACAGACATTTGAGGACAGACACTCATATTTTCAGTTCCCTGTGAACATGCATTTGGGAATCTGGAGTGCCTACCAACCCACAAACTGTGAAATAAGGTCAGCCTGTTGAAGCAGTCGCTCGGCTAATGTGGTTCCTCCCACTCCCGGGCGATGTCTGGTTTAATGTTGTAATACTGAGTGACAGTAAAGACAAACTGTGAACGTAAAGCATAATTTCAAGCCGACTAGATGACAAGTAGTAGGTTTGATGCCAGTTTTAAATGTTGCCTTTTTAATTGTGTACTGCAGCGCTAGCACAGCTAGCATTGGCTTTATCTTTTTATGAAGCCTGTTTTGCTGTGGGATACTAACCAGTAGTGCATATGTTGCTGCTGAGTGTAAAACTACTTGATAGACATGCAGTGAATGTAGTGGCATAGCTTTGTGAGAAAGAAATGGTCAAACTGCATGAACTTTGGCAACTGTGTTTCAACAATTTTGATTAGCCCAGCAGTCACTGGCAAGCGGGGAGAAGACAAAGTGAAGCTAATACCATACAAAGATTGTTGCAAAGTTGAAATGTTAGCGGCCAGCTGGGCAGTGAAGCTAATAAGGTTCACATTCCTTCTCACTGCTTTTTGTAGTTGCTCTTTCTTTACTTTGTTTTTCAAGTGATCATTGTGAATGCTCTGATTAACAAATGTCAATAAATCTCTCCAGACTTGGTACACCACCGGCCTGGTTCTGCCAGACTCTGCTCCTCAAAGCCTCTGCCTTCTTTTCTCTCTTTTCCATCTCATTTCTTCTCTCCCCTTTTCCTCTCTCTTCTGTGTCAGTCTCCTCATCTTTTAACTTTTCTGCCAGGTGCTTGGTCCCACCCGTCGACCCACGCCATTGGTCCTTTGTGCCATTCACTGAAGCCTATTTGGTGGTTGCCAGTGCCTGTAACCAACTCAAGCAGATCTCCAGGTGCAGGTCATCAAGCAATCAAGTGAGGTAAGGGAAGTGCAGACATCGAGCGGTGACAGACAAACCAGTTAATAAAACCATGCAATTAAACAACTCGTGCAAATAAAAACACAGCACGCAACATTATAAAATACAGAAAACAGTCGCTTCTGCCCTTTGACAACAGCATATTAACTGCAGAACATGTAGGCAGGATGATTACAAGTTAAAGGGCCATTTTAATTTCTGAAGGAGGAGGATAAGTCTCAGAGAACAGACAACAAGAGTTGTGAGCATCAAAAATTAGTAAACAGTGGCTCAACGCATAGCATACAATAACTGTTAGCAGAGTCTACGACCCAGCACAGTGGAAGAGAGAGGTTTAGATTATTGAGATGAGGTGCAGCTGGTGTGACTCTGCTCTGACACCAGCACACCCGTCTCCGATCTCACACACACACACACACACGCACATGTACACACACTGGTCTGTGAGAGATTTTTGATCAATCATCATCAATAATGTAGATTTAATAACTAAGTGGAACAGTCTGATTTGTTCAGATAATGACATCTCTTGACCGCCTTTAAAACCAGGAAAAGACAACACTTATGTCATATCACCATGTAACAATATCCCAAATCTCGGACCATATACAGTCTCATACCTTGATAACTATAAAAAAATCTTTTAACTTGTTTTAATGTTTGGTTTTAATGTCATTTTATGCCCCTGAAAAACACTTTGAGTTCCTCTGTGTATGAATTGTGCCATACAGATAAACTTGCATTGCCTTGCCCCATAATATCAGCCAATCATGTCGTTGCACTGACACGAGCTCACAGTTGAGAGATTTGCGGCAGTTTGAACTGATGTGCTGTGGCTGGCTGTGCTGTGGCTGGATGACCTGATGGTGTTAGGTCACAGCACTTTGGATTGAGCCATAAAGAAGTTGGTGCTGTGAAACTGCATGCGTTTGTAGAAGTTTAAACCATTTGAAACCATATTTTTGGGCAAAGTTGCCTTTCTTTTATAACCACATAAGGTATCTAATTTTGACGAACAAAAAATAAATCAGTGAAAAATGAAAGTTCATAATGTCCTTGTAGCATAAGTTGATATATCAGTGGTACATCAGATAATAATTCTTCTAATTTTCCTGTAATGCTGTGGATATACTGGAGTTATCTACCGATATTGTCCTCTATTGTGCTATCAGTGCAGTAATGGAGACATAGTGCTGGGTCTCAAATATCAAGGCAGGTTTTATCACCAGAGGGCAGTAGTACGTCACTGAGTGCTGCCTGAACTGGATCCATCCACACAAAGATGTTTTATCATTTAGAGTGATCTCATTATTTTACAACCATATAATGAGTCTTAACAGCAATACTTGGAGAACTTATTGTTCTATTAAAGATATTTCTGCCATTTCCAACACCAACTAAGACTGACAGTAGAAGGGCTCATCTTTTCAAAGCATTTGTGAGTGGATTTCTACCAGCAAACACCAATAAAACTTCACTCCTCTGCAAGTTGGGGATTCCTCCTGCGCCCAGACTCTGACTCCACCCTTTCAACTCGCTCTTGTCCTTTCAATTAATTCTTACCCATGACCAGTCTCATCTCCTCCGACATGGCAGGACAGGGCCGGCTGTGATGGATGTGACATTAACGGGAAATGAAGCCAGGGAGATGCGACGCCCCAGTCCAATAGTGGCATTTGTCACTGCCCTGGTCATGCAGATTGGGCCAGCCTTGCACACTGACTAAGATTAATGATGACGGTGGCCCTGTCTTTGTCTCCCTGTGTGGCTTCCCCGAGCACAGCGCCGTCTCCAAACATGACCCCTCTCATATACATATACCCTGACATGTAAATATTGGCTCCTATCATATCACTTTCTTTCACATTAACTGTGTGTGAATGGTGAAGGGGAGATGTTGGTTTTCCCAAATTCATTGAGAAATATCCGATTTCATTCTGTGTGTTCATTCTAAGAATACCATTCAGCCATAACGACCAGAGAGACAGAGGGGGGGAAAAAAACAAAAAACTCAAAGCTGGTTTAAAGGTGTATTATGAAGCAGCAGGACTGGTGTACAGTATATTGGGAGAATCGCATCCTGGTTTGTAATAAAGAAATGGAATAACCTTAAGCACCATGCACCGTTGCACAGAAAATGGCTTTTCCCTGACGGATGAGGTAGCCGAGGCAGGCTCAGATAGATGGGGGATTGGGCCGGTTGTGTAAGACTGCAGGGATGCAGCGCGTTCCCCTGGTCATCCATCATTCGCTGACACATCCACTTATACTCGCACCACACATACATACAGATGTAATCCTCTGTTTGATCAGCAATCTGGCAATTCTTACACAACACACGTTCTGTTCTGCTCCGTCCTGCATCTGTCTGGATTCTGTGTATGTATACATGGTTTAAATTGAATTAAAGCTAATAGCTAGTTTTGATGAGCATTTTGATAGCATTTGAAAGATAATGTTATTTTTATCTATGCAACAACATTATCAACTAAAATAACTGTATATGCATTAGCTGCTAGCACTGTGCCTTCTGATGTGTATGGCCTCATGGTCATCACGGGCCCCCAGAGGGGGGGGGATCAAAATGATAAAAGCCCTCTCATTATTTTTATGTTCACCTGCTGTTTTGTTTCTGCTGTTGGCATTCATATTTATTTAAAGGACCACTCTGTAGTTTTGGGGAGTAAATGTTAAGGAGATGAGAAAGATCTTCATTGGCTGATTTTTTTCTGCCTAAAAAAACTAAATAAACAAACAAAACAAACTTCATGACCTTGTCAATTACATGACTGTTTTACTTTGTTTATATGTGGCGGACCCTGCCAACTTTCTAGCTTCAAACAGTGTTCTGGCACCTTATTTTCCTCTGAGAACAGCTTGTTTGTTCACTTATGGAAGAAATGCATATTTCTGAGTTTGCATTATTACCTCTTTCTTCTACAAAACTACACAGTGCTCCTTTTACTAATAGAAATGAACTGTGTTTGATTTTCTTCTTTATTTAAAAAAAATGACACAAAATGGAAACAGTTGAAATTGCAGATTCGCTGAACTTGTGTGGACTATCCGGTATGTTTTTCTAGAGATTCTGCGCAGGAAGGGCATCAATCTTTTTTTTTTTTCAAGTCAACAGGCTACAGTGGAGACCAGAGACTGTTGGATCAGGCTGGTTGAGACCCAGACAACACTAACAAGACAGTCCTGGATAACAAAAACCGCCTAGAGACTTAACTGAACACTGCGACTGGATTCTACTACACTCCAGGGCCCTCATTTATCAACACAAATGTGTGTAAAGGACATGTACGTAAGTGTGAAATTTATCAACTAGTGCTAGTGCTTAAGAATGTGTGTGAATATAAGCATAGTTAATACAGCATCTTGTTTCAGAATAGGGAAACTGCAAATAGAGAGCACTGCAAGTGTAACAGCATGCATTAAACAATCTCAACATCCACATACGGGCTGTATTTTCTTTGATTAATAATTACTCAATGAGTGGTTTCGTCTTGTTAATAACAGACACAATCCTAATTGGTGTCAGAATCTATAAAATGTTATCGGTGACAGCTGTTTGAAAATGTAACACTGCTCATCTTACATTACCATGTGCTCCACAGGGACCAGGTTTTCAGAGACCGCTGATCTATTTGGTTGAGAGCATTTCTGCTTCTGAGTAGGTAAAGTATCCTGAAACAGACACTGTGAAATTTATTCCATTTATGTTTAATGAGAAACTAAACACATAAAAGCCATTCCTGTGTACACCCCAGTCCTGTCCATCCTCAAGTCTTTTGTGTCCTACGTGTTCCAGCATGAAGTTTGAAATGAGATGGATCAGGAAGGGCATGTTTTGTGACCATATATGGTTAATTGGGGGCATTCTGAATTCAAATGACCCTGAATGTACACAAGCATTGTGGTTTGGAACATGTGGGATTTAGCAACACTGATTACAAACAGGTGTGTGTATGACCGGTGTGCATGTCATCTGAATTTTATTTGTAAAAAAGAATATACAGTGCTGTGAAAAAGTATTTGCCCCCTTACAGATTTCTTTTGTTTTTGCTTTCTTGTCACACTTACATATTTCAGATCAACAAACACATTTTGATATCAGACAAAGATAATCTGAGAAAATACAAAAAGCAGTTTTTAAATAATGTTTTCATTTATTAAGGGGAAAAAGCTATCCAAACCAACCTGGCCCTATGTAAAAAAGTAATTGCACCCCCCTTGTTAAATCATGAATTAACTGTGATTAACCACATTTTTTGGAAAACTGAGTTCAATTTCACAAGCTCCACCCAGGCCTGATTACTGCCAGACCTGTAGAATCAAGAAATCACTTAAATTGAACCTGTCTGACAACATGAAGTAAGCTCAAAAAACAACACATCATGCCCCGATCCAAAGAGATTCAAGAACAGATGAGAAACAAAGTCATTAACATCTATCAGTCTGAAAAGGGTTACAAAGCCATTTCTAAGGCTTTGGGACTCCAGCGAACCATAGTGAGAGCCTTTATCCACAAATGGAGAAAACATGGAACAGTGGTGAACCTTCCCAGGAGTGGCCAGGCTACCAAGACTACTCCAAGAGCGCATTGACAACTCATTCAGGAGGTCACAATAGAACCCAGAACAACATCTAAGCGCTGCAGGCCTCACTTGCCTCAGTTAAGATCAGTGTTCATGATTCAACAATAAGAAAGAGACTGGGCAAAAATGGCATCCATGGGAGAGTTCCAAGGCGAAAACCACTGCTGACCTTAAACATGCCGATCATGCTTGAAAACCCTCCAATGTGGCTGAATTAAAACAATTCTGCAAAGAAGAGTGGGCCAATATTCCTCCACAGCGATGTGAAAGACTCATTGCCAGTTAGCGCAAATGCTTGATTGCAGTTGTTGCCGCCACGGATGGCTCAACCAGTTATTAGGTTTAGGGGGCAATTACTTTTTCACATAGGGCAAGGTTGGTTCGCATAGCTTTTTTCCCTTAATAAATGAAACCATTATTTAAAAAGTGCATTTTGTATTTTCTCTGGTTATCTTTGTCTGATATTAAAATCTGCTTGATGATCTGAAACATGTAAGAGTGATGAAAAAGCAAAAACAAAAGGAATCTGTAAGGGGCAAACCCTTTTTCACAGCACTGTGGAATCTTTTCTACACAGTGTTGATAATGAGGGTTCTGGATTTTCTTTCCCTCAGTGGATTAATTTGGTTGGTTTTCAGAATATTTCAATACTGCATGTTCATTTACAAGACTTAACCAGTAACTTCCACTCACATAAATGTAGTGTGGCTAGAGGTTGCATTTTCTCCCTCTGTAATATAATTGATCAGCAAATATATCAAAGCTAGTTAACTATCTTTATAGCTCTTTGTTATAAAGCATTTGGTAGATTTTCTGAAATATGACTCGCTGCAGATTACACTACCCAACAGTATATACCAAGACCAGGGCTCTTTATCATTTTTCAGGCCAAGGACGCTTTGATAGAGAGTTCCACTTCAAACTGTACACTTGTAAAATTGTGTTGTGTATTAGATAACAATAACACAACAATAACATGTAGGGCCACCTATAGTGCCATGTATACACAAGTCGGCAGCAGCATGACTAATGTTGGGTGTTTGCCTCACCCTCTGCACCTTTACAGTGGTTTCTGAAGTGAAGGATGTGTCACAGTGTCTCCTGTTGTGGCTCACAAGAATGTGCGTACACTTGGGGTACTACCACAGATAACTGGTGTTCAATAATTAGTTCAATAATACATAGTTAGCTAACTTGTTCACCTTTATGGATAGGTGCCTTACAGTGATTTAAGGTACAGTTCGGTTAGCTTGTTCGCATGATTGCACCAGGAGTAATATGGGGACTAAACATTTGTTTTTTCACCAGTGTCCAAGGTGGTTTCAAATCTAGAGTGATGCAGAGTTATTGAGTTTGATATCAAGCTTGATTGAATTGGAGTGGACTATTGTCCTTGGCAGAGGTATGCACTCTACTGTGTTTTCTTTGCTAATATGTTGGTTCATGTTCATTTCTATTTTCAGGCATATTAACATTTTTGAAAAAATAAAACTTTTAAATTATTATCAAGCCCCCCTGCAGTAACTCAGCAGAACTCCTGCTGAACACCAAGGCCCTGGACAACATTTAATAAATTTCATAGATAAAGATAAATAAATACTTTTACTTTCATACTGTCTGTACATTTTGCTGATTATCACTGAGTGTGTAGCCGAGTCTGTTTCAGTGAGGCTGGAGCAGTCACTGCTGCTGCATGTGTAAAGAACTCGTTATCATTCGTGCATATTTGTAAATCTCTCATGCATGCGTTCAGCACATCCCAGATGCTGTGGGGTCATCTGCCCTGCACACACCCCCTGCTGTGAGGAGACCCAAGTCTTCATGCTGCTATCACTCACACACACACACACACACACACACACACACACACACGGTAACAAAACAAATATCTATAGGCTCAGATGGTTAAGCCGCTCATTCACCAATCTCTGGATTGGCGATTTGAGACCTTGCTCCCCCTGTACACATGCCAAAATGTCTTAGGGCAAGACATCGGGCCATGACAAACTGACCAGGTCAGCCAGTGTCAGGCTGTTGGTGGGTATCCATGGCCCATTTATCAGCCTCCTCAGCATGTTGAATTAGCAGCGGTGAGTCTATGCAACAGTTGACCATCATCGCTACTCGTTGTTTGATGGCAGTTTGGTGTTTTCTGGGCCCTGAGTTGCCACAGATTGAAAGGCCAGCATGTTGCACGGCAGCTCCATCTGTGTGTGTGTGTGTGTGTGTGTGTGTGTGTGTGTGTGTTAACGGGTGAATTAGACCAGTTTTAAAGTGCTTTGTCAATTATGGTACAAAACTACTACATAAGTGAAGTCCATTTACAATTTAAGGAAAATAAGAGCCGACTCCTTTCAGACTGTCACTCCATCGCTCTGGATGTGCCGAGCAGCACATCTCCCCCTGCTACATCCAACCTGCTCTTGACCCTCAACGGGTGCTGGTTGAACTCCGTCAGAGCATGATAGTGGCGAGGGATGGGTTTGCTTAGTATTCCTGATCCATTTGCGGAGGGCAGATCGATCTCCTGCTCCCCAAGCAGCATTCCCCCATGTGGTTGATTTGGCACCGTCATGTGCACTGCAGCACACAGGAGGAGGGGGGATGACAATGTGTCCAGTGGAGTTTGGGAAAAGGTAAACAGCGATGTCTGCCAAGAGGGCCCAGGGGAATGGGCCTAATGTGGCTGGGGTGGTGGAGCAGAGAGCTCCCTCTCCATCCCCAGGGCATATGAATGTTGATTAAACATGTGCTCAGCCTTGGATATTGAGTAATTGGACGTGGAGCAAATGTCAAGCGTTTGTTAATTTCAGCGTTATGCAGTGGTTTATGGTCTGTGATCAGTGGAGGGAGCTGAGCTGAGGGGCCTGACACCCCTACTTTTAAAAGTCAAACTTCTGAGTCCTTGTTCAATGAAAATGCAACCATGGTATAACAACATTCAAACACAATTCATAAAAAGTCTCCCTCCCTGCTACACCTTCATGCTGCGTGTGACAAATTAAATGGGCACCAAAGGAACACTCTTAACTTTTGGGGTAATAATGCTAAGCATAAAAATGAGAGAATCTATATCAAATTCAAGTTTGTCCATCGAATATATGAATATATCAAACAGTGTATGAGGTAAAATCAATACAAACTTTATTGGAATTTAATGAAAAAGTAGTATGTGTTCCACTCATTCCATCACAGAATGGAAGTGATGTAAACTTCTGACCATGACTCACATGTCTTCAAGTCTTCATTCAAATGCTACCAAAAATGACAGACAACTTCTAACTGATATCAGATAGATATCAAGTGCCTAACATGATATTCAGAGGTAAGTCTGCAATGATATTGAATATCTTACTGTAATTTGTAATATATGTACAACATTTCTTTTTTGCTCAGTGTATGATTGCATGCCACCATATAGAAAATGTGCATATAGTTCTAATTAAAATGAGTACACACTGAATATCAATGTGGTCTCGTTGTCTGACACCTGAACTGAGCTAGTTTAATCTACTGCAATATTCGTATTCTATAACATCATCACAGATCTCTAAAAAATCTACTTGTATTTGTGCCTCTTTTCAGCTTTATGATGATGCAGAAGAGGTCTAATTTTCTCAACGCATAAAGGAACATATCCTGCTTCAGTTTCTCACAAGCATTCAGGATCAGCATCTTGGAGATACATCGCCATCACTGGACAGGAAGAGTATTAACTAGACACCATCTTGTGATTGGATCACCAGAGTCCGCAACGCCCATCATCATGTTGACAGTCCAACCCATTGGTCAGACCAGAACTTTTTCGAACTCGGCCTTCTTTTTTATCAAACCTGTGAGGTTTCGTAACTGCACAGTTGTGATGCAATCATGTTGACTAAAGAGAGAGACGGATAAACACAATAAAATACTCAAAACTGCTTCCGTGATAGCTCCTGCTACAAAAGGTGTCTACAGAGGCCTGTACTACGAAGCAAGATTTGTGGTTAAGGAGGTAACTACAGGTTTAACTTGTTCACTTCTTACCAGCGCACATCGCCATTGTAACACAAGCTGCACAGCACACCTTGCTGTATCATGTACATAAAAGTACTGCCTTCTAACCAATCAATTATTTGGAAAATAACATTATTATTCATAGCAGATTCTGTGGAGCTCTGTGCATGGATCATGTTCTGTAACTCCTGTGTAGATGGGCCTCTCCCATATTTTTCATTTCATTTTTCCCTGCTGACCACAAGCAATGTCAAAGCCATTTCAGTGGGCTTTCTGATGCCAATATCATCTTACAACAGAGATCACAACAGAGAAAGTATTCCAGCTACACAGTCGCAGATTTAGTTAATAATGTGAAGTCAGCAGTTATAAATTCATTTCCAGAACATATTAAATACTGTATATGCCTGTAAATATAAGCACACATGTAATACTGTGATACTGTAACGATGTGCCTCCAGCTTCTGAAATTTGGCACTGACTGATTTAATGTGAATAGGTACTCCATAGTACCGGTTGGTAACCATAAAAGTACAGGGTCCGTACCTTACCCTAAATCAGATCACTTACAAAAAAGAGTGTGGACAGAAACAATCTGATTTGCCTGCAGTCCGAACATGTCATAGTCCTGGTCAGAGCTGCTGTAAATCATGTTCATACTGTATCCTGGTTCATCAAACTGACCTCCGCTGGTCTCAGAGGCTGTGTTCAGCATCAGTCTGTTGTCCAGCCGTGTGCACTAGGAGGGTTGAGCTGAGGTCTGTTACACATTAAAGACTGAAGATTTGACCTGTAAAGATGCTGTAACCATTTTGCATGATGACATCCATCCATCTTTTAAGTTTGACAGATTCTATTGTGCACAATATAGATGTGGAAAGCAGCCAAACTACAACGCTGGAGTATTCCTAAAACCACAGGTCTCATTGCTGTTTTGATTTATTTATTTATATTTTATTTATTTAGAAAAAAAAGCTGTTCCTATCAGCCACAGTTCTGCTGTGATCACTCCTAGCATGCATGCTTAAGGATGGTGAATATGGCGAACATTACCTGCTAACCATCAGTGTATTAGATGAGCTTTGGCAACTGTTGTTTGACTGAAAAAAAAAAAAAAAACTTTCCCCAGCGGCAGCTAAGCTTGTTCTGAAGCTTTCAATGATAACTCATGGGTGCTGCATGTGAGCATTCAAATCATTTTGGAAGTGATTTGGACTTTGTGTCAAGAGAAAATCACTATGGTCATTGTTCATTATAGTACACTGACATTAGCATTATTTTAAAGCAGACAGTGCCAAAGTGCAGCCTCACACAGCTGTTAGCCTGGTGTGGACTTTCATCTATACGAAGGAAAGAAAAACTATTTTAGAAAGCAGCCTTGCACTTTGCTACGTTTGCTCAGTTTCTCCTGTTTCCAGTATTTTTGCTTAGCTGTGCTTCACATATGTGTTCAAGTTTGTTTATTAGGATAAAACCCCTTGAGATGTACCATCTCGTTTTCGAGGGGGTCCCAACATGTATCACAATAACAACATAACAAAGGCGTGACAAAGACAAATAAATAAAAATACAATTATCAATATGACAAGGTTATATCCAGGCATTGTGATTGCCCCAAAGATCAGAATCACTTTCTCCTCTCATCTGAAACTGACTTTTAACATCATGTTAAACAATATGCAACACAACATCTTCTAAATCATTTTCCATCCAGAGAATAGCAGCAACACTCATGCACACCTTTAAGCGCTAGTGGGTACGGGGAGCCCTCCCTCCGGCAGTGTTAGCGCCTCGCTCTGCCTCCTGAGGTACACAGAATGAGGAAAGAAACGCTCTACTTCCACTTGCAGAACTCACGTTTCCATCGTCTGTATTGTCTTTGTGCTGTGTGCTCTAAATGTGAACCCTGGGCTTGTTTTATTTCTCCCAGTCCAATCTAATGAGCATCATCTCTGTCTAGGGATGCTGGCAGAGGCTCTCAAGTCTCCTTTGTGTGGCTGGACAGGTGTCTAACTGAATGATGAATGACCCTGTTTCTCCCCACATAATTGGCTCCTCGCTGTTTGGCCTTAGACTGGCTACATGTCTGCTGGGCAGCCACCTCCATCTGTCAATCACCGACCTGCTGCTGCCTGGCTGGACCTCTGATAGCTATGCTAATGCATAGTGCTCACGCCCCATTGGCTGAACCTGTGCTGGTCCAAGCTAATCCATTAAAGCTGTGACAGTAATAATCTCCCCCCAAACACAGGGTTCCCAGTGTGCTAAACGTTATTTGACCGTTCCTGTCACGTTGGTGCTGCCAGGCGCACCGGTGAGGTGATGGATGAGCCCGGCCCCGGCCCACTCATTCATCACCTGCTGACTTGTGTTTGTGTGCCTTTTTAAAATAATTTAAAGCTTTCTGTGATTTTTGACTTAGTTCAATTAAGATTTGTCCTCCCACCTGCATGTTACTGACAGGACTGTGTGAAGGCCGTTTCTTTATTTCCAAAGATAAGACTTGTACATTGTATGAATGTTATTATTGGTAAGAGTTAGAAGTTTCTGTGATGAAATATCAATAACTGGGATCAAACGCTCTGTTAAGTTATAATGCCAAATGGACTGGCTGACATGTTTATGTTTGGGAGTAATTGCGCTGGCTCACTGTGATAGATGTAATCAGCATCAAATGGCCCCACCTGACAAGACCAAATATACAGCCCGTGCACTCTGCAGCACACCCATTAACTCCACTGGTTTATTTTGCTTTCTCTTTCAGCAGCTGTGGAGAGAAGGTCAGGCTGCTTCCTTCAGAGATTCACAGGCAGTTTTCCCACCTGTGAAGGGAATCTTTAAGCTTGTTTGAAATAGGTTAAAAACCAAGTGAAGCCCACAGGGAGTTTAGTGCGCTTGTTGCAGAAGATATTACTTGACATTTTTAGACTGATATTTGATATCAAATTATATTCCCAAGATTAAATACTGTTCCTATTGAGGACCTTAATCTTTAAGGCTCACAAATATACTTTTCACCCCTACATATTCTCATGGCTGGACCTGAATATTTGGATAATTTTTCATTGGGTAGGTATTGATTTTTAAATTTTTTGGCTTTGGGTATTCATTGTTTTCACCATTACAGACTTTAGCTTACTTGGGATTGTATTGTGTACAGCCACAATCCTTTTTATTATATATACAAGTCTGAGAGAATGATGCCATCCATGATTGATTGACTAGTGGAATATCTCCCCTCGCTCTGTGCCCCCCGTATGTTGCTTTTAAGGTTTTTGTCTTTCCTTTATTATCTTATGAAGCATTGTTGTGTGTGTCACTATGTAACAATAATGCGTTTTTTGAAAATTGAAGTATGTAAACCTATTCTACTATTCCCAAATAAAAGTTTTGACCTGAAAATAAGTGTAATATGTCCTCTTTAAGGTTAAACAAAAAGCGTCCCAAAATGCAAGACATTTGGATATCGTTAAATCATGGTAAGGCATAAATGGTGTTTTTTCCTGGCGTTAAAGCTGCATTACAGTAAAGTGATGTCATTTTCTGAACTTAGCAGACTGTTCTTCTCATTCTAATACATGTGTTTACTCACTTAGTCATTATATCCACATTACTGATGATTAGTTATCAAAATGTCATTGTGTTAATATTTTGTGAAAGAACCAATTGTCACCAATGTTGCCACAAAACAGAGAGTATTTCAGTGTCCGAGTTGTAGCATGAAGTGCTTTTGAGGAGATTTATAAATATCGTATATATAGTATATTGAGATATAGCCTAAAAATATTGCGATATAATTTTTAGGCCATATTGCCCAGCCCTATGATTAACTGATGAGACACAGGGGAACACAGAAAAAGGGCGGGAAAACAAAATGAAAAGCAAAACATGACACATGAGGATGGAAATGACTGACCCACAAACTCAGACCATGACACCGTACATTCGTTCCCTGGTATCAGCCCAGGTATGACCGGCTCAATGCAGTTCTACATATGAAGTTAATGAGCAAAAGATGGTAAGTGAGCCTGATTTGGATTGTTCAGGTCACTAACAACACAAGTTTTTTATATATATATTTATATATATATATATTTATAAATAGGACAGTTTAGGGAGATGACAGGAAATGGGATTAAAGAGAGAGGGGATAACATGAGAGAAAAGGCCACAGGTCAGAGTTGAACCATGGGTCACTGCAATGAGGACACAGCCTTTGTAGATGGAGCACATGCTCAACCAACTGAGCTACCGGGCAACTTCATAAACCATTACAACCCTGCTGACCAAGTCCACAGAGCAGAAAGAGACAGAAAGACTCAGGGACGGCAGGCAGGTGTGTGCAGTGAAGGGAAAAACAAGGTGAGCAGGTTACAGTGGTTGGTGAGGAAACACTAAATAAGGCGGAGGATTGGGTAGAATTAAAATAAGAAAAATATCCATCTCAGCCGAGAATGGAAAATGTCCTCCGTTACGTTACTGTCATATTGTTTACTGTCTTGTACAAAGAGTTTTGAGCGGTCTCAAGTCCCACTGGGGAAAAGTTAGTTTTTTTCTCGGTTTTTATTACTCTCCCTCTTCACCTTCTCTGCCTCCTCCATTAGCGGAGATCTTTTTCTTTTGCAGTGCAGAGTTTCCACAGTAATTCCAGTTGTTCCACTGTTACATGAGGATAGAGACTTTCGTGAACCGTTATGTGAACATACATTTTCCCGGGACCAAATCCAGACCCATGACAGATCACAGTGAAACAAGTCTTATAAGGAATCAATCTGTACATGGATAGCATAATTTTTTTTACAACCATTCAAGCACAAAAGTTGCCTGTTGCCACTTTAATGAATAGAAGCTCTGACACTCTTGGAATTTTGATGCAAAAATTTGATTACCAACGCTTTGACATGAAAGTCTTCCTCAGGGTGTCCACACACATGATGGATCACTTTAAAACCAGGCGTTCTTCCAGAAACAAACTACGTTGGCTCCATGTTGGTGCTCGGAGGAACTACAGGTCATTTCAACTTGGATGTCTCCACCTGTGGATATCTGATAAATTCATGGGGGGCATGTCAGATCAGTTAAAAAACAAAACGTAGCCATGTGTTCAATGGCGAAAACGATATTTTAACATGAGGGCAGAGGAAGTCATGGAGGGAGAGACTTTTTACAGTGTTTTGGCTGACTCAGATACTCAGGCAAGATATTTATTTGAGTCAGATTGAACAGCTGAATAAATCCAGAGAGAGACCGAGCTGCGGCTGAATTAGCATTCGGGAACCTGGTCGACTATCCAGAACTGTCGACAACAAATAGCGACTGGTGGTGCGTTTGCTCACATTGCCCTCCGATGCCAACAGATGCGGATAGATTTCTGCTGCAGGGAATTCTAGCGTGGGCAGTCTTTGTTGCATACTGTCGCCGACAACCACCCTGAAGCGGCACGTGTGCACTGCATGAAAGTTTGACACCTGGCTTGTGTAGAGGTGTGCCAGAGACCTTCTTCAGGATCCCAGAGATAAACAGTGAAACACACACTTAAGCTTATTGTCATTAATAAAGGCAAAGCCACTAAATTCAAAGCACATGCTAAGGACTGCGAAAGGACTTGTTCCCTAGCCGTGAGGACATGTAGGCCAGAGCTGAACAAGAGAGAGTCTATCCTTAGTAGGAGGAGAGGGCACAGCAAGAGCAGAACACGAGGACGACGAATCAAGCACACACAAAAAGCTGAAAGTTGGTTTGAAACACGCCTCACACTCAGCTGTAGCGGCGTTCGAGCTGAAAGTTTATAAGGGGCTGTTCTTCTGATGTTACTTTGAATTTTTATTAATACCACAAAAAAAAAAAGCGTGGTCAGGTGGTGAACCCAGAGTTATGCACACTCCTCCTTTATTTCTTCCTGTTGCATTCAGTGACGCTTGAAATATGTTTTGTTTTGCCTGTGTGTTTCGGGAGGTGCGATGCAGAGGCAGAGCTCCTGCCTCACACACCAGCAGCTCATCATATCATCAGCACCAGCTTTAATACTGGTCCGCTCTCCACTCGTTGCCAGATTATGTTAGACTGAACAGCTAGAATCTCTCTCAGTGACTTTTTGCTTGCATGTTTTCTTTGCTCACCTTCCTGTCTAACTTTGTTTCTCCTCGACTTCCCCAGTGTTGGTGTAGCCTCTGAGCTCTAGCTCCTCAAGCCACCCTGCCATCCAGCCTTCCGCCCCTCTGATCACCAGTGTCTCCACCTAAGCCACTGCTGAGCCCCGATACAGCACCAGCTGAACCACAGCTCCAGCCTGCACCAGCTGCCTCTGCCAACCACTGGAGCTTGTAAAATAAATTCCCTTAAACCATTTCGCTGTCTTGATTTCATCTTTTGGGTCCAGCTACAATCACCGACAAAACCCAAGACAAACATCACAGTTAGTTTTACTTTCACATCATGTCTTCACAGTTTTTATTGTGAAAAATGTTATGAATTCATATTTTTTCTCACCACTACAAGATCTGAGGATATTAGATACTATGTGTATTATTATTAACACTAGCCTATTTAAAACCAATACATATGTTGTATTATAACAATAAAAACTAAGATGTTCTCGTCACATTCTTTCTCTTCTTCCTTTTTGCTGGCAATGATTCAGCTGACTTCATTTCAGAAGCCTTCTTTGTACACATCCCCGTTGCTGAGCAGGTTTGGAAGTGTTCTGGTGTGGATTGTCAGGAGGTTGTCACAGTGCATCCTGGTACATGTAGGCAGGCTGTGCAAGCAGGAAAACTCTAATCACCCAACTTTCTCTGTCAAGAGACCACATACTGAGGAATGTATCCTCAGTTAGCTACATTTACCATCAACATTGATTGGAATATCCACGTAAAACGTGGCAAATTTCTCCATTAATCTGAGTTACTGTATAAATAAGTTTGAGTTGGAGCTTCTTGCAGGAATTCAGTTGGTGTGGGCGAGCAGGCCACAATGGCTGTGTACTTGGGCCAAAATCTGATAGGGGCGGAGCCCGGATTCTACTTTTTTGTCCCGTTTTGTCTCCGTTTTTGTTTAGTTTATTATTTGCGACTCTTCAAGTTATTTATCATTTTTCTTTCTTCCGTTTTTGTAAGATGATAACTCTGTAAACAGCCTGCACTAATCCACTGCTGAGAGTAAAAGGAAGAACTTGGACCAAAGATAAGTATAGACTCCACATGTTGGTTGACCATCACAAGATCTGGCCACCTTTGTGAAACGTGCTTCAAAAGATTTTACGGTTCTTTCTATATTTTTGTTAAAAATTCTACTGACAATTTTACAAATCTGAACATACATTCCAAATACATGTCAGGAGGTCAAGTTAAAGGCAGAGTGTTCCTTTTGAACAGATTTCTGTTTTGTTATGGCATTTCTCTGGCCAGCCTGTGAGATTACTGTGACGTGAGTGGCCAGGGTGCATTTCCTCTTTGAGATGAGCCTGTCAGGTTTCATCGCAGGCAAAGGGCAGAGGCTTTTGCCACCCGTGAGGGATTTTCACCCAGTGAGTTATTTCCATCCAAAAGAGGATTCATTGTGGAGCCTAATTTTTTCCAGCATGAGCTCACCCCTTGACTCCATGGGCCGAAGTCTGAGCAGCTTTGAGGAAAATTGGTCACAGCACACACATCACTTGCTGCTGCAGTCCGCCCCAAAATCTAATCTGATAAGAACTGAGGATTTGGTAACACTTCAAATGCTATCAAGCTGACCAGGCGCTTCTGTCGCCAGCGCTGCCTGTACAATTGACAGGATACAGGCACTACTGAAATCTGAGGATGGATGGAAAAGGCTCGGAGTCCAAAAACGCAGCCTGACTCAGTCATGTCCCCTACCTCAACCCCTGCTCATTTCCCTCAAGTGAGGCCCCACACATTACCTCCGTCTGCACCAACCATCCATCAGACCAGACCCACACTGTGCTATTGTAACGGACCAGATGAGCTCAGCTTGGTCCCTCACTCTCCTCTCCCTCACAGGCATTTGACCAGAGGAAGGATCATGCCAAGGGGGTCTGAGCTGGGATCAAGTGTCTCCATAGTGTTTTATACTAGGTGGGAAGTTGGTTTCTTTTAACCGTGACTACAATTCCAGAGTGCCAGAATTCGAAAGGCCACGACAAAGGACTTCACTTCGCCTTACAGAGTGGACCTGTTTAAATGCATACTAATTGCTCTAAACAACACTGTAACCTATGATGACCAATATGCAGAAGGGCCAAAAAATGCACTACACCAATCTTTAGAAAAATAATCAGAGGTAAAGTATTTGTGATTTGTGTTCTTAAACAACATACAGAACATTAGTATGGTCCTTTTAAAATTGATTTAGCTCAAGCTCAAAATTCAAAGCCAGAGTCAGGTTTTTGATTGTTTTCAGAGTGCAGCCATTCGTAAAGTGTGTCTCAAGTGTAATGGATCCGGTGGTGGACCTGTGACTGGTGTTGCTCCAGAGAGAAGCGTCTTTAAAACAGAGTGTAAAATATGGAGAGAATCACGGTTGATGACCGTGATCATCCTGAGAGAAATTCAAATAGATTTCAACACTTGTAAAAGCCTCTGAACAGTGAGAAAACATCCACCTTGAACCCTTGAAATATTTCTTTTTCTTTTCATTATAGAGCAGGTGACACTGTGCCTAAACAAGCCCGGCTGTGATTGGCCTGACAGCCTGACTGTTTGTGACAGATACAGCTAAACACTGCGGCCTGCTAATCAAAGTCACATGTGTGTTTTAAGAGTTTGGCTTCAACTCTGACCTTTGATTTCTCATTAATTTATGCTGACATATGATATCTCATTTGTCAGCACTGAGCCAAGGTGCAGCATTCCACATGTGGGAGTAATTAAGTAACATGACCAATGCTAATTTCTAACCCCATTCAAGCTGAAGAACATTAAGCATCTTCTTCAGAGTCAAGCTCAGTTGCTGAATGCAAGGTGTCCATTTAGTGTTTTAATTTGTTTCTGCAGCACACGCAGATGATAAACCTCTCACCCTGTGCTGTGCTCTGACTTATTAGCTTGCTTTTAATAGCTATTTGGAAGAACCGTTGGTTTGGATCCAAACATGACATTTGTTGACAGACATATTATTTAACACAGCCATGCTTCCCTCTACACACACAGAGAGGTAACTGCCATGGCTGCATTGTAAAAATCCAGCATTATTTGCAGCAGTTTGCGGTCATATAGTGTATATTATGATTTGTGCTGTTTAGGTTCTCAAATTTAACTTTGAAAAGCCTTTTTATGTAGATGTTTGACAACAGATACCAAAACACATCAAAACTAGAAAAGCTACACCAAATGCAGGCTGTGGGAACAGTAATCTGAGCGCTAGAGACTTTTTTCTCCTGTGTGAATGTTTTGGCTGTAGGAGTATTTGCTCTGTTAGTAGGACATGTTGAGAACAACCAGGTGACTATAGAGCAGATGATCTTGGGAATCTTCACCATAAAGAAGGGAGTTGCAGAACCCACAGATGAACAAGGGAGGGTAGAAACACACTAAAATCCAACATATCTACGTCATATGACTTCTGATGAAGAAATGCCTCCAGAAAATGAAATAACACTTCGGAGAGGAAGTTAACCACTGATCCAACCACTGTGATCAAACGAGGGAAATCCAACTGATGCAAACAGGAGCCTTTCCCAAACAAAATTGAAGAAACATGTTGATTAAAAAATCAGTGGTTAACCTATGTGTGCATCTCCCATTGACTCCCATACAGCTGTCACCACAGTCTGACTTCAGAGCGAGATTCAGTGACGTAACGACCCTTCCTACTTTTTTAAGGTTCATTGCAGATGTCCTGGAAATTGATGGAATTTTCATTGAAGGTGTGAAACAGCTTCACAACAGTGGTAAACAGTTGGTACTGAACTGAAACTGTCGGTAACAGTGCACATGCACTCCCCATTTTATCTGGCCTCATGTACTTATTGGACATGAGATATCATCAACAAACTTAAAGTACACATTTGAGGTTGCTTAAAATCTTGGAAGGAACTTGGTGGAACTGGAAGGAAAAAAACAGTTTGATGGAACAGTTTAATCAAGAAATTACAAGACATTGAGCGTGGTGTTTCCTTGTAAAAGTGAAGAATGGTCTCCGTGTCAAATGATTGATGTCAGAATATGAAAAAAATGTTCCCAAAAGGAAGAGAGAATAAGAGTAACCATGAGAAAGTAAAAGATGGTTACATTCTATGTCTGTTAGAGAAAGGAAGAACAATAGTTTAAAAAGGAGAGATTGACAGAGAAATGGATGTGAACTAGAGTGTAATAAGACAGGGTTGTAGCAAGAACATGAGAGAATCCAATTAGTTAGTGACACTTGATTGGAATGTGTGTGAGCACAGAGCAAAAGTCTTTGACACCAAATTAACAAGTTTGAATTTTAAGTTGCTCCATCTGATGTATTTAGCATGACATGCTGATTCAAACCAAGTTGTTAGGTGTGAGTCTGCAGTTGCTTTTGGACCCAGTATGGACTCAGAGGCAGGATGTGGTAGTAGAAGAGTATGTATTAGGACGCAAATGTTGGCAAGCTGGCTGAGCTGGGCTGCTTGTGAGGAGAAGGCATGTCTGAGGCTGGAGGTGGTGAAGAGCAGCAGGAGGAGGGCTGAGGAGTTGGCTGACTTGATTGAGTCTCTGGAGGAAAAGGAAACAAGGTTTAGTTCTAGTACGGCGACTGGCTGGATACATAGATAACAAGACTTGGTTTGGCCTGCACTATACCACGTATGAGCACGATGGTCAGTATAATCTGGCAGAGAGCAAGGGGAGCCAGGAGTTCTTGAAGAGGTGCTGATGAGATGATGATCTGCAGCTGAGCAGCAGAGTCCAGGGAGCAGAGAAGGCCACACCTCTGATTGCAGACACACCTACCCATACACACACCAGAGAGACAGGGAAAAAAACAAACAAGCAGGACACAAGAGGGAGGAGGCCAAGGAGAACGAAGACATGGCAGCCTGGATCATGACACAAGTAGTGCTTTTCTAAAAAGGTCCACTCCTAGCTGAATATTGTGCACTCCTCAATTTTCTTTTTCTTTGGTATTTTGTATTTGTCACTTTAACAAAACTCTGTACACCATGATAATATTCGTCTGCTGAAGTGGCACGAGGACACTGCAAGGCTTTTCCACTGGAGCTTTTGGCAAAGTCAAACTGTGCCACTCTACACGTGCACAGGTAGACGGGGCTTATCACCTGCTGTGTTGACCTCGGAGAGAGAAAGTGGCTTTTTTCCTGGGGTGTTTTTTTTTTTTTTAGAAAAAAAAAAAGAACAGAAAAAGAATATTATTCTTTTATAAAGGAAAAAAAAATATCTATATATTCTTTTCTTTTTAAAAAAAAACTCTACCGCATGGGAAATCAGACTGTTCAACTCTTTAGAGAGCTGTCTCACACAGTGTTTACCTGATGTCGAGCTTTTGATGTGAGGATGATTAGCATTATATCCCCACCATCTTGTTGCTGCTGTTTATGTTCATCAAGATGCAAATTCAGAAATGCACCACTGAATTATTTACAAGGTGTATACATGTTCATGTATAGACTCAATCACTGTGACGTTTGATAGCAACAACATACACTTGCCAGGAAGACAAGTGGCAGTTGATCTTTATTGTGGAGCTGTGTGAAATTGGCAAACATGTTTATTTCTAAGGCTGGATATCCATACCATCTGAATTTCCTTGACACTTCAAAGAATCAAAAAATGTCTTGTCATACAATATCGAATTTCGGTACCACAGGAGTTGATATCATCAGCGTCGGTCAGCCAGTAAGCATGCAGCATGCTTGTTGTGCATGTGTATGTGTGATGTGATCTTTTGTTTAAAAAATGGATTTCATAAAAATGGTATAGAAAAAGTACAGGTATCAGGACTTAAGTCCACGTATTGGTATCGGTAGCGGTAGCGGTATCCACTTTTCCATTATCAGCTTTAACAGTAACATGTAAAGATTGCTTTTCTCTTGTGTTTGATAACTACACAAGCAACACTTTGGACTAACATCTTATTTTATTATTCTATTCTATTTTCAGGCAAACTCATGCTGGCATTTTCTTTAGTCTGTGGCCCAATGGATATAGTTGGACTCCAAGCCAATGTTAATGAAAGTGTTACCAGTGAGTTATGAAACTATCAGACATGAATTTTAGATGGATGTGATTTATACACTTTGAAATAAATTCAAGAAAAAAATTATATTTAAATGATATGTAAGTTCTTGTATAATTAAGGGGTTTTCTACAAAGTACTTATTAAAAACACACATTGTAATTTGGTCTATATATGTATAACTGTATGTGCAGTATGTTCTATGTTTGTGTACCATGACAAACTACAAACCTTTAATTTCATTATGCATTGCACCCTGTTTTATAATGATCAATAAATCACATTGATACCTTAATCAAAGATTTTAATGAACACGTTTCTGTAACTGAAGACAGAGTTCATATTTAGATACTGATTTCAACTATTTTCATTCTGCCCCCAACTGGAAAGCTCCTCAGTGTGTAGGTTTCCATTAGGTTTCTCTTGTTGATTGGGCATTTTTGTATTTTAAGATTTAAAGTGAGAAAAATGTATTGTTTTGGATGGCTGAAAGGTGAGTCTGACTTTCAACATTGTTGTTCGTAAATCCACGAAAAGACCAAAAAGATGAATTTTTCGTTTATCAAGTATTACCCATGTATCCAAATCCTCATATGTCAGCAATCCCATTGCTGTTAGTTTGGTCTTTTGATAGGTCAGAGATAGCAAGAGTGAACTGGGTCCCATTTTATAATAGCAATAGCAATAAAACAGTACTACTAGTGGTGAATTTCTATGAAGAAAAGAAGGAGAGTTGGGTTGGTGGGTGGGGGCAGAGGGGTCGGCGGTTGCAGGGAAGTGCTAACTTTAGTGTGAGGGGCTGTCACACAGGCTGGACAACAGTGGCAACAAAAATGTCAGGTGAAAAACCTGGGACGACATGTGTCACTTTGATTCCAGAGCAGAGGCTAGGGCTGCAAGTTCAGTGTCCAGCGTGCCTGTCCGAATCCTCCTCTGTGTCCCCCTAATCTGAAGGAAAACACTTATATCCAGAGCCAAATGGACAGAGCTGCAGGGGAAGAAGGGCCTGGCTGACAGAGGATCCTGATTTCTACATAAAACTAAGGGGGTGGGACAGTAGATGGCTTTCTATTCACCTAGATTGTGCATATTTTCAGGGTAAACACTGAAATTGACAAAGGAATTCAAAATATTGTAACAAAATGTTGTGCTTAGCTGAGGTGGGAAAGTTGATTTATTGATAAAAGCAAAATGTGATAAAGTGCACTGGACACAGACTTTGTGAGCGATATGATGTGTATGAAGCATGAGATTAAATACCCTCTTAAGCTTCCATTCTACTGAATAATGTAAGAACTGCATTCATTTTTGCATGCATGCAGTTCTTACATTATAGTGTATATAATTATTGTTATATCATTGTGTGCTAAATGGGAGGGATCAAATAAAGTCCAGTATTGTACTTTTTGCTCTGACTTTGGTCTTTATCAACTCATGAGGGAAATATATCTATTATCGTTATATCTATATCTTAATCTTTTTCCCAGCTATACATTGAGGTCTTTGTGCAAAGCGAGGTCACAGTTACATCCTCCATGTGGCTTCATATCTGGCCAAGAGCATTTCAGAAGCAGGGCATTGTGAATTGAATTGTTCAGATTGTGTTTAATTCAACATTTTTCCCTGATTCATGTGCTTCTACCATGAATGTGTAGATACTATAGTTTTTGTCTGTTTTAATAGTTTGTTTTATTTTTGACTTCCTGCCTGGCTCGATCTGCTCTGCGCTTAGGAAACATGGGTTTGGACCCAAACGCAGGGCTCACAGGTAGACAGACAGGAGTCAGAGTCAGGAAACCAAAACAGACTAACAAAGACAGGCAGACCAGAACCAGGCTGGGAGCAGCACAAAGGCAGTAGTCCAAAGTTCAGGCAGTGGGTCAAGAAGGCAGGTAAAGTGGCAGGAATGCTTCATGAAGAACATATCAGACATATATCTGCAGGGTTGATGGGAAAGTGGGAGCAGGTTGTAGGAGCGAGGGGACATCAGGTGAGTGGCATGAATGTCTGCGGGCATCTAGTGGATGGTTCAAGGATGGCCTGTCTGTGGAGTGAGAGGAGAAGATGGCCTGGAGGAAGTGAGCGGGGACGGGAGACAGGGACAGAGTCAGGCCAGGCAAGACAAACACACAACTCGACCACACTCATTACATTGTGTGCTCTTTGGTTTTGTAGTGCATAGTGGGTACAATATGTGGGCCAGAAAATCTAAACGATTTGTCAGAAGAGGCTGCAAAGCTCTGTAAAGCCGAGGGGGACTAAAGAGTGGTGGTATTTCTGTGTGGGCTCACCGCTACAAGTTATACATATTCACTTGCTCCGTTATATATTTTATCAACGTTAAAAATAATTGCTTAGTGCAGCTGTATAAAAATAGCCTGACTGTAAGGGCATGAAGGCTAGTGACAGAAACTCTCCCAGCTGGTGCTCTGATGACAGCATCTGAGCAAAACAGCAGGAGAGGGGGAGGGTCTGTTTTCTGTTCCATCGGACGATTCAGTTTAAAGCAACATTATGCAGAAATTTGTATTCTGTGTGATTTGGCACCCCACACAAGATTAAATCTCCAGGTTCCTCTAACAATTTGCCGGATTTGATGTAAAGTTACGTGATAACTACAAACTTAACCCAGCACATTGTAACAATGTTATCTCTTGAAAATGTGAAACTTGAGAACAACTCAGAACATTAACAGTATGCAGAGTGGCCGTACCGCGAACCACAGACAATACCTTGCTGTCACATGCTACAAGCTACACCTGTCCAACAGCAATAAGTCTAGCTTGGAGACAAAAAAGAAGCCAGTCTGAGACTATTTCCTCTCACTTGGTCACTGTCTGCTTTTTTTCTTCTTAGCTTCCCCTGGCAGCGTCCTCTTCGGTCCCTTCATGATGTCCATAGAGACTGCTGAGTCTGGTTCCATTGCCCGCTTGTCCAACTCCAGTTCTGGTTCCATTTTTGGTCCTGGACCTGAATATCTCCTCCTCCCAGCGGTCCGAAGCTGCTGTGATAGCAGTGTAAACACCACCACAGCTAACTTGCAGCTACATTATGAAGCAGTGAAAGGTTGCTTTCGGGATGCTCTGTAAACCACTGAAAGTTGGGGCAGAGCAGCTGGAAGACATCAGAGGGAAAACCAGAAAGCATTTTCTCCACGAAAACCACTGATAGTTGGTGCTGTGTGTGATGTACTGCCATAAAGCAATACACAACGTGATCTGACCCGCTCACCCAAGTTACGTAGTTCAGAAACAAGGAGCTGAGACGGAGACATCATTCACCCAATCAAAATTATTTTGATGGCACTCCAAAAGAGATGCTTCCTATTAGGTCTGGGACTCTTACTTGCAGTATATCAGGCCCACGCTGTCACTTTCCTTGCTACGTGGATTTCCTGGATCAGCCTAGCCTGTCTTTGTGACTTTGTCTTAAGTGCTCACTTTTTCTGTCTGCTGTGCCCACGTTGCCACGCTCTGCTGTTGTTTTTGTTTTCTCCTTTTTTCTGTCATGTCTGAGCGGTTTTGTGTGTTCTGTGTTTTGAAAATTTAATAAAAATATTTCTCAAAAAAAAAATTATCTTGATGGCAACAGCTTACATAATGTTGCTTTGAAATGCTGTGCTACGAGCAGAATTTAATCCAAGAAATGCCTGAAGCTCAATGAACAGCTTCAGGCAAAGATTTGGGGCTTTGCTTAAAGCTTAAACTGGCCACAGATACTGATGTGACAGTGTGATGGCTGTAGAAAAATGACAACATCTACATACAGATTGTTCCCTATAAACCTCGCTTTCACAATGCTATCACATGCCACCAGTTAGATTTTTCCCACAGAAATGAAGGTCACATTACAGCACAAAGGAAGCTCATCTGCCCTTACGCAACTGAAGACAGTGTTTTCCCCAGTCATTATCCCCAGGTAACGACGGAACAAATGGAAGAACTGTAGAAACTACACTGCTAAAGAAAAAGAACCCTGCTTATGGAGGAGGCAATGGTGGAGAGGAAGAGCGATAGAAACCGAGGTAAAACAAGAGGGAACCGACATTTCCCCTTTGGGACTTGAGACAGTTCCAAACCTAGAAAAATCAGTGGTAGTTTTCCTCTATCTTCTCAAAGCACCAAGATCAGGGTTTCCAGGTTAAATTAGGATTCTTAAAGTTGTTTTTTTGGTTTTTACAGTAGCCCAGCTGCTAGCGGTAGCCATGTTGCTAACACCAACAGCACCAATACCACAGGAGAAAACTAGGAGGGGGGAAGTTTAAAAGCATTCTTTTTCTGCTTTAAGCAAATGCTTTGAACAACCTAAACACAAAGGTGAGAATGAAATCGTTCTCTAGTTTCAATGAGTTAATATTGAAAAAACAAATAAAGAAACACTGGTACTTTAAGTTCAGTTTATTACATTGACTGTGATATATCCATTGCCTGGTATTTCTTTAAAAATGTGTTTGATAGTATCTAAATGGTGGTTCTGGTTTATCAGATACTGTTTATAGCAGTGCTGGGTACATGTTTCACCTTAAATGAGAAACGTCTCTGAGAAGTTTGATGTCACGTTTGATTATCAGTGATGTGATGCAATATTCTAGCTTAATACCACGAAACAATCAAAGATGATAGTAGTGTGAGCATATAAAGAAACTGACAAATCAAACAAGGCCATCAGCCTTGCCAGAAGTCCACACACCACGCTCTTGATCATTTTCTTAACACTGCCCATTGGCCTCATGCACTTATTGCTCCCAGTGAATCTGTTATCAAGGCCTCACTGTCCACCTGATTTTTATCGTTACTTGGTATTTACATAAATTTTTTTACTCCGCTACTATTTATTTGACACCTTTCCACCATACTGTTTAGACCACCGCAGGGAGGAAGAGAGTCAGAATAAGAGCCATTCTAATCCAGCTTGGTTTAAGGCTACTCCTGGCTGATGCCTGGTCGCAGGAAAAGGAAATCGACAAAAACATGTTTGATCAAGCTGTTGCACTCGGCGGGCGGACTGTGTCCTGAGCCGACAGAGTGCAGGACTACAGCTGGACAAGTAGAGGTGGACTCTGTGTTTATAACATTGATGCTTGGTGCTCACACACAGTTAGAGTGGATGTGACGGTGTTAAACCGGTGTGGAGCTTTTAATAGAAAGATGACCACCATATTATCATCGCCATCTTGTTGCTGCTGCTTACGCCTTCCTTGATGCCTGTTATCCCAGCATGATTTGACAGTATTTCAAACCCTGAAACACACCTCAAAGTTTCACAAGAGCCATTAGATGACCAAAGAAGACCTGAAGATGTCCTGACGGTCCTGGACTGTCCTCCACAGTCGCCTGACCTTAACCACTTTCAACATGTATGGAGGCATCTGAAGACCGACAAAGCCGAGCACTCTGTGACATCACAAGACGCTTTGTGGAACACTGTCAGATCAGGCTTTTACACTAACTTGTGGAGTCCATGCGGCCAGTGCAATGCTGTCATGAAAGCAGAAGAGGGACGACCCAAATACTGAGATACTCTGACAGTCGTGGACATTTTTCAAAGATTCAACTTTTCACTCAAATGATTAAACTGATATTATCACACAATGCGGTAATGGGGAAAAAATAATATCACTATGGAGACACTTTTGGACCCAACTGTATATGTATAACAATAACTGTGGATATGCTCTGTGTTTGTGCAGCATGAATGAGTTTACAAACCTTCATTTTGTATGTGTGCATTTCCGTGTTGTATCATGACAAATATTATGTTATATCATGTTATGTTTAGTCCCGTTCGCCAACTTCTTTCCCCGCTCTCTAACTCGCTCCTGGAAGTGGTTTGTTTTTAGTCACAGGTGACCAAATGAAATGCACCGTTACCCAGAGTGAACTTGTGGATTTATCTGGTTTTAACATTGTTGCAAACATTAGGGATAACGCTCACAACTCAACAACATTTATTACAAAGGTCTTGTCATTTTTAGACATTTCAAGGCAGAAATCTTACATATTATTCCTTTAAGTTAAAGATAAGAGTACTACTGACAGGATGAAGACATGATTGAGAAGATGAGTATTGTGTGGGAAGCGACTGAGCCATCAGCATCACCAGCCCTCTGCTCCTCTCTCCTCCTCTGACGACACCTACTCTACACGCATCTACGTCTCTGCCTGCACTGAAAAACACACTGGACCCTGAGGAGGTCTGGGAGACTCTCCTGAAACACAGTCAGCTCAGCTGTACTTTTCTTGTTCATTTCATTATTAGAGGCTGCCCCTAAAAATGTATTATTACATTTCATGTGTGACTTTAATGCGAGTCAGCACAAACCTAAAAGATTATTCCTGTTTAATAGTAAAGGGTTGTACTCACTCTAGTCTCAGTCATTGGTCCTAATATTGCTCCACCGTTTCACTCAGCAGTGTTAATAGCTGAGAACTGGGAACATGGTGACATCATATTCACACATGGTGGATGTTTGATAAGAGAAGTCTGCTGTTTTTAGAATGTGTGGAAAATTACTATCTCATCCACTTGTGAATTATTTCCTTGATAACACACACTCATCAGTAAATGTTTATCTCAGATGAATCAAACTATAATTTTGACATCTATAAAATATTTATCACATTGTGAGATTATGTATTGTGTTATTGCTGTCATGTTGCATTTTCTTTACACTCATTTTGTGAACATTGTAAAACATAATCAGTGACTCCAGCATGCCACCAGATTTTTCATATTTAATTTATTCAACTGTCCTTTTGTAATTTTTGAAAAAACTTATTTTAGTTTTATCCCCTGAGATGTATTATAGGTCTAAATTCAAGCTTTTCTCTGAGGAGTAAAATTATGCCGGGGAATCAGTCAGTCCCTTGTGGTGTAAAAGATTTGAATATATTGAGTCTGGAGTGGAATCAGCCAATTACCTAAAATTACACTGACATGAAAGACGTGACCCAAGTCTGCAGGTTAGACACACAACAAAGGTGGAGTGAAATAATGACCCAGGCTGTCAGTCACTACGTACATACTCACTTCCGGCTTCTACGTTGACCTGCTGTACTTATTGTAGTTGTGCTCACAGACTTCCTTAACAAAAATGTCACATGTGAAATTTGACTTTTCATCTTAACATGTAAAAAAGGAAAATAAGATCATACGTGAACTTGACACTCGCACAAGTTATTGTCTTTTTTCAAATATATGTAATGTGAAATGTAGATGTACATTTTCACATATTGAATTGCATACATTAACATGTAATTGTCCTTTTTCACATGTTGATAAGAGTTGTTTTCTATAAACACTTCTTCATTGTTTTTTTGTTATCAAGGAAGGTCAGTTTTCTTCTCATGGAGCCCTTTAATTTCCTTAAAGGTGAAACTTTATAACCTTTATAACCATCATTAACAGATGGTTGATTTATAGTTAAATTTATAGAGAATTAAACTTCAGTTAACAATTATTTGACTCTTAACAAACCATGGAAATTTATGTTTTATTTATTAACTATTTAACATCTTATAAACATCAGTTGCAAATATATAGGTTATTAAACGATGAGTTTAGTTGTTTTTATGGTACATTTCTAATATTTCTGACAACACCTCTACAGAGATTTTTAATTTATTTTAGTCCTTTTTAATGTTATCTGTATAATATTCCCCTCACTTTGGGTGCAGCTCTTGAAGTGCAGTATCAGTAAGAAGGCCTATTTATATCATCAACATAGAGTTGGGGTGTACGAACTTGAGATAGGTTATATAATAGAGATTAAAGCTAACCACATTATTGCTCTGTTTTTTTCATTTATTTGATCCTGTTCGCACAGTCCTGAAATAATTAGAATATTCTGGTCATCTGTGGCCCTTGAGTTTGTAACAGGGGCCAAAGTAATGTTCTGTTTTTGATGAGACAAAAATGTTCTTTAAATATTTATTTCTGATCAATCTGAGCATGACAGCAGAGCGAAATGTCAGTTTTGCATTGAAACAATACAGACGGCATTTGCTTTTGGGCCCCTCTGGTTTATAACTGAGAGGGACTTTTGTTTTTGTTATTTATTTCCTGTGTTAACCTCGATCTATAACATTACTATTTCTATACTATAGTCATATCATATATTTTTAATTTATGACCTTATTGTACAATATTGTCTTTAATTTGATTTTTAGCTGCTCTTCTGCTTCAACTTATGTTACTATTTATATTTTATTAAAAAAATTACCAGTTTCTCTGTAGCCTGCTCATTTCTGTCTTTGTGCTGCTGTAACACTCAACAAAATATGTCTTTTCTGATATTAACGTCAGAATATAATTTATTATGATATGCCATTCGAAGTCGGATGTATTTAAATGGATCGTACTTGGCTCTGCTGGATAAGCTTGATGATCCTGCTACTCTTTGGAGCTGAACTGTGCTGTTTGATAGGCTGGATGCTCTCTGATGTTGTTAGGAGGGATTCGGAGTAAAAAGCAGTTTGTGCATCATGTGATGCAGCTTTCTGCGGGGGCTCTGACCCATATTTCATACGGACACGCGCTTGTTTCCGGCAGCCTTCAAAACGCATTTATCTCGAGCCCGGTCGGCAGGGCTGAATGAATTAGGCCTCGCATATAAGAGCGCACAGAAACCACTGCGTCGTGTGTCTGTGTTTCTGCTGTGAGCGGCGGCTTCCTCTCTGCGCTGCTCTTTTTAAAGAAAATCCATTAGTCGCATTAACGGACACAGTTCGGACGTGTGAACTGCATTTCTGTTGAAACAGCGCAGCAACACCGTGAAATCCGCTCCTATCACCTGCCCAGAGACTGAAGCTGATGACCTATTCGATTGCATTAGCCTGCAATATTTGGTCCTTCTCACTCGGTCGGAGATTGTTTTTATTTTTTTATGATCCATTTTTGAAATATGACCATCCAAAAAGTGAGGTGGAGCTGAGTGTGAACAGACAGACAGACAGACAGACAGACAGACAGAGGCCCGGGACACATCCAGGCTGGAAGGACACATTCTGTCCCTTTTAGCAAGAGGTCGATTGAAGGCAGCAATTCTTTATTCGCTCCGAGTGACAATTAAAAAGGTGAAGCTGCTTAAAAGATAATCAGACATGTTTTAGCCTATTTAGGACAGGGACAGCGCCTATTATCGGACAAACTCTGTCGGATCCTCTGTCGGATCAAACTAAATATTGTTATTGATATTATAGCCAACTGACGACAACAACAATAATAATAATAATAATAATAATAATAATAATAATAATAATAATAATAATAATAATAATAATAATAATAAGAGAATAAGACCAATAACAATAATAATGATGATTATTATAGTAATGATAATAAACGTTGACTATAATTGTGGTTTCTACTTATTTAGCGCGTCATGATTCGGGCGGTTTGTTGCCGATCAACATGAATCGGCCTGTTTATCAGAAATAATGTCTGTGGCCTGCAGCTCTCAGCAGTCAGAGCAGAGCAGAGCAGGCTGCTGCTGTCCCCGTCAATAGAAACCAGACGATCGTTACAGGCTGACAGTGATAAATGAGCTCCTCGGTGCGTCGGGCCCTTTATTTATTTATTTATTTATTTATTTATTTATTTATTTATTCGTTAGTTATTGTTTGTCAGTTTCTGTATTTACGCTGATTTATTTTCTCATGTGACGCAGATATAGAGATGATCTCCTGGGAAGTATCACGAACCGGAAGTATAAATAAGAAATCATCAGTGGTTCGTTGAAAACGAAGGAATTTATAAAGGCCTATTTATTTATTTTTTAGGGAAAGATGTGACTCGATCCCCGAGAATCCACATTTGTCTTTTTTTTTTCCCACACATGTGCGCCCGGCCAGCAGCAGGCCGGCCTGCACAGAGACAACATTTAGTATAATCCGCCCGCCGCTGCAGCTCCGCACTTCGCTCGGGTTTTCTTGAATTTCGCAGGCGGGCCATCCATCATCCCTGTCACCATCAATCGAATAATGCGAGACAACTGCAATCCCGTCTCATATCGAACCACAGCAGACTACGTGACCTGCTCCAACAACTAACGCTGCTGCCTTCAGAATCCTCCCCGACGCCTACACTCACCTCTCTCCTCTCTCCTCGGGGTTTTTCAGATGAGCCCACAGAGAGCAAACAGACCTGAATCACTGCGCTCGTCACATGAAAACACTCCGCTGCGTCCTCACTTAAGTCTTTATTTTGGTTTTAGTGCAGACTTATTTTCGGTGTTCTGGTGCTATAAAATTATTTCAAACATCGTCAAAAAAACAAAAACAAAAAAAAACACAAGAAGAGTAAAAGCTGAAGGAGGAGATGCAGTGCACGAAGAAGAGAAACAAACATTCAGAGGGAATTTTCTTTAAAAATCTTTGTTTTAGTTGGAATTTAAAAAAGAAAATAAATCAACAAGCTAGCGGTGTTTAAACTCACTCTAACGTCTAGTGATCACAAGCGCAAACATGAGAAACAGCCAAATAAAAAGAGGAGCACAGATCTGTACAGCACGACACTAAACTCTCACCCAATAGTTTTAAAAGATATCCCACAGTGGTTTTAGTTTTGTCTTAGAAAGGTGTGTGTGTGTGTGTGTGTGTGTGTGTGTGTGTGTGTGTGTGTGTGTGTGTGTGTGTGTGTGTGTGTGTGTGTGTGTGTGTGTGTGTGTGTGTGTGTGTGTTCTCTGTACAGTCTCGTTCGGAGGGTGTGTGTGTGTGTGCCTATTTAAAGGTTTGGGGGGTAAAGCTTTAGTCTACTTTAAAAAAAGGAGAGGAAGAAAAGAGAGGGAGCTCGTTATCCCCGGTGGTTGTAGAAAAATAAATAAATAATTTAAAAGGAAATGGAGGAGATGTGTGGAACTGCTTCTCTTCGCTGTGAAGTCCTTTTTATTTTCCGTGCAGCTCTCCGCAGCTCCTCAGCTGACACCGAGTCTCTGTTCGGGTTAAAGTCAAAGTTTATTGGCGGCCTCCGGTGCTGAGGTTAGGCGTTTCCATGGTGACCCAACACACGCGCGCACCGTGCGGGTTCGGGCAAGGTGAGGTGGGAGTGGTCAGGTGGGTGTACGATCAGGTGGGTTTGACGTGGCGGCTGCAGAGGCAGCTCCGGTACTGAGCTCCACGGCCAGATGGAAGAACATCCCTGAGCCAACCATGGAGGCCTGGACACACACACAGACGGAGAGCAGGGTTATTACATCTCATCAGCTGTGTGTGACACACACCGTGACAACCACCATTCATAAACGCTACAAAGTGTAATAACATTATTAAAGGGGCACTATGTATTTTTTGGGGAAAAGAAATTCAGAAAGTCAGAAAAGTTATATTTATGATATTAATAAAACAAACTCACAATGTTAACAATATTAATGAGGTTATGATGCAAACTTTTTTCCATAAATGAATAAACAAGCTGCTCTCAGAGGAAATTAGGGTCCCAGAAAACTGTTTGAAGCTAGAGAGGTGGCAGGGTCCGCCACATACAAACAAAGTAAAACAGTATAAACTGTTTTATTGTTTATTATTAAAGTTGTTTATTTTTATTATTATTTTATTATTACAAAGAGGAACAACTTTAGTTATTTGACTGTTACAAACAATGATTTATTGAGTAATTGTAAAAGTTTATAAACATTGTTTATAACTTTATGATGACGTCCACATAATGTTTATAGATAAACTAGTGCCTATTAAACATTTATGATGTCTTGTAAACGTTTTAAATTAAACAATGTCCTCATAAATGGTTTGTAAAACATTTCATTGTTCGTTAACAGTCAAATAACTATTAACTGAAGTTTAATTAACTATACATTAGTGTACACACTGACACATGTATCTTCAGTATGTGAAACGTGTTGGTCCCTTCTTGTTGTTTTAACGTAATAGTTAATAAATCGCTGTCAGTCACATCCTGGTCTGCGCTGGAATATTGGGTGTATTAGGTGTGACAGATGAGGCAGGGATACGTTTTTGTTTAAAGGAGCACTCTGTAGTTTTAGGGAGTAAATGGTAATGAGAAGAAAGATCTTTGGCTGATTTTTTTTTTCTGCCTAAAAAAACTAAAGAAACAAACTCTCTGTGTTTTCCTGATTGAATAAACTGAATAAAATAACTGACCTTAACGGACAACACAACTTTTACTGATTTACTTTGTTTATATGTGGCGGACCCTGCCACCGTTCTAGCTTCAAACAGCAAGTTTAGTCACTTATGAAAAAAAATAATACATATTTGCTCATCACGTTTCTCAAAACTGGTGATGCAAAAAACTTACTGGTGCAAAAATGTACCTGTGAATGATCTTACAGTATATACTGTAACTATGACACCCTAACAGACAGTCCTGTACATGTTATTATGTCTTTCCATGCATCTTTCCTTATTTTACAAGTTAGATTTTAAATCTTCATTCATCCCTCACCGAGCATCTGCAACCATACCATAAAGGACTGAGGCAGAGTGAGCAGAGCTAGGTTAATTAAAAGCTTTTCGACCATGTTTCCCCCCCTCGCCTGGTTAAATGCCTGTGGCTCCGATGCTACCTCTGAACTGGATGCACCTCCAAAAATCACCTTTCTCTTTCAGGCCTACATGTTCACTAACATCTTGAAATTACATCAACACATTATTCTTATGCAGGTCTGCAGTCTCATTCAAGTTTCTCACAGACAAGGTTTATTTTATAAGTGGATTATTCCAAATAGAGGTGTACTCTCTAGTCCCAAGTGCTTCTCAACAACACTTCTCTGGATTTCTCTTGTGATCATCAGACTACCCACACCATCCTGTGACAATATCTCAACTGGTTGAATGGGGCTGTGATGTCTTCTTTTGTCTGTGTCATCCAAGCTGTGTGCCAGACAGTGTTTGGCTAGCTTTGCCATTTAAAATGCAATAATATAAAGCTCTACACTGGCCTAGGCCTCCTTTACTTCTTGGGTCATAATGCTTTTGCATACTATGCTATTCTATGTTTCTTTCCATTCCATAAATTGTCCTTAATGATCTGATTATACTGTTTAAAAAATCCTGTAGAGACTGTCTTTGGTATCCTCATTAAAATATCACTGTAGTTAAACATAGGAGCAACAACCATTATTATGGCATTCAGTTTTCTCCAAAGAGTTTGATTATTGAGTACATATTAAGTTGTAAAATGTTGTTCATGTCAGCACGCATACTACATCCCTGATGGTATCCATGTGAACTGGAATGAACTAACTGCTGCTGGATGACAAACCCTGGACACCGACATCACCTCACACTTGTGCTGATTAATGTTATAGCCAGATAATTGTGAAATCTTAAACTCAAAAGCTAAAAAAGAGGGACTTTCTTTTCTTAAAAGTCCACTTAAGTCAAAGTCCACTTACAAGCTTTTAATAAAGCCACATCATCGCGTCTGCTCAGTTGTCAGGAAAAATATTTTGGCTCAATTGCCTAATTCTTTGATTCATGACTTTCTTTTAGTGATCTCATTCATATTGCAGTTGGTATGAACTCATCCAGATATTCTCTCACAAACACATGTGCATTATACCGCATACTGTCATAAAGCATGTGGTGGAGCCAGCAGAGGGGAGAGTAAAATAGTGCATATTTAGTGGTGTATTCCATAATGGTTAAATGTTATGGCTCGGGCTTTATCGTCCATGGAAAACCCTCATATTACTCCAAACACTGCTCTCTTCCCTCCTGCAGTCCCGGGGAGATTTACTGCCACAGTCAGCATACGCTTTCACCACAGATCAAATTAGGTGAAGCAAAAACACCCGGCTCAACTGAGCTATTACTGTAACTAGTCAATGATCATTCAATGAGAAATAATTAGATTAAAGACTCTTAAAAAATATATAGGCAGCATTTATTCAGGTTGAGAGCTGATGTCTCTATGCAGATCTAAATGTTTTTTTCTTCTCTTTAGATGAAGCATCACTACATGAATTTCATTAGCAAAGCTGGGGGAATTATCAGACAGGGGAGAGGGGGCTGTGTTGGGCGAAAATTGGCCCTGGTGAAAAAAATGAAGCAAATGTAGCTCCTATTTACATATAAAGAGCTCTATTAATCAAGGTAAGTGTCATTACAGCGTGGCTCATTGAGCAGTGGAGAGTGGGTGTTAAATAAAATTCTCTGTCCTAGGGTGCCTCCGGCAGGTGATACGTCTTGATTTGAGAACTGTCAGCAGTGGTGGAAGCTGATAGAGGCGGGAGGCTGAGGTGGAGGAGGGGGAGTATTACCCTGATTCTTAATCAGATTGCTGAGGGCGTAGAGATGGAGGAAAAGAAAAATGAAGGGACAGAGCGATGGAGAATGGTGTGAAGAGTGATAGAGAGGAATGTGTTTCCCACACCAAATGTATTTAGCCGACCAATACTGACAGATTTCAGCTCCACTAAAGATTTCTTCATATCACCTTATTCAGTATAAATCTATGTATTTTAATTTAAAGTTGCACACAGCAACCTATTACATACTTAATAGACCAAGGAGCATTACCTCACCTTTAGTCCAGATTTCTAAAAACAACTCAGAAGTGTTTGTGTTTACACAAAATGAAGTAACCTCGACTCTGAACATGATATATAACACTCTAGTATTGCTATAGTGGCACTTTAGTGGTGCCTTAACTCAGATAGAGTCTCATTAATGAAAGACCTAAAAGGTAATTCCAGCAGTTTTCCACATTAAGGTGTGTTTACTGGTCTTGGGGGTGCTACTGCATATATGAAAAAAGGAGCATAAAGCCTTCTGTGGCTCAAGAGGAAGCTGCATGCAATCTGATAAACTGCCTCCTGTCACTCAGTGGCTAAGTGGCATTGTGGGTAATGTAGGTAATGTCCACAGGTGTAAAATTACACCTCTATAACACTGTTGAACATATTATGGATGGTCCAAAGCAACTGTTAGCACTGTTAGCAACAGAACCAGAGATAAGGCTGTGTATGGACCTAAAACAATATCATTATATTTTTAGGCCATGTATGATATATACCTTGATATTTGAAACTTCTGAAAAGCACTTCATAAATGTTAGGAGTAGGCGACCAAATACAATATCCGCAACAATATTTTAGGTATGATTACTAGTGCTTTCACAACATATGACCACAACAATCATCAGTAATGTGGATATAATGACTAAGGACAAGTACTAGATCAAGCAGAACTGTCTGGTACATTCAGAAAATGACATCACTTGACTGTAATGCAGCCTTCCAACCCAGAAAAGACAATACTTACGTCATATCACCATATAATGATATCCAAAATCTAACACAATATATAGTCTCATAATGATATGTATCGTATATATTGCCCAGTCCTACCCACAGATATCACATTTTTTATTTCACACATTCCTCATGGTGGTGCCTACATTACCCACAGTGCAGCTTTGTCAATGAGTGACATCACTTCCTCTGGAGCCACAAAACGCTTTCAACTATTTTATTTATATTTTTTACATTTGCAGTATTACTCCCCAAGACCTGCAAACACACTTTACATTAAAATTGGTGCAGTTATCCTTTAAAGGAGACTTAAATCATGTTGTATTATGAGAACACTATACTGGGACTAAAGTAATTCCTACTCAGACATTCTGTAAAATAGCTAGAAACAGACCAATTACATTTGCTTTAAATAATAATTTCCACCACAGCTGTCTTGCTGCAATCGAACCAGGAAGACAAAGGGAAACGTTCATATTGTGAAAAGAATACTGTGAATATGTCCCTTGCATAACATGAAAATCACTCTAGCAAGAATAAAGGTCATAAAGTCTTTCTTTCACTTTCTTGAGACTGGTGAGGAAGGAGGCAAGTGGAGCAGAAATATGAGTGACAGTTGAGGAGAAGTTAGTGGTAGAATGGTGACATTTCTTATGTATGAAGAGAGACAAAGACTGCACTACTTACTTTACCCTGTTTTCCAGGCTTGTCTGAAGGAGTGGATTTACATGTAGTGCCACTGCCCGTCCATGCCCATGTTCATACCCATACCACCCATTGGCCCTGAAAGGAGGAGAACAAACAGGAACACTGTTGGTACAATGGTACAACTCTAAAGTCAGTCTCTACAGATGCAGGCCAGCAGAGCTTTCTGCAAGTGTGTAATTTACGTGTGTGTGTGTGTGCGTGCGTGCATGTGGGTGTGCGTGTGCGTGTGCGTGCGTGCGTGCGTGTGCATCCATGTCAAACTGAAACCTGACCTAGAGATGTATGCGAACACAGCCTGTATAACACACAGCATGTTATCATGTTTAAAATGGTAAGTTTGAATATCAACAAGCTCCTGGCAGAGGACTGATTATTGCCACATACGAACATGGTCAATCGACAGGTGCTTATGTAGACTGCTGTGAAACACAAGGGTGATTAGTTTAAAGGAACAGTTCACCCAAAAGTGAAAGTTCAGTCATCATCTCCTCCCCCGGTGCTGATGGAAAGACAGATGAAGTTTCGGAGTCCACAAAACATTTCTGGAGCTAGAGTTGGGGTTAGCAGCATTCTGCTAAACAACTGCAGTAGCAGTAGTGGGGACTTGTTTCAAAATCTCAACCCCCGTATAAAACATAGAATGGCTTCATACAGCTCGTCCGACGTAATCTAAGTCTCTGGAAGACAAAGTTTTACCATGGCTGAAAGCGCTAAAAGCGTTAGCATGCACCCCACCTGAAGCAGGTGGACAAGCTTGATTGCATGTCAAGGGTGAAAATGACACATTTCTAAATAAAGACTTAGATTACAGCGTATGGAGCCATTTGATATTTTGTGGTTGTTTTTTTACGTTTTAAAACATATCCCCAGCTACTTCAGTTGTTTAGGAGAACGCTGCAATACTGTTTTGTTGTGAAGCTCCAGAAATGTGGGGCGAGGAGATAATGACTCAATTTTCATTTTGGTTGAATTATTCCTTTAAAGACTGTCAGGCTAGACTAACTGGTTACATGGATAACTTCTTATGGACTGATTCCACTTTTTGCCTATATAATATAAGTTTCTCTTGTTACTCAGTTTATTTGACTTTGTTCACTGGAGATATACTCAGCTAATGAGGTTATTTTTGCCTCCACAGAAACATTTTAAATATTATGCTCCTTGTTTAACGTTTTACAGGCAATTGTTTTGTGTCCTGCACAAATGAACAAAGAACCAACACTATCATTACTTAACAATGTTGATATTGGACAAAAAAAAAAACTTACTGGATCAGGTTTGTAAAAGTTTCAGTGGTTCATAAACCATATTAATTGCTGGTCTATGACAGAAGGCTACACCACACACCTTGACTTGTAGATCATGAGGTGGACAACTGTCATTATCATAGTAATCTTGGTGATAGGGTCTGTGAGAGCAGCTTACTCTGATTTCATTAGTAATGACAACTGGATCATAATGATTCTGCTACCAGAAAAATACACATACATACATAAATAAAAGTGTATGAATTGTCAGACATTCAGCTGACCTCAAGCAGAAAATATTCAGAGAGATTTTTCTCTTGATGGTTTGACAAAGTTAAGAAGTTGCTCACCTCCAGGTCGGAGACCCATGTGCTGCTGCCCGTCAAGAACAAAGCCTCCCATTGGCTGGCCATCTGGACTGTAAGCTGAACCCTGACTTACTGTGAGAGAAGAGGAGAAACGAGACTGTCACAGTGAGCAACGCAATCTCTTCTCTGAACTCTCTTTTGGCAAACATAATCTGTCTCTCTTTTCTGACTGAACACTGAATGAGCTGCAGCTTTACCTGCTCTGTTGGACTGGTCGATCATAGGCTGGACTATTCGCCTCCTTGCATTGATAAACCTGGAGAAAAAGAACAATATCATGTGAATTCTTTGATGAACATGCGAAGTAACTAAATCTCTAGCGGAGATAAAGCATTCATGCACAAACAAAACTCTCACAAGTGTACACGTGTACTGTACTTTCAAAATCAATCAATTTGAACGTCATGTCACGACATTTATGAAAGGTAAACTGTGACTTGTAAGTATGGAACTGTGGAAAATGAAATAAGGAAGTTACATTCACCATAGAAGGCCAAACCCATGAGAAATAGTCTAATGCCCTGGAAAAAGGCTCAGAGGTAAATGTTGTGTTTGGAATAGCACAAAGACTTCTTAAGTCTTAGATCGATCTTGTGCAGTTTATGTTAACAGGTATCGTTTGAAATATCATTTAAAATATCCAACAATTACAAAAAACATCAATTTAATCTGGCAGCTTCTGAAGAACTGGAGCCCACTGTGTGTCTCCAGGGATTTGTGAATAATCATAGTTTATTCCTATTGACATAATCTGGGGCATTAGGAGAAAATCACATAGCTTAAAAAATCTATTGATTTGGGTGCTGCCCTGTAGCCTCAGGCTGTGATGAGGCTAACTGCTTTGCCAATGTTTTGCCATTGATACATCCAGCAAAGAGACAGTGAGGCGGGTTTGCATGCTTTGATATTGGTATTGGATATAGCCTTGACTAAAGCCTGTGGTCGTCTTTACGTGTGGATTAGAAACCTGATTTACTTAAAAGAAAACTCTTTGGTGGATTTTACAGGGGATTAGAGCAATGAGGCAATGTCATCTCAATTAATCCGAACTTGAACCCTGTACACGCTGCTCAAAAAACTGCGACATGTAGGACTGTATTGTGTGAAACTACATCGAGAACGTGTGACTATTTGATTGGAGCTGTCTCCAGCTAAGCTATCTACAAAGGCAGCTCAGCCTTAAAATGTTTTAATCCTTCATGTTATACATGTCAAATGAGGGTGTGAGGAATCGTCTTCGACCCTTAAACCCTGAGCTATTCCCCACACTTTTCATTCCCTTTATTCACCAAGGCCCACCAAGCAGACTATGAACTGTTAAATATTGAGGAGTATAAAGTACCTTATCAAATCTACTCATCTCATTTTTTTATTTTTTTTATTTTTTATTTTTACAAATTTAGGGAAAATAGATGTTTGATCAGTACACTTCCAATTAGGTAACACTTAATAAAAGTGAAATAAAATAACAGTAAATAAAAGTTTGATTAACTTTAACTTTACCATTTATTAATGATGGTTATTATAAAGTCTTACCAATATCATTTCATAACGGGCAAGCTGAACTTTCAGAAGACTGAAATTTCTCCATAGGCCAGCATACAATTCAACATAAATAAAGGACTATCTTTTAAAAAACTGAATAATGAATGAATTAATATTTTCTTGGGTTTGGTACTTCAATGAAATACAAAACTAAAATAACTGGAATTAAAGAATGTCTTTGTTCTATATAACTAGAACCAAATGTCATTATTTCCTGCAATCTACCATTTTTAATTATGAGGAATTGCAGAGCTGTATAATGAAGTCGTACCATAAGTTGAGGTTATTTTCATGACCATAACAAAACCCAGTACTGACAAAGTCTTTGCGCTGTATGATTTGATATACATTTTGAACAATATACAGCACAAGAAAGCACAGTACTGTTGCTGTTGCTGATCCCAAACACTTGGATTACTCGGAAACTAAATACGTTCTTGAGCCAAGAAGAACATTTGTAAGCAGCCATATGGACAGTTTGTTTAAATGGCACCAGAGATACATCTACTACAAGAAAAATGAAGTCTAAAAGGCATTTAGCCTTTTAAACTTCATTTCAAAAGCACAGAAACCAAAGACACAGATTGTGCGTGCAGGTGTGAGTAGATACGAGAGCAGTCAGATTTTATTTGACCATACAGATGTACAGAGTGACTTACCAGTTGTTCACTTGAAGGATGGTGAGGCCTGTGTCTTGTGCTAGTTGCTTTTTCTGTTCCTCTGAGGGGTATGGGTGCTGTGAGTGACAAAAAGAAAATCAATAAATGAAAAGAAATACAAGTCAGTCTGCAGCCAGAAACAGCTTGCATTCATTTGGAGGCCTCCACGTTCAGTGCTGACTGAACCCTAAGTGCAGGCTCTTGTACTTCAAGGTAAAACTCCCGCACGGGAAGTGCATATTCTCGTCCAGTCGCTCCCATGCACAGTCATTCCTGGAAGTGAGTGCACCAGCCGACTGTGGAAAAACAGAGGCTAACCACAGTTTGGCCCCCTGAACACTACAGGCTAAACGCGTGTGCCATTGTGTGACAGTATTTGACATTATTTGACATTGCTTGACAAACGATCGGGTGGGATATAAACAGGCACAATGGTGGCTTTTGTTTGGGGCCACGATAAGGCTAGGACCCCCGTCACCCCCAACCCCTCCCCGCCTGGCTTCATCACCCTGTCCTCCAGCCCTGGCCGTTCCTATGGCTGCGTGTGTGTGTGTGTGTGAGCAGCAGAGGGAGGAGGGCGGCAGATGGTAGACAGAGGTGACCTGTGTACTGAGAGCTGGGTTGTAGGCCAGTCACCATTCTGCTGCTGTCAGGCCCACAGCCGCCTCCTGTGGTCATCAGTGAAGGATGAGCTTCCAAACACTTCATTTTAAACTGCCTTTCAGGGCTAGTGCACACACACACACACACACACACACATATATACTATTCACTTGTGAGGACCCTTATTGACATTTCCCATTGCATTCAGTTTCCAAAAATGTCCTCACCTCCAAGGTCTGAAAGATAGCTGCACAGATACACACACACACACACACACATACTCATATGCACAATATCACATACACACTCTGTAACAATATCAGATATTCACTGAATGATTACTGTAGCTACAGACTTTACAATAATCATATTTTCATTATCATATACTCTGTGCCCATCTCCTCCGACAAGATTTTTTCGCCACTAGCTGCACATTCTGGTAGCAGCTAGCTAGTTACTGTGTCTCCTTTATGGTCAGTGGCAACCGGTGTTAAGGCGCATTACAGTCGCCCACAACGACAAGCACTGGATTATTTCTGCAGTATTATGTGTATTATTAACATGATATCAGTTTTATTTTTAGAATGTCACATTTATCTTCAATACCGGTATCTCATGACACCCCTAATACACAAACAGACTTATACACACATATGGGTCATTCCATGAAATCGGTGCCTTTTGTGTCCCCAAGAAATTATCAGTCATAAAATTACAGTAACAACAAGCAAATTAGCTTGAAATGGTCAACCCTGTTACTGTCAACCCTGTTACCTTTCCAGTAACAGGACTTGACTAAAACAGTTATAAAATATGAAATTCCATAGCTGAGATGGCACAATATAATTTCTTGTCATTTTAAACTGTCTTTAATTCCTGGCTACTGAAAAAAATAGCAATTAAATATAATTCAAATTTAAACTTTTCAAAGTTGATTTCATGGAATGACCCATATATACATTCAAATCCAACACAAAAACAGACAGAATGCACCAATAACAGCTGTGTGAACTGGTTAAAAAAAATGTATGTGCGCATTAAAGTGCGCACAAATGCTGATAGGGGCATGCAGACATACACAGAGGGTGAATTTTGCTGCAGAAAAATAAAATCTCTCGTGTGTCTGGCAGTCTTTGAATCCACTGACATGATGTACACCTGGGAGTCTTGTTTTCAGCGAGTTTCATTTTGAAAGCACAACTGGACATTGCATACATATTATTGCTAACTTGAACACAGAGCCCTTCACATAGGTAGAAAGCCAGAGCTGCCATATTTGACATGTTGGGGGTGTGTTGGGAAAACGCTGATGAACAACATCATGCAAATCTTTTAACTCAACTGAGAAAACAATCAAATTTCAGTTGACTCCGACATGACACCTGTGACCTTCAGCGGATTCCAGGTTTGCTTCCCAAACTCAAACCCTGCGATCAGTGAGGATAAATGTAGGGTTGCATGGAAACCAACAGTTATGGCCGGGCTAATGGGCCGATAATGAATAATATAATGAATCGAAACCTTTCACAGCTGCTTTCTCTATAGCTTCCTCAGAAGGGGATCTTTTAAGGGTCTTCAGAATGGACGACAAAAGCAGGAGGGTACAGCTAGCGGTGGACAGAAGCCACCCCCACCAACAGCCTTCCAATCGCGGGCCTCACACTGCAACCTCTGACAAAACATAATCCTGCTCCTTTCACACCCTCAACGACTGATGAATGCTTGATCGCTTGGGTGTTGCAATAGGCCTTTCAAAGGCCAAAGTCCCCTTGCACACTTTTTATAGGCACATCCTGCCACGGCAAACACTTGTGCTTAACAAATTAGGCCTGAAAGGGGATGGGGAACAGAGAGGGGATAATTCAATTATCCTTTTTTATCTGGAAAATCTAAAGGTGGGCTTTGGAAAGGAAGGGATTACTCTGAGTACAGGACCTGTATGGGCCTTTTACAAACTAAACAACTGAGGGGTTATAACACATCTAAGAGTGGGAGAGGTAGAAACACTGAAGAGGCAGCAGCAGTGATATCTTTTGGACCTTAGGTAAATGGTAAAGCTCTTCTGGTGGGGACTTGCTCACCCCCTCTTACAGAGCTCTGAACAGAAGGCTTCTGATGTTGATTTCTGTACAAACCCTGGCCTGGTGTTTCAAAAAGGACCTTAAGATGTGAGTACGTCTTTGCTCCATTCTCTTACAATAGGCCATAGATGAACTTAGTTTCAATATACCTTTGGGAATTCTAGCCTTGGCTCATTCCTGGGTGAAGAGGCATCATTTCAAACAACTGTGGCCTGATGGAGTGGCTGGGGTTGGACAACATTTATTTCTAGCATTAAACGGAATCAGTGTAGGGTTGCTGCTGCAGAGAAAGAAAAAGTGTTGTGTTTGAAGTCTATAAAAAGCCACAGCTGGATGTAGCTTGTATAGAAAAGAGATTTAACAAGATCTGGGATAAACTGCCTTACCGTAAGGTGCTGGAAGAGCCATGCTCTCATTATATTTGTGGCCACTTTGGGGAAGATGCCTCGTTTCTTCTGCCTCTTCTTGTCCTGATCATCCTCGTCTCCCGTGCCTGGTGACGCCAGACTGTTGTCGAGGCCGTCTCCTGCGATCAGAGACATGAGGAGTCACGTTACGAGAAAGCTTTAATGTGGCCCTGTCGCCTTCATCCTCCTGCACGATAACATGCCACGAAAGGGCAGACAGAGAAAGATTACATTCCCCCAAGATTCTTCCTCTCACCTCTGCTTGACTCCTCGGCCACTGGATAACGAAGAGGAGTTTGTAGTGTGGGAGCTCAATAAAACCAAGAGCTATTAATTCAATCTGAGCCACGCGTTTGACATGAGGTAATGACTGCAGGAGCTGTGCGCCCGACATGAAATAATGAACGTTGAAACTGCAGTCGGACTCAGTGCAATGTGCTGTTAATGTATATGTGACCTCTGTTTGAAATAAGACTAATGATTTCCTTCTAAGTAAGATGAAGGAAAAACAAAAACAAAGGACAGGCCTGTGAAGTATGAACCCGATAACATCAAACCCTTTCGCTGTTTGAAGTCAGAAGTGAGCCGTTCATTTGGGGTACTGAGGCAGAATGAGGTGGGTGTGGGTGGGTGGGTCAGTAGGGCGTGAAGCCATCACCCTTACGTTCCCATGTGTTCACTGCCCCCCCCCCCACACTGTCTGTGTTGGATTGTCTGCAGCTCAACGTCATAGCGGGCTCTCGATCCTGCCATTAGCAGCATCCCTGTTTGATTTCAGCAGGAAGCTGGCGTGGATCAAGGCAGGAGGCTTCCTTTAAGCTGAGATTTCCGCCCCTGCTAGCTAACTCACTCCATCTCGCAACACAAGGGACACTCCGCTCCCTCTCCCTTTCTGCCATTAATTGTGCATCAGCCGAGATGATTTACTTTTAACAGTGGTGGTTATTTTTCTTGCCCTCAGGGCAGAGAAGCCTTGAAAGCCTGCCTGGAGGGCATGTGAATAATGCATCTGAGAGACTCCTCCCCCGAGGCGGGACAGGAACCCTACTTTTCTTAAGATTTGCCCTAGCATGTCTTTTTGTTTTTACAGATGCATCAATCAAATGCGCCTATATGAGCCATATTCATGCATAAATATTTCAGCTAATGAATATTGACATTAAAAAGGATTTCTTGGGTTGGGGCTCTGGGGGTTGTGGGAGTTTTGACGGATGGTGTCCAGCTCTGAGTCATGGAAAGGGTACAGAGTTCACATTTCCCCTGTCCTCTCCTCTGTCCTCTACTTCGTCCTCCACTTCTGCTACAGCCTGTCAGTTACTTCTAAGTTACTTCTCCTGACCAGGTGGCAGTGGCGTGGGGGCTACATCAATGTCCACAAAAGTGCTGACAGACATTGCATCAGAGTTAGCAACTCTTAAATCAACATATTTGTTTGAAAAATGTTTACAGCCTCTAGTAACCGTACTCAAGCCAGTCTCTATTCATGAGTTGAGGCAACCAGAATATCAGTTCTCATCAAGAAACCAGCTAGATGAACAAAATGTCAATTAGCGAAAAGAAACAAACTAGAAACTTGGTCTGATCAGAGTACAGTATTGTAGGAAATGATACCAACAATTAAAAAGAAAGTTGCCGATGAATATTACATAAATCAAAGAGAGGCCTCACTAGTTAAAACAGTGAACCAATGACTTCAGTTATATATTCGAGTGCTACTGTAGTATTTTTAATCTTCAGATCATAAAGCTATAGTTTGTATGTTCTAACAAAAAGCATCATGAAAAGTTAAAGAAAGAAAGACGGAAGACGGAAAGAAAGGAAGAAAGAAAGAAAGAAAGAAAGAAAGAAAGAAAGAAAGAAAGAAAGAAAGAAAGAAAGAAAGAAAGAAAGAAAGAAAGAGAACAAACAGGACTCACTCAGCCTAATTATATCTAAGGAAGGCTTGCTGTTCTCCCCTCCACCCACCCTCGACACCCCACCCTGGTCCACCTCCTCTCCTCTCCTCTCCTCATCCCTCTTTTTTCTGCTCCAGAGAGGGGAAAGCCGCGGGGCAGATCCTCTGCTACACTAATCGTTTCTGACTGTTCCCCAGCAACTCGGCCAATCTAACCAGTGTGTGACGATGCAGTCTCAAAGTCGTACACCCGTGCAAGTCTCCCATGCCCGCCCCCCCCATCCACACCCCCCGTCCCCGTCCTTGCTCCGCACTGCCTGCCAGTGTCTGCACGCGTGACCCCAGAGGGGGTAGGTGAGGGGGGTGAAGATGGAGGGGTGGGCATTACCGCAGGGATGGCTGGAGTTTTGCCCCAGGGCTAAGAAGAAAAACACATAAAAACACAGCACCCTAAGATATTTAGAGAAGTCTTCCTCTCCTTTCTACCCCTTTCTACCTCTGCTGCTCTTCTGCACTCAGCTCTGTTCATCCTGTGATTTTATACTTTTATGCGGTTTTCTTTTCTATTATGCTCCTTGCTGCTTTGAAAACATTCAGAAGCCAATAAGATGTTGTGAACAATATAGAAATCCCCATCTCACATTGCAACATTTCTCTAAGTTTGTTCATGAATTATGGACAGCTTTTATATTCGGCGGGAGAGTATAAGCATAACACTGAGCCAAATACTGTAGCGACTCTGAGTCTTTTACTCAATATAACTGAGGCTTAAAAGAAGGTATCTGTGCCACTGGACTGATGATGCTGTTTGTGTTCTGTATGTCAGACTGTTAGACTCCCACATTGCTGTATTTAGTTATTTATCACATACTTTTTTTCTGTATGTATCCTTTTTCATTTTATGTATATGTGTATGCGTGTTCCTGTAGGTGTTAATTATGTTTGATGTTGAATGATTTCTTGCTCTTCACTGAAGGTGGTGGGTAATGTTGAAAGCGATGTAATTACAGTATGTTGTAAATTGTTTCTCAACGTGTAGAAAGAATCGTTACAAAGTAATTTGATCTATAATTTAGCTCTAAAAAGACATTATTTTAAATCTTCCTTTTTCAGTGACATCATTTAAACTGAGCCTGATTCAAGATATTGCTCTTCCCAAGATATTACACATATTTCAATTGCTTTTGTTTTTACCTGGTGCAAGGTTTTTGGCATGATTTTATTATTTTCAGTGAACAGTCCACACAGTCTCTTTGTACTGATCAGATATTCTTGACATTTGAAACTATACTTTTTTAATGTATGTTTAATTTGGTCTCTTATCTGCTTCTCCTCAGTCTCAGCTCAGGGGCCGTTAATGTCGGTGGACGACGTGTCCATAAGACAAAGTGCGGCGCGGCTAGCAGAACTGATTGCAGCACTCCAAGCTGCATCAGTGATGCAAAGCCAGCGTGGCCTGTCTAATGAGCTCAGCGGGGCCCTGATCCATCATCAGTGACACCTTGCTGCCCCTCCCCTCATTAGACATGATACACAGCTCTAAATGAAGAAGTCTGGAAGGTTTCCAAGACGGGGAATCCTCCGTGTGAGAAGGTAAACATGCCGATTAGAAGCTGCTGATGGGGAGATGCACCAGTTTTAAAGCTATTTTAAGCTGTGCAGTTTGCATGTTGGCAGCACCAAATTGCAGTGAGCGGTAAATAAGTTGCACACACAAGAGTCTGTGAATAGAGAATATTTCTATGGATCCTGGAACACTGTCTGCATCCAGTGGAGGATAAATTTGCATTTCAATATTAGGTCATTAATCACATGGCTGTCATTGTAAGCATCTGTACATGACTGGGTAAAGGTGCACAGATGACTGAAGTACATATACAGTATATTGGCAAAAGTGTCACACAGACAATTTACATGTGATGGCAGGGCATGATACCTCTGTGTTTCTACAGAACAGATTGTCTATGATTTGGTTTTAAAGGGTTGGTTCTGAGAATTGCAATTTTAAAAAAAAAATCATATCTTCTCTCTTACAACCCCCCTTTCAAAACACATGGGACGCTGTGTAAAGCGTCAATATAAACACAATTCAGTGACTTGCAAATCCTCATCAACCTAAAGTATATCCCATTGAATACAATACAAAGTCAAGATGTTTCATGTTCAAACTGATAAACTTGACAGGAGGCAAACCAGTAGTTGGTTACTTCAACTCTACCTTCTTATGTTCAATGTAAAATTACAGAGTAAAACAATCTCTCACAAGATTTCTTAAAAACGACAGAATTTTATTCAATCCTGTCGTTTACAGTGTAACCATGCAGGCCTCATCCATATTAAGACTGCAGATACACAAGCCTATCATTAAAATAACAAGCTAAAGCACACATTACAACACTGACAAGGAGGCAGTTTATGAGCTAATGCGGTCTAGTCCACCAGCCATCAATACAACCTGTTTTCATGTTGTTTTAACTTCATGGCCCTTTTGAAAGCTGTATGTGTTGCTGTTGAATTGTATTGCATTATTTTTAGACTTAGTTCTATTTCTTTAGTAAGTTTAGTCAAAAAGTAAAATCATTTCACAGCTGTTATATCATGCTGCAAACGTTTGAAGTGCACATTTGTCCTTTACACTGCAGACGCTGGGGGACATGTCCCCAACACTTTTTGGAATGCTCATTTTGTCCCCATCACCTTTTAAATAAAAAAGATGTCTAAAAAATGCCTTTATCCAAATCTCAGCAGCTGCCATTGTTCAAGCACCCCTAAATTTCATCTCAGCACCCCTAAAAAATAATAACAATCATTCATCATTTTCCATGGCCACACAGCGCTGACAGTGGTGTGTATGTAGGTCTCGCCATGTTCGTCTACGTTGGGTGGAGCCCCTCACACAAAGAGATAGGTGAGGTGAAGATAACGATACTCAAGTTTACGACACCTAATAACATCTTACATTGTTTTGAATTAATCTTGATGAACTTGGAGGCAGTCAAGACAGTGGTTAAGCCCTTTTTTCGATTTCATATATAATCCTAAAGAAATGTCAGTTTTTTTATATAGATGGATAGACGACTTATTTCCTCTGCAAATGAGCCAGCGAGTAAAGTCTCGATGTCACCTGACCAGCAACCCAATATTCAGTTGGAGTAATGTTATAAGTTTATATGGATTGTCCGCCTTCTTCTTACCTCTTATTATATTATGAATACTCTTGTTATTAAGTTTGCCTTTTGTTTGCAAGCATAACGAAAGAGAAAGCAAGAACCTGGTGAGAAAGTGGATAGATAATGAAGTGTTTCATCCAGTTAGTATTTCACATGTGATCGCTCTGAAGGTCTGATTCTAGAATTGTGCCTGGTACAGACCCCAACAAAAGGAAAGAAAGTAAAAATGTTAATTGTGATGCAAAAATAATTGATCCTACTAAAAGTAAATCATATCGCAATCTTCATATATTTCAAAATAATCACAATATGATTTGATTTATGCAGCTCAATCATTGACACTGTGTGTTTTGGTTTGCTCTGCTTTTTTTTCCTTTTGTTGGATGTATGCTAAACTTATTCAGCTTTATTTCTTCTTTTGTTAACATCTACATATAATACATTGCTTTTTATCAGTGATCTCAAAAACAAGCATAGATGCCTGCACAGAAAAGTCAGTAACGACTTCTTTTCTGTGAGAGCAGAAACAGAATTGCCTCTGCATCCAGCGTTTGTCTCTCTCTCTCTCTGTCCCTCTCTTCTATTGTCTTCCCCCTCCCTTTCTAAAACATTTTTGAGATCTGCAGCTTGACAGATGCTAAAGGACCTTCGCCCACGGTGAAGCTGTGATGTCATTGGCATGTCAGCACCTCCACCTCACATTCCTTCCTCCTGACTCCAGGCTCTGGATGTGACAAAAAGATGCAACACATCCTGTTCCTCACATTCCATTTCTCAACACAAGTGTGCAGGATCTTTTAGAGTCACCCCCACTGCCTTTTGTTTTATTTCCTTCTTTGTGATGGACATTTCAAGCCTCCTCCTTGTCCTCCCCCAGACCCCTTCATAACATTTCTGGGAGTGCTCAGTCCCTTTAGCTGCGGTCAACAGTAGTCACCCTGGGGGTTGAGCTATCAAAGACAGCCCTCTCTGCATATCACACAGCTTACAAGGCAACAACCAAAACCTGGGAGCTTTCAGAGGAGCAGGCAGCCACGAGCAAAACCACCAGCCACACAGTGGATGGATCATCTAGCTGTGGTTAGCCAGGGCTGGGAGCCACATCGCCACCACTTCAGTGTTCCCAAATGACAGTGGATTTTAAAAGGTTTCGTCGGACCATGGAGGCATGACTAATGACATCTCACTGCATGAGGACACCACAATCACTTCCTGTCTTCTGTTTGATTGTCATTAAATTCAATTTGGGTTATGGTTAAATACTGAAAAGCAATTTATCAATGGACATTAATATTGTATTTTACCAACTGCTGTGTTTTATATATATATACGATATTTAACTTTTTGGAGGAGATTTCAAAATAGTGTATGTGTATATAGTGTGTGTGTGTGTGTGTGTGTGTGTGTGTGTGTGTGTATTGTGTATATACATATATATATATATATATATATATATATATATATATATATATATATATATATATATATATATATATATATATATATATATATATATATATATATATATATATGGACGATATTTTACTTTTTTGAGGAGATTTCAAAATATTGAGATATAAATTGTGTATGGCCTATAAGATATTGTAATTTATTTTAAGGCCATATCACCCAGCTCTATATTCAATACAAACTTCTGTATTTATCTGCTCTTATGATAAATGCTCTGGTTAAGGTTAGGGTAAGGTCGTGGTACTTATTCAGCCTGCTGCTGTGTTTCCTGTATACAAAATAATTTAAACTAATGACGATATTTTCAAGGATCTCGGGATGGAAATTTAAATCATATCTTGATACTTCCACCCATTTCAATCCTCCTCAACCACCACCCCACAACTTTGTGCAGAATAAGAACATCACATTTCCTGGACTAGATGAAAAACATTGCCAGCCAGTATAATCCAGGAGCAGTTATGTTTCCTCCAAATATTTTGGCAAAGAGAATTTGTGGGGTATATTCCGCTGTGGCAGACGGTGTCACCTCCATCTTCCCCAAATTGCCTCCCTGCTTACTTTTGATACACAAGTTCAAATTATCCATGGTGAAGTAAAAGTTTCTGGCTTCAGAGGTGATACTGGACAACGGTAGACTTATGAAGTTGTACAATGCTGACTACCTTAATGAAACGTATCCCTCCATTCACTGTCCACTAATACACATTAGTTGCAAATGAATATAAGGAGAATTGAGATTTCAAGATCAATGCATGCTCACAACAGTGTACCTCATGAAAAAGGTGACTGTCCTTTCCAAGTACTGAACTGATATGTATGACAATAGTAAGACAGCTCATCTACCTCTAACCCATCTTTTCTACCCTTTCTGGTTGTGTGTTTGACTCTTCCCTGGCATGATAATAGCCTGGAAACAAGGCAGGGAGGCCTGGGGACAAGCAGCAGGTAGCATGCAGTAGATCCTGCAGCAGCAACCACAGCTCTGATCATTCTGCCCTCTTTTTCCCTTTGTGCCTCATACATAAAGTGCTCTGTCCTTACATCCCTACGGGGGGCATTCTGCACCCCCATCCTCTATGCATTCTCTCCCAGGTCAAAAGGGCATGGACCTTGGGTTTTCCCCCCACTGTTGTTTAAAAAAAGCCCAAAGGAAAGAAGCTATTCACACAGTGGACTTTCTCAGCTCGCCTCAATTTACAACTTTCAAAAAGTGGATGGGTAAATTAAGATTCACAAAACAAACATGTCACTCTGTCAGAGCGTCTTAGGTGAAGTCGAGAGGCCAAGATGATTTTCAATGTGTCGGATGAAGAATCAAAGGAAGAGTCTTGATCTGTTTCTGATTGTCTCTTAATCCTCTGAGTTTGTCTTGTCTTGCAAAGTATCCTCCTATTGTTCTCATCAATGCTCTACTGCTTGCTGCCTGATGAGCAGAGGGTGGAAAGTTGCTTTAAAGTCCATTCTATTTTTACTGCGCTCAAAGGGGAGAAAAACAAAAACAAGCCATAAAACCCTTATAGCCCCCAATTAGCACATCAGAAATCGCATTATGTGGCAAAACACCAGGGCGACACAAGAAAGAGCTGAGCAGGAAGGCATCAGAGGGAGATCGAGGCAAACAATAACAGCAGACAGGAGTAAAGTCAGAGGACCTCTTCATCGGATTCATCAGCACTAACTGAGCTGGGATTGAAAAACCTGCACTGACTGTAAAAGTAAGGGAGCCACAATTACACGGTGAATTAAACACTGATTGTCCTTTTGGTTTTCTTACTTGAAGACAGAGTTGACATCCTTCTTATCTGTTGGAACCCTGCCGTGTCAATTTAAAAATGCAGAAGCATCAGTTCACATAAACTATTATTTTCTGATATGTGAGAATTTATCTGAAGAGCAACACTGTAGAGCATTATATGTTGCAGATTTTTCATACTATCAACAGAAGTGTTTTCTAAATCAAACCTTAGAATCAAATTTTAGAATAACTAGTCCTTAAAATAAATCAGCCAATTATATTTCCCATGGATAAAATATACTCTCACATATATCTAAATGCTGTTTTAAAAAAATGATCTACACTTCCACGACTAAATCTTAAATCTGTCTGTCCAGTTATTCATTTGGTTGGTGTAAAAAAAATTGTACTAAATTCAAAATTCATCCCTGATTCCCATAAAGAACTCTGTGTCGAATGTAAATAAAAACAGAATGCAATCATTTACAAACTAAATGTGTTTACTCACACCAGTGTTACAGTGTTCCTGAGCCCATGTGGTAATCTCCTTTATACTGTCATGTGTCTGACAAAGTGTTGAACCTCGCCTCAGCCTTGCTTGTGAACAACTGAGTTAAGATTATGCCCCTTTCATACCCAATCATGATCCTGTTTACCTGTGGAATGTTCCAAACAGGTGTTTCTGGAGTATCCTACAACTTCCCCAGTCTTTAGCTGACCCTGTCCCAACTTGTTGCTGACATCTAATTCAGATTAACAAGATATGTACAAAACCCAATGAAGTTGATGAGCTAAAATATTGAATATATTGTCTTTTTACTGTTTTCAATTGAGTATATGTCAATAGGTTCACTAGATTATTACATTCTTCTCTGTTTTTCACTTTAACACAGCATTCCAGTTATTCTTAATCAGGGCTGTAATTGGAATCACCCAAGTCAGAACACACCTTGTGCATTTTTGGAGAATACACCCCCAGGTTGCTAAAGACATGAACTGTCTTCAGAGAACCCCCCGCCCCCCAAAGCACCAGGCAGCAGTGGCTGTGCCTCAGAAAAGGTCACAGGAAAGTCAGAGCATTGATATGAAAGAGGATGAAAGAGGATGCAGGAGGCCTGCGGACGCTCTTACCGAGTTCACTGGTGTTGTCTCCACTCTGGGAGACGTGTCCCCCACTGGACGGTCCCGGGGTGCCCACAGAGGGTGTGGAGTGGGCGTCATCCATGTCTCTCCAGGACGCTGGGTTCTGAGAGGTCAGGCAGAGGTCCGCACACCAGGGGACAGGAGATAAGGAAATAGAGAAGAAGAGAGGGGAAAATAGATGAGGAAGGTCCAGTAGGTCCAGTATGAGGTCCATTACGCAGTTTCCCGACACAAAGAAAGCTGCTTGGTATGATTAGCAAAGTAAGGCAGCAGCCAAGTGAGACAAGAAAAACATTACCATTCTTTCCAAGAGCGAGGTTTAAATATAGTTGCGGAAAAAGTAGGAACAGGAGTTTAGAGGACACTTTAGTAACCCTGCTGCATGTGGTCCTCCTGCGCTCTGGCTGTTTCTGAAACTAACGTTGGGGAGAGAGCCTGTATTTATTGGGCCGATGGGCCTGGCCACTCAGACGGCCATAAGCCCAAACCAAACAGCAGATCTCCCTCTTCAGCCTCTCTGCGTCAGCTGTTTGCCGGATGGTGATCAGATGAAGAGCTCGACAGATGACAACAAGAAGCGCCAAGACAAAGGCGCAGTGTGAATGAGGCCTCTCAACGATGGCCCCTCTTTTCTTATCCAGCCACACAATAATTACTACTCCTCAGAGCACACAGCTACTCAAAGAGGTGCCATGTGTTTCCATGTTTATCAAGCTAATGAAGGTCTTATTTAACACTCCATCTGTTTAAACCCAATTAACAGGAATGAAGGATAGTGTACAGTCTTCATCAGTCTATGAGATTCATACGCAGATGAGGAGAATTCTACCAAACATTTATGCTTATATTTACCTTTAACTGTACCTCAGGCTGTTACCCAGGTGACTCATTGTAAAGGCAGCTTAAACTGCTGCATGAAACAACCAGTAGTAGCAACATGAGGTGACGACAGCTATCAAAATGTACACAAAATGTTTTAGCAAACGTTTTGAATGGAGGGATGTTTGACCAGCACCATCAGGTCAAACTCCACAAGGTTCAAGACTGAGTGTTTGCACAGAACCTCACTGGTACCATCTACAGAGCATCAGTGACATCAGCGCAGTGAGATGTCTGCACAGAGCCCAAAGATACTAAAAGACAACACCCACCCAGCCACAGTGTGTTCACCCTGCTGCCATCTGACAACAGATACAGAAGTATCTGCTGCCGCACCACCAGACTACTGCATGCATCATCAGACCTCCAATATAAAAAATATGTTTATTTTTCTGACTTATAATACTTTAACCCATCTATAAAATTTCCCGTATTATGAGTAGCAAACAGGGACTTCATCTCGTCACAATGACCTGTTGTAAAATGATAAAATAAATGAATCTCGAATGTTGAATTTTATCAGGAAATCTTGAGATTTGGTCTCAGAAATCAGAGCAGTCCATCTTAATGAAGATCTATGAAAACTGACCATGCTTAACAGGTATTGACACTTTTCAGGTTCATGTAAATAAACTTGACAATACTGTCAAACTCATAATATGGAAGAAAATTCTACATAGGTGACATCTGGTTTTGGTATTGTTAATTTTATGGTTTAAGAGATGTGTCTGTATAAATACGTCTCGTGTACAGTAACATCCGAGTTTCAACACTCGGGCTCTCTGTTGCACGTCATCTCATCTCATCATCTTACATGAACTCTTCATCTTCTAGTCCAATAAAGGCATAAGATGCATAGTTTGAGCATTGCCCGATGCTGATAGTAAAGGTTTTACAATTATATTACTGAACCAGAAATGTATATGTAAATAAAAATACATTGATAAAATAAGATAAAACATTTAGGAACACTGGTAATTAGGAGCTGTTTTTTTCTGATGAGGAAATTGTTGCAAAAAATTAATTTAACAAATATATCAGAAAAAAGCTAATGAATGAAAACAAATAATTGGTCTAAAATTCTGTCTTATTGTTAGGTGTAATTTGTGTTTCAACCACAAACCCAACACAGACATGAAGCTCTCTTTGTTCAGAGCACAGTTTCCTTTGATTCCGGGTGCATCTCGTGCAGATCGCTGCACAGCTTTGAAGAAAATGACACTTTCAATAAAAGTCTTGAAAACAACCCTGATTAAAACTGGGACCTGGTGAAAAAAATATATATTGTACTGCCTGATTTTTGCTCACTATGACAAAATACAATGTTAGGATTCAATAGAGAAAATATTCCAGGGGGAATTTTTAGAGAGAACAAAAGAGCTTCAGTCCCACCATGTGTATGAGCCGCTGCAGAGACACAGCCAGTCCAACTACACAAATTTAGATTTAAATGACTGTTTTACACACCAACATACCTGTAACCTCACAAACAATCTCTTTAGCCTTGTGAATGATCAACAGATCCCGGGACACTCAGTGGTTAGCATGTTTGTACGTCACACAGCTGTGCATGTGTTTGTGTGCGGAAGAGAGCAGCACATCCATTATACAGCAGCCGAGGAGGAAGGCATTACAGCAGGAGAGTGTCCTGTCACATCAACTGGTGGCCTCAAACGCACACACACGCACACTCACACACACACGCACACACACTCACGCACACACGTAAATTGTGTTTTGCTGCTTGATGCAGGAAGCAGGTTAAGTACTGCACCCTAAAGAACAAAGAGAATGTAGGCGACAACCCTGATTCCAGAAAAATGTGAACGCTGGGTAAAACATGGACACAACAGAGTGTGATCGTCTGTTAATGCTTTTTCACATTCACTCATCTGAAAAAAGTCCAAAGACAATATATTCCACGTTTTATCTGGAAAGGCTCAGCTGCTCACAGGCGAGGATGAGGCGAGGTTTACTAAGGCTTTACACAGTGGACCAACTTTTTTTGGAATCAGGGTCATATGTTCACGGTGTTTCCCACTGAAGCTGCAGCTCAACAATATCTTGTGCGACAATTCACAATTGAAACGTTTCCAGCTGAGATCATAAAGAAAATACTCATGGCATTTCTGGCCATGATCCCCCCATTAGGTCACAAATTTGTCAGACCCAAATGAGTCGCCGTGCACGTCGGTGTTCTCTACGCTGAGGACATGTCCCCACCACTTCTTGAAACGTCCAATTTTGTCCACATCACTTTTCAAAAGCATAATTAGGTTAAACTGTGCTACAAATGGCTCGCACCAAGTGCTGTTTACTAATAAATGAGATTAAATGAATTTTGATGTTCCATATTTACCCACTCTGACCTCGTACTATCCCCTCGTTGCATTCCCTTGAACCAGACATGTTGGAGACAGTTTAGAAATTATTTTTTTTAAGATGAGCCTTTATGTCACCAACACTTCGTCTTCGGCTATTTGCACATTTGGATAGGGCACATTTTTGTATTTTATTTTCAAGAGACTAGTGACTAGCCTTCAAATTCATTTTTCTAAATTATTTATTTATTTACAACGAGTGAATTTAAAATTCACACCACTCAAACACTGCATGAATCAAAGTTTGAGCTGTTGGCTTTTGTCTGCACTGTCCAACACAGTTTTTGTGTCAGCGCTGCAGCTCCACTGTAACACTGTGAATCACTTTAACATGTGAATTTGATTCTTTGTTAATGATCACATGTGCCAAAGGTAGGAAGAGGCTGTGTATAGCGCACAGCAGGGGGCGAGGGGGGCTGGCAAAGACCCCCCTCTACAATAAACACCAGGCTGAGGGGAGCTGAAGCCCACAGCAAACACACACTGGCAGCTGCATTCTGTGAAGATCATCCTCATGTTTGACTGCTTTACTGTATAAATTCTCAGAGAAATAAAGTTACAGACAAAATACGATTTAAACAACAAATCTCACTTTGCATGGTGTGATTATTGTCAGGACAGAATGTTTCAACAATTTCATCCAGGATTAATAAATTTCCGTCTTATCTGATCTTATCTTATTTTATCTCACCCCCTCCCAGGCTCTGCAGCTCCCTCAGCAGGACCGACACTCCATCAAACAGCACACAGCAGCAGCCTCAGCATCATTAAAGCCACCAAAAACTCACCAAACCCAACAACTAGCCATCTTGTCTTATTATTTATTTTGCTCTATGAGCTCTTAAAACGATCCCTCTTCTCCATCTTCTTTATGTTGCAGTCATACTTTGCACATGTCAACATGCTGTGAGAGAATTCCCCCAAACACAGATTCGTTTTGCTTCTCAGATTATTTCATCTGAATAGTTTTGAGAAAAACTCTCCAGGATTATTTTTTTTTAATGCAAAGAGCATTTTTTTGAGCAAATTAAAAAAAAAAAAAAATCTTATCTTATCTCATCTTTCTTATTACCTCAGGGCTCTCAAATGTATTAGGTGACCACTTGGATGGGCCCCAACCTGCAGTTTGGTCACCGCATGTCTGCAGCATGCAGCAGCTGTTAGTCACTTGCTCGTCTGGTTTCGAGAAGAAGGTAATCTTTTTTTTTTTTTTCTAAATTGACTCACATGATCTGCGAGGTTGGTGGAGGATCCGGAGAGATCGTCGAAGTCCGACTTGCAGACGTCTCGGTCCTCTATTACCAGGTCGATTGGCATTTTGCCTTTCAGACAGCTGATGTACCGGTGGCAGAAGTTATCACAGAGCTCATGGACCTGCGAAATACAGCCAGTCATTTACATTCTGTTGCGCGGCAGAATGATAACATGTTATAGTGAATGCGTGTGTTAGATCTAGATATTTACCTTCTCTAATTCCAGGAGATGGAATCGTAGGACTTGAATCGCTTGAATCATCTAAAAAGAATAATAATAATAATGATAATAATAATAATAATAATAACAATAACAACAATAATAATAGTAATAATAATAGTAATAATAATAATAATAATAATAACAATAATAGTAGTAATAATAACAACAATGATAATAATAACAATAATAATAATAATAATAAAGTAAAGACTGTGTATTCATGCTGATGACCAAGATATTTTTTAATTTAATTTAATTTAATTTTTCTTGGATTTAAAATAAAAGCGGTGTCCTGACAGCAGGCTGTGAGCAGGCCCGGCCAGGTCCGTCTGTGACGTAGCGCTGCGGGGACACAACGCAGAAAACAGCTGGGAATCAAAGAGAGACATGAAGCGCTCACCAGGTTATCCAGCTCGGGGTTGGAAGAAAATAAAGGTTTCTCTGCGCGGATCTGAAGGAGGGAAGAGAATGAAGGCGTCAGCTGGTGTTTTTGATGGATTTCGTTTTATTAATTTCAGAATAAATGAAGTCAGTCAAATCGACGTTAAACATGTGTTACTGGCTACAATGAAATCAGTGTTTGAAGAAAAAGAAATGTTTAAGTTGTACTCATTTTCTTTGTATCTAACTGTGTCTGTGCTTCCCGCTCCTACCTGTTTGGCGAACACGGCGATGTCTTCATTGAAGGAGTCGGAGGAGCAGACGTCGCCTCCCGCCACGCCGGGCTCTCTGGGCGTGCAGGTCGCCAGCTCGCACTTCTCAAACACCAGAGCCAGCAGCGGGAATAAAGGGTGTCTGCAACACAGGCGGACACAGGCCCGGTTCACTCTGCAGCCATTGTTAGGCCTGAACTATCGCCCACAGCACATCAAAGTAGCGGCAGATAACATTTTCACACATTCGGCTCGCTTGGTGTAACAAAAGAAAAGCTGCCACAAATATTTAGTTATTCTTCCGTAATGCGCCGCTGCAGATTATTTCATCTGTTCCCTGGACAAACAACCTGTTCGCTGATTCGGAGCTGTGAGGCCCTCGGCAGCAAAAAAAACAGATCAAATTGGAACTGCATCGAACATGACTGGAATTAATTCTTTCTTTTTTTAAGAAAATATTTTATACGGAATGAATGTGAGATGCGTCTCTGCTTTCGGCTTAAATAAAATAAATAATAACCCAAAACATGTTATTGATAAGTGTGCCTATCGCCTCTTAATACACATGTGCACAGTGTGTTTCTTTATCCACACCCGTAGATCTGGTCCTTGTCTCTCTTCAGCGCGTCGTTCACGGCGCTGCCCATGCTGCTGGGCATGATGTTGTGCGGCGCGTGGGCTCCGTAGTGCTGCGTCGGGTGCGGGGGCGGCCCGTGGTTCAGGTGGTGGACCTGGGGCAGGGGCCGGGGGGCGTGCGGGTCCCCGTACATGGAGGTCGGGACTCCCACTCCGTCCATCGCGCCTCCGTAATGAGCCAGCTCATCGTACTGAGGGAAAAGTTGGAAATGACATTAGAACATGAGGCGGGAGGGAAAAACAAACTCTCCATCTGAAGTAGGCTACCACCTGGCACACGTTTAATCTATAATGTGAAGTGCGCATTGATTCTAGTCTAAAATCCGTCGCTGGATTACTTCTTCACATCAGAATTTTCTTGTTGAATCACTTGCATCCGGCGTAATGATGTACAAATGTTGTATGGTGCAGATGTAAACTCTTGTTCAGTAGCAACAAGAGCCTGTGAGCCTTGTAACTATTTCAATCATGAAAATTCAAAAAGAATCTGTCACATTAGACGTACCCTTTGCGCCATCTCCGTGCGCAGTTTCCAGACGTGCAGGGAAGTTTGGCGTTGATAGGTGTGTCGATGACTTTTAAATCCAACAGGGAATTATAATCCTGGCCTGTTCTTTGGCTTAAGACAAGTCAATAATGATTTAAATCAAGGCAAAGTGAAGAAAAAGAGCATCCGTCCTCACATTACCACGGGTGCCAAAATGCGCAAAAGCAACTGGCAGCTTGGTTTCCTGCGGTTCTTCAACGGGGGGATTAGTGATAATGTGTCAGGTCTTGGTGTTTGATGTTAGTTCCGAGTTGTCCCTTTCACAGGAATGCACTGACGGTCCGCGACTTACTCCTCTGCTCTCAGTGTGTCCTCATGTCCATTCCCCTGCGCGCCGACACGCTCACTGTCCGCCTGTCGACTGAGGAGCCGCTTATAGGAGCGCGCTGTGATCTGCAGGACACGCTGATGACGGAACTTAGAGGAGCGTGGTGGGAGCGACCAGCCAGCCCCTACTGACACCGTACAGTGTTTGTAAACGTTGTCTTCCGGTCTTTGCTTTCAAAATAAATCCGGACGACGACTAAACCTTTATTGATCCCAGTGACAGAGGGCTAAGCCCAAAAATGAAAAACACACGCCATAGGTGTGTATATATATATACAGTAGATGACAACATAAATAACAACAGATCAAATTAGTAAATGTAATATGTCAGCTATATTTGGCAAAGTCAGAGCAATTGAATATTTAATTACCGATCTTTGTTGATTTTATCTCAACCTTTGAATGAGCAAAAACTAGCCTATAGGTCAGGAGCTTCTTTAAAAAAAATTAAAAATTAAATACAAATATGTAAAACTATCAGCTATCTTAACTGTCTTGGCCGTGGCAAGCAGGTAATTATCAGTTATCTGTATCAATCGGAAAGAAATCCTTATTGTGCACATAGATAGATAGATAGATAGATAGATAGATAGATAGATAGATAGATAGATAGATAGATAGATAGATAGATAGATAGATAGATAGATAGATAGATAGATAGATAGATAGAGACACTGTCTGAATTCAGCGTACACTTTCACTTAACAGTGTTCCTGAACATGCTGTTGTTGGTGTTGTGTATGATGTCTGTGACCTGATGTTGACAACAAAAGATAATATGAATTTAACTATTACTTGATTTTAGAAAAGGAGTGAATTATGAGCAAAGAACTTCATTTGACACAATACGTTTGTAGGTAAATACGGTGTGTGTACAAATAAACTATATTCACTGTGTTAAAGAATGAAGACAAAGCAGCATGTTGTGTTAAAACTCTCAAAGTAACAGAAAATGTGTGGTCCTCAGACACGTAGCAACTTGTGTTGATTCTAAGTGCCGCACCCAAACATTAAAGAAGCACAGCCTTAGAGAAGAAATTCAAACTCAGAATTTGAATATTTACAATATCAGTGAGGTAATAAAACAAGCCATAATTTTATTCCAGGATAATAAGGTCCCCAGAACACTGTTTGAAGCTAGAAAGGTGGCAGAAAGGTGGCAGGGTCCGCCACATATAAAGTAAAACAGTATGAAATTGTGTTGTGTTGAAAGACAGTTTGTCTGTTTAGTTTGTTTAGAACAAACATCTTTCTCTTCTCATTAACATTTCTTCACCAAAGCTACAGAGGGCTCTTTTAACACGTGCGCACACGCACACACACACGCACACAGACACACACACACACACACACACACACACTATCACCACACACCATCTATTAAGGATCAACAGAAGCAGAGCAGGGTGTATCTCACACTCTGACAAAGGGCATCATATTCAACAAAACATCAAAGTAAACATTGTGTTTCTTCCAGCTACTGTTTCTTGTTGAAACATCCTCAGTGATTTTATATTTCAACAATCTTGGAATTGTCATGACACCAAAATAATTAGGTAAAGATGAATTGTGTTATTCAATTAGTTGATATTCTTGCTCAAATGTTAATGGAACATATCAACATTGAACTCCTGTCTCTGTAAATTTGTTCTGCCTTTGTTGCTATATGAACATTAACTTTTTATATCTGCCTTGCTGTTACTGTGAGACGCTGTCAGGAGATTTAGCGGAATGTGCACACTGGCATTTAGAAATCTGTGAATGAAGATTTTGGCTGAATATTACTGTTGGAGCGACTTTTCATTTTCTCTTCTTTCCAGTTGCTGACAGGTATTTATTTAAGCCATTTCTTAAAAACTCTTCATAGATTCTGCATTACCAGCATGCATCACTCAAAGCACCAAGACACTTCACACACATCTCAAAATTAGCTCTATTGGCTTTAACACTGACATTCACACTATACAGTACGGTGAGGGTTCTCTAAAATCTAAAACCAGCACACATTAGTAGGCTTTCAGATGAAAACTGCAGTCAGCTGTCTTTGTAATTATTGTAAATATTCTGTAAATATTTCTGAACAGTTTTAAAAACCTTGTGTTAGAATTTGATAAATGTGCTGAAAATATACAGTATTTTGCAGGTGGTGGGATATGAATGACAAAAGAGTTCATGGATTTTGGAGAATGTGTTTATTGAATTCATTTTGTGTGAAAGCAATGAACAATGATTCACAGCATGGCCCACATAGACTTCTGCTTCTCTGACTGTGCAGAGCTTTGACCAATGAATGTAGCCACAAAAAAAGGCTATAAGCCAAAATATTGAAGCAAGGGAGCTCTTGAAGCTTAGATGGTTATGTGCAAAAATGAATTGGTTGTTAGTGAAACATCAAGTGCACAAATAGGTTCTCTTTGTATTTTCCTGAATCAACAGAACTTCTGTCTGAACTGAAGATTTACAGCCCTGACAGCAAATGATAAGAAAGATAAACCAAAGTTAAATTTTTAGCATTATTTTTAGTGAATTACTAATTTCTTGTCCATGTGTTTACATGCCAATTGTTTTATGGTATGGGGACACAACAGTTGATAACATAAAAACTCAGAAAGGCTGAGGTCTGCAAATCAAACCATTACCTTTTAGTTACAGTATGTGGTCACACAGCCTGATAGGTCATTCATTTTGAAGGACAAAAGAGAGCCCAGGAAAAAAAATATTTTAAAATAAATACTACATTTCACTGAAAGGGCACAAACCCTATTTCGATGTCTGATGGCAGCAGTAAAGGGCTGCAGAACCTGCACATGACGCTACATTTTTGGATTTTGATGATGATAGATGAAGACTTTGTGTTTATTCTTGCAGCTGACCACAGAGTAGCTTCTATGGCCCTCATCATGTTGAGGAAATTATCTTTATGCGGACAGTATTTTTATGTGGTCAGAGTCTCTATCTTGTCATACATTAAGAATACTGAATGCTGTCTGATGTGTTAGAAAAGGACAGTGTGAAAAGGAGAAGGAGAATGTAACTGTCTACCACAAAATGAATTCAGTCAGTAAAACTTACAGATTGATAACAGGGGTATCAATCTGTCTAACTAGGAAACAGAAGTCATCGCGGATCAGTTTCACCTGCTTCGCTGCAAATAAAAGTGACAACAGGTACAATGGAGAAGCAAAAGCAAGACAACCCCGAAAAGGGAATGTTTTTTTATGAGGTGGCCACAGACAATTGCTCTCTCCTTATCTTTCCTGACTGATTCTTCTCTAGTTTGGTGTTCTGCTAGTGTCCTTGTCACTACTGGTAGCATTAGGCGGTACCTGCAGCCCAGGTAGTCCAGCTCCTCCAGGATGGCAAATCCATACGAGCGGTCACAAGAAAGTTTGCTGTGTCTCCCAGCACAGCCTCAAGAGCACGGAGGAGATACCTGGAGACCTGCCATCACACGAGGAGAGCTGGACAGGGCCATAGAAGGACATGAGCCCAGCATCAGGACCAGTATCTGCTCCTTTTGTGAGAGGAGGAACAGCAAGACCACTGAGTCCTACAAAATGACCTCCAGCAGGCTACTGGTGAGTGTGTTTCTGACCAAACTGTCAGAAGCAGACTCCATGAGGGTGGCATGAAGGTCCGATGTTCTCTAGCGGGACCTGTGCTCATAGCTCAGCACCATGCAGCTCGATTGGCATTCGTGAGAGAACACCAGAATTGGCAGGTATGCCACTGAGGCCCTCTTCTCTTCACAGATGAGAGCAGGTTCACACTGAGCACATGTGACAGGCGTGAACGAGTCTGGTGATGCAGTGGTGAACGTTATGCTTTCTGTAAAATCATCCATTGTGACTAGTTTGCCGTTGGGTCAGTGATGGTCTGGGGAGACACATCCTTGGAGGGTCGCACAGACCTCCATGTCATAGTCAACGATACCCAGACTGCTGTTAAGTACTGGGATGAAATCCTCAGAGTGATTGTCAGACCTTACGCTGGTGCAGTGGGTTCCTCCTGGTGCAGGACATTGCCCGGCCTCATGTGGCCAGAGTGTGTAGGGAGTTCCTAGATGATGAAGGTATTGAGCACCTATGGAACGTTATGTATTGGTGTAACCGACACCGCCAAGGAGCAATCTGATGCCCTGATCAAGGTCTGGGAGGAGATCCCCAGGGGCAATGCACACTACTGAGTCACACTATGAGTTGCAGTGATATAATTCAGGCAAGTAGGATCAGCCTGTGATTGAAATGTTTTACTCTGAATTTATGTGATTTTGAATTCAGCCCTCAGTGGGTTGATGATTTTGGTTTCCATTGACTGTTCCAGGTCATTTTGTTCTCAATAAATTATACAGTGTACATCAGGAAATATTTTCAACTTTAATAATTTGTTCATCAAGATCTGTTATGTGATTCCCTTAATTATTGTGAGCAGTGTGTTTTGAAGATGACTTTGTCAATATGAACAAAGGGGGACACATTGAGGTCAGCCTGAACATTAAAACCACTGCAGATGAATTGAATAACACTGGTCATCTCATTACAGTCAAACGTTCTGTTGGTTCTGCCATTCATGTACACCAGCCACCCAAACACCGCTGCAGGTGTACAAGTACCCCCTTATGGCAACAGCACTCTCTGATGGCAGTGGTGCACCCATTGGGACAATGTGCCTTGCCACACCATAAAAACTGCTCAGGAACGGCTCAAAGAATGTGACACAGAGCTTAGGTCGCCAACAGTGGGGGTAACTTGTTACAAAGTGATCCGTTAGAGTACTCGGATTCCTTTTTTGTTGTAAAGAGTAACGTAGCGCGTTAGTTCTTCAATTCAAGTGATCCGTTATTTAGTTTGTTTTTCGTAAAAGTAATCCTTACTGGAAAAATTGCTGTCTTGTCCTTTCCTTTTGTCTTCTGTTTTGTCTTTTCTTTCTGTTTGTCTCCTGCTGCTCAGCTGAAGCTAAACCTGCAGTTGTGTCAGTGCGTATGTGTAGCTAGCTAATTCAATGAAGCGAGATGGCAGAGAGGACAGCGTTAACTTCGGGGAAATATTCCCATTATTCTCTCATAGTTTAGGGGTTCATTAGTTGCATGCTTAATCATGATATACTGGCTGTAAGAGCCGTGTTGTATTGTTTTCATTGAAACAGCTGTGCCTAATACTGTATGCCTCTGCCCAGTTTGCTGTCAGATTGTTAGCAGATAAAGAGCTGTAAATGTTATATTGCATCTGTCATTCCTTTTATTAGGCTGCAGCATTACCGATTGTGGAGCGTAAAGAAGGCTACAAAATGATGGAGAGTCAATACATTCAAGTTTTCCCAGCAGAACATTGCATTGTAACAAGATGATCCATGTCATTTACTTGAACTTTCAGTGGTTTTAATGTTTTGACTAATCAGTGTATTAATGTAATGAATAAAGTCATTAACAGGTATAAAAAACATACCCAAAATATAGGTTATAGCTCAAACTGATTTGTATATCGTAGTGACACAACTTCTGTTACTATCCTTACAACTAGAAAATTATATGATCAGTTATTTCTCTTCTCTATTATTCTCTGCCCTCAAAAATGTCAGAATTAGAGGTCAAAGGTCATAGTCTGGAGTTGGTGGGGTCAGTGTCTCGCAGAACAACTGTTGAGCAAGTGCCAGCTGGAAATTATGTTTGACATTTTTAATCTGTACTGTAGTTTTCGTCACTTTTTATCTTATTTTCTGTCTGCATACAGGTGAGCGTGGGAGTGAGATGGAATTTCACCTCTACTTGAACAGTAGAACGCATCATGTTGATTCTGAGCAAGAATATCACTAATCTCCGAAATCTATTCATGAACATAGAGTCTGCATGCAACTCTCTACGAAACCACCGACGTCAACATCATTTGCTCTAAACAGGCTGTAATATAGGGTTCGCAGATCCACAGTGAAAGATTGAGTTGGCACCAGCTGCTTTAGAAGTAAAGAAGAAAAAAAGAAATCAATGGCTCTTTTATACATCTGATTCTGTCTTGATCTTAATCAGAGTCACTATATTCTCCAACTCCTTTGAAGTCGCTGACATTTATCCTGCTACTTTGTCAGTGTTCATTGTGTGAGAGTAGGCTGTAACGTCCAGACTTGAGGAAAGATGCACAACACAAGAACTGAATTGTAGATGTATTTCACTTGACTTAATAATAACCCCAGCCAATGCCTGTGCAACCTGCTGCTGTCTGGCAAAAGATACAGAAGTATTCACTGCCGCACCAGGCCGTGTGAGACTCCTGAACTCATCTTCAACACTGAATTTTCTTATTAATTTGTATGCATAGTTTTTGTTGTTGTTTTGTGTGTGTTTGTATAGGTTAGCTGTAATTTCATCATAAAATTTGTTTGTACAAAGCATTTAAAATATCATGGAACAAACCTGCCTTTATATAAGACAACTCTGGTTATGTGTGCTTGCAGGATAGGTGCATTTGATATTATTATTATTACTACTATTATTATTATTATGATTATTATTATTATTATTATTATTATTATTATTATTACTACTACTACTACTACTACTACTACTACTATTATTATTATTATTATTATTATTATTATTATTATTATTATTATTATTATTATTATCATTAGGGTAGTTTAGGATATTGTCTTTCCCCCCTCCGGCTAAACTATTGGGCATAGAGGTAGGGTTCTGCTCATCTCAATGACTGGGCAGTGCTACTCAGCGCTGTATCTAGGCTCGGAGCCACTGCTCAGCTGTGCATTTCCTTCCTCTTTCTGGAGCCTAACTTCCATGTGGAGAGCATGGCTCGCACCTTCGTCTGTCGACAGTACAGTTTGGCTTGCTTCAGATCCCATCTACATGGGAATCTATCCTTGAGACGCTCTGACGAAGGCTCACAAATATCTCTGCTGATTCAAATTATTTTGTTAAGTCCAATCCAAAGACATACATTCTCATGCCATCTGACTCCACTGCTTCAGAATGAATACAGCCAATTATATGAGGTATGTTAGTTCCCAAACTTGTTAAGTAAGTTAATTAAAAGAAAAAATAGAAATTAAATCAAAACAAAAACCATCTAAACACATTTTTATTTTCCTTTTTGGGTCATTGCAGCGTGCTTTGTATTCATCAGCTGTCTCTGTTTCTTCCTTATTCACACTGATGGAGCTTTTGGTTAAAAAGTCGAATATTTCCAGCATGTTTTTTTTTCTTTCTTTTGAGTCAGAAATATCTTACACACTTTCCTTTGATATGCCCCATCAGTGAATTATTAAAGGCATATATTTGAATTATAAATACACTAACTATAAGGAAACAGGCAAAACATGCACCATGCCCGAGGCTACATCTCTCCTCATCGCATATCATTTCCATGTAGTCTCTGTTTCCTCCTCTTCCTGCTTTCTCCTCCTTTGTGTTTACCTCCCCCTCCCTCCTCTCCTCTGCACGCACCCTCCCACCACCCAGGCCAGCCAATGTGATCTGAATGGAGGCTGATTCAGTGTGTCAGGCCCTGTCTTAAATGTAATAAATTACCATCGAGCGGGGGAACAGTGCATCCCTCCCGACACATCACCAGAGAAGGGGCCTGTGCACCACCATCCTTGACCTCCTCTTCTACCCCCCACCCCTCATACACACACACACACACACACACACACACACACACACTGTCACTCACACATACATATATACACACACACACACACTTAAACACACTCAGACACACACACGCACACACACACACACACACTAAGACACACGCAGACACGCAGACACACACACTCCAATTCCCTGCCTACGCACCCTTCCCTTCCATCGTCAGCCAGCCCTGGTCTGGCTGGCTTTGTCACCCGTCATCCCGTGCCCTAGTGAGAATCATTAGCATTGTCAGAACTGGCTCAGAAAGGAGGCCAGCAGAGACCTGGGTGGAAGTGTGGGGTGTGAGTGTGATTTTTTTTTTTTTTGCATAGATTTTTTTTGCTTGTATGCATAGATGTGTATTTGCATTCAGGCACCACTCCACGTTTTATGCACAAATGTGTGCGTTTTCTTGTGCGTCGTATGCTGTGTTTCTGTGTGTGTTTGAGCAATAGCAGCGAGCTGGTGATGTATGCAGATGGAGAAAGGTTTGTTGAGGGAGGCTGATCAATGATAAACACTCTGTATGTGGCAGGTCTCTGCGTTCGCCTGAGCAGGGCTGCTATGTGAACTGAGCGGTGTTGATGAAATGTGCAGAAATGGTGTATGGGTAAAGTCTCCAGACAACTTGTGCAGCTACTGGTGGAGGCTTGAGTCAAGGTTCTCACTGTGCTGATATTTCAAACTGATCATGGTCTTTTTCAGGATAATTCTTTTTAATGATAACATATTTTCTTCATCATTTCCATCTGTTCTTATAATACTGTGGTCAACTTAATTGTTTAGATCTGGGAACATCACTGCATCAGAGGTGTTTTCGGGTTCCCACCAACTTAGATTCAGCCTATGATCTAGGTACTGTAGGCTAGTCGCTGCTTCATTGTATGTGACATATGTTCAGTGCCTATGTTCACTGGACATGTAGCAAAGTTAAGTGCAGCAAAACTGAAATTAAAGTTGTGTGTGGTGGATGGGCCTGGAGCCCATTCAGCTTTCACGTGGAAGACCAGTTTGTGTTCTGTCACAATCCAACAGTTAATGTTTACTTTCTTTTTTAAACATGACAACTATCTTTTCCTAACTTTAACCACACTGTCATTGCCATGTAACAATAGTGTGGAACGAAATCATCTTTAAAATGTCGTCTAGCAAAGAGGTTTTCCATGGCTCTGTTGTTCTTTTGGTTTAATCTTTTTCAGGGTAAGTTTTGGAGACTTTGAGATGATCACTGCCTGCCTGCCTGCCTGCCGGACTGCCCCAGGGAGATAAAAGTCATGCTAATCCAGTCTGGATTTAAGGCTGCTTCTGACTAATGTCCAGTCAAAGGAAAATGAAATGGACTAGATGGGATTTGTACATTGGCCAAACAAAGGAAAATTAGAGACTGTTATGCCTGCATCTTCACCGAGACCTGTGTCCACCAGAACATCCTGAATCAAGCTGTTGCACTCGAGGGACAGAGTCTACAGAGCAGTTGATGGACAGTGTTTACTTAGCATCAAACTTTTGATTTACGTATGAAAATCATATAATCATCACCAGCTTGTTGATAAAAAAACACATAATTATTCCCTTGTACTTATTCTTGTTTATGTGTATGTTATTGTTCCCTTCCGGCCTATCCGATCAGCTGGCTGTTCATGTTGCCATTAGCCCAGGAGACATCCCTCAGCAGGCCAGTCGAGGAAATGGTACCCTCTGACTCTGTTCAAACATGGTCTCTGGTGTCAGATGTGGATGTTCTCCTTGATCTTTCTCAGGTTGTACTGACTCCTGGTCCATGACCTTTCAGAAGATTCTGTGAGTAGTAGTTGTCCGGTATCCACAGACAGCTGATGTTTTCTGTGAGGGTCCTTGCTGTGGTGTTATCCACAGCTGTCACATGTGATATCATGCCAAGTGCTGACTACATTTGACTTCAAGACACTACATGTTGTGACAGTCCAGTTTTGTCAGAGTCCCACTGGGATAAAGTTTGTTAGTTACATTAGCTTCCCCATTGTCAGCCCTGGTCTTAAATTGGGATTGTCCAAGTTCATTGTAAACAGGGGTTTGGATAACCAATCCTGCCATCTACATGGGAAACTGTGGAGATTCTTCCATCATGATTCATTAAGGTCAGCACCACATCGGCTCCTTTTCCTGAGGCTCCCCCTGCAGCCTCTCCCTGTGCAGCAGTACCTTGGTCCTGACAGGGTCTGATCATTAGTCTGCCAGGGCCCTGACACACCAAGCAGTCCATATTTGGCCTTTGGCCAATGTCTGGACCATCGGTGAGTGTCTGAGGTCCAGGTTTTTGTTTTGTGTCCTACGCAGTTGGAACTAGTTGGCCCTTGTTGGTGCCTGCTTGGTTATCTAGGATCCTGAGTCTTTCAGTTTTCCTTTGTGAATGACAAATACAGACTACCGCCCACCTGGTGGTATGGAAGCTAATTTCCTCTCACATAGGTGCAGAACGTACAAACTAGTTGGCCATCAGCTGTAATCTTGGCGTGTGCTCATGTGAAGCTTTATCAACCAAGACACAGGCGACATGAGGCAATGCACCCTTTCCTACAATACATGTGCATACCTCTCACAGAGTTTAATTGTTGAGCTTGGAAGAAAGGTAGCCTTCATCATTTCCGTAAACCATGAATCAAAGCTCACTTCTTATAAATCTCTCAGCTAATGCAGCCCCTAAATGCCATTAATCTCTCTGATAATCAGTCCTCTGCATGCAATTACTCATTAGACTACATGTCTGTACACCTTAACTCAAAGGTGTATTGTCTGTGTGTCTATCATGTTTTGTTTTTCTGACATTTAACAAAGCTTTGATTAAAAACTGGATATGAACTGGATATGAAAATTCAGGCTATGCCTGAACCTATTTATTCTACTTTGAGCTTGTGTTATTATATACATTAAAGTTTTCATTTAATGCTCCCAACATGAAATATATTTTCTAAATCTCTATAAGGCAGTCTTTAAAACTGTGAAACCTATGGGTTTATTCATGGTATTTGAGTTTACATGCCATTAAGTGTGATTATAAAAATGCATTATCCTATATTCAGGAATCAAATCAATAAAGAATTAACCTGTATTTGTACATGATAAGCAATAAATCCTTCAGTAAGAGTCAATGAGAAAGCCTGTCAAAGGAGTCAGACGAGGTGAGAAGTCATACAATGTGCAGAGGTTATTATTTACTGCTCAAGCCAGAGCCTGTGATTGCTTTGTCTTGCACCTATGGGTCAGTGCTCACTGTGTGGGATCTGAAACATGAGAGAAGACGCACAATGAGCCTGTGTGTGTGTGTGTGTGTGTGTGTGTGTGTGTGTGTGTGTGTCTGTGTGTTCTTCTCTAATGATTAGCCTGTCATTGTTGAGTGGTGCGCCAAGGTGGCAGACCAGACCAGAGCCCCCTAAAGTCCTCATTCTGTGTGCTTCTGTATGTGTGTGTATTCATGCGGGTGTGTGGCTGCATGAGAATGAGATGCCCAGACTCGTGTGCATGTGTGTGTGTGTGTGTGTGTGTGTGTGTGTGTGTGTACACTCTTCCCCCAGTCTGGGCGTCAGTATTAATGAGCCCAGATTTCATTTCCGATGAGCGATTATTTGACTGTTCATTTGGCTAAGATTTATGACGAGGCCCTATATCTGTAGCCTGCAGCACTGCTCTAGTCTTTAATAATGGGAAATGAACACATTAATCACCCTGTAGCAGTCAGCCACAGAAAGCAGGGGAGCACCATCCAATCTGCATCACTGGACGAGAGAGAATATCGCCTCATATTCATTCGAAAGCCTTATCTAGTACATGGTGGTAGGAAAAATTACCTGTCTAATTGAATATGATTTAACATCCTAAAAATCTGACGAGACTCACACACAGAGACATGGTCACAGTCCTGCTGTGATCAAAGACTTGGACAAAGCTCAGCCTGTTAGCTCGGTGAGTTTATCAGCTGAGGAGGGATAAACACGGCCACCACAACAAACCCACAGGGTTTACCCAAGGTGGAGCAGGGCCACGGACCACAAAACCCAATGAGTCACTGGGCCACCTATCACTAACCACACCTGATGCCAGAGCTCTGAGCTGCCTGAACAAAAGATAACAGGCAGCGCTGCCTTTCATCGCTCTCACCTATCAGGATGCAGATATACAGAAACACTTACAGAACTGAGGAATAATCGTGACTTCTCAAGCAAACAGATTATATTAAGTAGCAGCATAATGACCTGATCTGACTCCATACAGACATCTGTAGTTGAGCCTCCCTTCAAAGCATTATTGCATGACATTCTCTGATGATCTGATCCAGGTCTTTCAAAACACAGACTGATACTATTACAGTAATGTTCATTAAAAATAAAAAAAATGTTTCCTGTTGCTGTGAAAGTTATAAATCTTCAAAGATCCACACATGTATAGGCATACAAAAAATTCTAGATTATGTGTCTGACATGGGAAAAAAATATATATTTCCACACAAGTCCTGAATGTGGCACCAACTCCCTCTCCTTCATTAAACATGCAAATATTTTTCAATATACAATTTTCAAGTTCAACTGCTGGACACAAGTTGTCTCCTACTTCACTGTGGAGTCCATTCTCAGTGTGTGTGCACCGGAGGTTTCAAGTTTCCACATCACACTTGTATATACTGAATACTGACCAGGATTGGCTTTCAAATATCTGTGATGTCACAAAACATGCTCGTTGTCTCTTAAAATCACATTTGCAATGAGCTCAGAATGTTTGTTTTTTTTTAACTCTGAGCAATGAATGTGAAAGCAGCCTTCTAGTGTCAAACTCTGCACACACATAATTCTACACAGTGAAACTCAAACATTCAACTGTAAGAACTAAAGAACTTGTAGGGGACCTTTGAGATGTCTGTAGTTAATATTGGCAACAACAAGAGTATTTTCAAATAACGTATATTACCTTATTGCAAGACAAGCACATTGATACTCGACAATGGTGAAATGCAGCATAAGTAATAACAAGTATAATCCAGCAGAAGTTTAATGTGACACATCCTCATACCTAAATGACTGAATAGGTCGATTGTGAGCCTCTCCCAGAACAACTTGTTGTAGAATAGCAGCAACAGGCACAGTTTGGTTAATGAAACCACTCTGTGAGGTTTAGGAAAATATGAGTAAGAGTTATTTATGCAACTTCCATTACAAACGTACCTACGCTACTTCCTTTATGTTATCTACATGATGTCACTTCATCATTTTAACACGTTATAAGGCCTCACTGTTGACATCTGGTTCCACACTGGACACTACGGTCACCTTGCTTTCATCCTATGCTTGTTTAACCAAACCAAGCTGTTTTAATTTTGACATTTATGCTGTTTTTTTTTGTGAGGACAAGCTTGTTTTGTTACAATTTGTGCAGATGATCACTGAACCCAAAAGCGAGGACCGGCAGGGGAAAGGTTTAAAGGTTGTTATTGTGGAAAAACAGTAGTTAGTAGAAGCTGCAGGTGGCCTGTGCCTGGGCTGCAGACTTAGCTAGGGATCCAGGTGCAGGTAGATGTGACTCAGGTGAGTCTGAGATGAGTGTGCGGCGAGGAGGAGGGTCCATGTGGGGACTTGGCTAGAGGCTAGGGTGAAGCTCAGGTGAGCGTGTGGCGAGGAGGTTAGCACTATATAGTAAAAACAAATCTGTGAATTTCCTTTGCACCATCTTTAAGTCGAACTGAAATCAAACATGCACCTATTCAACAATATTATGTCAAAAAATCAATTTCTTTGTATTTTTATATCAAAATTGGTGATGATTTCTTCCTGTAAAACTTAAAGTCACGTGGACTTACATAAGCTTTTACTAACCAATTTCAACCAATAATATCGTGTCATCCACTCATCAATCAATATTCAACTTTACCAGAAGCTGCTGGAGGGGAATGTTTCACTGATCACTCCTCAAAAATATTCACTGATTTGAGTGGCACTTAATGGGGACAATGTTTTTTGGTTGTCCCTCTAGTGTCCTCCTGCTGCTCTTCCTGACATCTCAGTGATTTAATGAGACTCCTGATGAACAGATGTATTTACTTGTTGCTAAAGCAGCCAGTAATAGCAGCTAACTGTACAGTTCTCTGAGTGAACACGGCCACTTTGAGACCAGCTCTGGCTAGCTTGACAACAGCGAATCCAGTACCAAGGGGGTTAATGTAGTTTAGTTGCTGTTACCGCTAGCTCAGTAAATTAGCTTAGTCGTCAGCTAATGCTAACGATCCTATTAGCCTACAGGGTCCTGGGATGCCAGGAGCTAAACCTGGCAAGAAAACCACCTTGGTCTGTATTCACTGTGTCTCGGATGCTGTGTTAGGTCCTGCTTTGGCTTGGCCAGCCCTCTGATCACTTAATTGAAGGTATTCACTCTGAGCTCCTGGTGATCCAGTCAAACAGAGCCGTCCACTTTGACTCACATTTAGCACTAATGCTATTGGTTTCTGACTGTTTTTACAGGAAACACATTAATAGGTGAAGCTCCGCCTTACATTAGTTAACTCATTAACCCAGCTAACATCATTTATTGATTATTTTGTCTAAGGACAGAGGATGTCATTCACTGTACAGATTGTAAAGCCCACTGCGGAGATGTGATTGTGATTTCGGGCTATATAAATAAAATTGATTCGATTTTGTTGCCTCAAACTGAAAACGTTTTTCATCAGAAAAACTTTCCTCCAGCAAGGTTGAGATATGGAGCCAAAGGTCGTCTCTTAATCTTTCTTGACTGCAATGTGGTGTCCTTAGATCTGTTGTTTTTTGCTGACCAAAAGCCATCATGTTGTTGTCACTAACTCACTGTCAGTTTGGGACAGCATCACCTGAGATTCTGGGATTCTGCACATGTGATTACAAAAATGACTGAACAGATTTTCACTTTGTTGTTCTTTGTTTCTTTTACATTGTGATATATATATATATATATATATATATATATATATATATATATATATATATATATATATATATATATATATATATATATATATATATATATGGCTTCTGTTCTACCCTATAGAAAGTGGCTAGAGGATGAGGGAACTCCAGTTACTGTCTTCACTTCATGCTTTTCTGGCTCTGATGTTTCATAAAGTGAAGACTTTATGTTTAATTCACACTAATTTGTTCACTGTATGTTTTTGCTTTTTGTTCAATGCATGAAAGCAACCCAATGAAGAAAAATAGGTCTTATTGCTGCATGCCTGGGAGAACTACAGTCCACACTGAGAATGATTCATCATCTCTGTGTCCTTATATCATTCCTTGATATTACTCATATTTTGCTCCCAGTCCAGTTCTCATAATATGAATTACAAACAGAAACCCCCACAAAAAAATACTAAGTCTTTCGTCTTTCATTAATTTTTGGCTCTGCTCTGTACTGTCACTAAAGATCTGGTTGGTCATTAACCATTCAAAGCCCTGGAGTGTGTGTGTGTGTGTGTGCGTTTGTGGTTTGTGTGTGTATGCTTTTTTTCACTCCCTTGGGCATTGTGGACAGAAGCCAGCTAACTCATTATGTCTCCTTTGGAGGATTTTAATTGTTAATTCAGGACAAAGACTTTGGCTCAGTGACCACCTCTGTGGCACACACAGACACACAGACACACACACACACACAAACACAAACACACACACATATATTATGTGCCGCTATTTATATACACATACACACACACACACACACGCACACACACACACACACAGACACACACATATATATATATATATATATATATATAGATATATATATATATATATATATATATATATATATATATATATATATATATATATATATATATATATATATATATATATATGTTTATACATAACTTTGTTACACTAACAGTAAATCTAAACTGGTTAAGTAGACACAGTTACATCATTTCACTCACACAGCAGTTAACTTTAGACAATTTGATGACTTAGAATGACACCACAAACTGCATAAATACCTCCTTCGACAATAATTGATTTCACACTGGTCAATCATACAGATAAAGACAAGAGCACTAAATGTCACTGGCTCAAAGAAACATACTTAAAGGCTCCTAATCATTTTGAATCCCCTGGCACAGAGCTGGGCATAAATTTAGTGCTTTCACAACCTGAATTCTGCCTTGCATCTTAATGGAACGGAGGTACAGTATGAGTGTAGCTCCACTGTAGACTGGGTATGCCCCCTGCTGGCTTAACTGGTAACCAACATGTCCTGGCTGTACAGCTAAACACCGCCATCTACTGGACCTATGGCAGTAGTGTTAGTTGTCTGGTATTGCTGCTGCTGCTGGGTACATTCGAAGTCAAAAATCAAACCTGTGCCCAGTTCCTATTGTTGGAATGGAACTGAGGCAAAGACGAATATATCTGCTTAAGAAAGAATTTCACTTCAAGAATCCAAATACATACATTGTTTAAAAAAAAAATTCTACAAAAGACAGAAAAGAGACTCTGGATTAATCGCACAACAGTTTAACACGCACTGGAACCACTCTGCATTTGCTCAGTGAAAATGTTTAAGGATAAGTTCACTCTAAAATGAAAAGTCATTATCTTGCCCCCAACAACATAAGTCCAACAATACAAGTTTTATTAGTTTTTTTACAAAACCCTCCATGAGTGTTTGTTTCCTAGCCTGAGCTGTTTCTAGGGCATGGCTGACAACACAAGACAACATAAGCTGAAAGAAACAGTGACACATCGGCAATGATGCATTAATGAATGAACTGAAGACGCTTAAAGCTGCTGTGTGAAATAGCTCTGTATTCCAACATAAACATTCAAACCAGCAGTGTTACTTGGGTAGGTGCACTTCCATATTTGTGCTTGTAGTGAAGTATAATAATTATTCCATCAACACCTTTCAGTTGTAAAGATATCAGCCAACTCAAATCTTGAATCAATATTTCCTCAATCAGCGCTGTGTCATCACATTTCCTCTGCTGGAGTGCAGCCAGACTGGTTGGTAACGAACTGATCAAATCCAATAATCATCGATGGAAGAAACCCCAGATTAAATCAAATTAAAGAATGAATGCTGTACATATCTCACCAAGTAGGATTTTAGTTTTCACGTAGTGTGTGAAATCGCTGCAGTGGACACGACTGTTCTGTCAGGTGACCACCCTCACCACCTGCACATGTGGATTGTATGATATATCAAAGCCTGTAAATAAACTCAGTGACAGCTCTCACAGAATCATTACACTCCATATCTTCATTGTGAGTCCTGATCATGATGCGGTGGACTTCAATAAATAAATAGTGTTCATGTACAAAACTTCCATTTTCAAATGAGATCCCAGGCTGAGGGATTCCACTAATTGTTGGGCATAATTTGGGAAAAAATTTACTTCAAACCGCATTATCTGTGTGTGTTAGTCCAACTTTGAGAAATTCAATTCAGTACGATTTCAGCTGGACTTTAAGTTTAAGTCAGACCAACACAATAGACTTTTTCTGACATAATGTAAATGTACTGACTGTCCTGGCAATAGGACAACATGAAGAATTAATAATGAGTGTTTTCCAACCTACTTCTCAAAAACACCTCTGCTGTGTGCCACACATATGCATTTTCTTCATCTTCCCCAGGGTTGTGGTGATTCACTGTTCACTGTAGACACCTATTAATGACAAGGCTGATAATACACAGTATTCCATCAGTGACACGATGGGCAGATTAGCGCCAAGTATGCCATATTCCTTGCCATAAGAAAGACATGACAGCCATGTTACACAACCTGCTATATAATAGAGGCAGCTTTTGTGTAGAGTGCAGGGAGAAATTAAAACTCCCCTGGAGGAACATGGATGCTTTTATTCAGGACATGAGCAGTTGTGCACTTCAGCCTCATGTGGTCGAGATGAGTATCACAAAAACAAACACTTAAAACATGAGACCTCTTGAAAACTTTTTGTTTCACTGGGTTCCACACATGAAAAAACACATTTTATTTTCTCATGAAAAAAAAACTAATTTCAATCTGTTTCACAGATGAAAAAAAACAGTAAACCACCAAAGAGCAGTAAACTCCAGCAGCAACAATGTGTTTTGTTTGCAGTGAAGGACGACCTTGTCAAAGGTAAAGTCACCAAGAAATGTGACATACATTTCTCTACCATGGGTTAATTGACAAGTATTCATATATAGGGGTAATACACTGAGGAAACATCACTAAAGAGCACGTTGCACCCAAGACCAAAGTAACAGCTGATCTGTTTTTCATAATGCTTCATCTCTTTGTCCCTGTCTGATGGAGCTGCCCTGTGAGGATCACACCCTGCTGATACCAGTGGGAACAATTCAGATGTCTAAATGTAGTGGCAGTGTGTTAGCAGCAGGCCCACAGGCTCATGCTGCTGCCTCACTGCTTAGGGTAGTGACACATGGCCTAATTAGGTAAATAGGAAGGACGGTGTAACTGTCCTGTCATGTTTCTCTGCCTGAACAGGCGTAAATTATCTATATGTTAACATACAGAGTTGGAGTTAGGTTCTGGTTCAGGTTCAGGTCTTTATTGTCCCTCGAGGGGAAATTTGATTTACAGTAGAGGGCAAAAAGAGAAACGCAAAGACAACCTAATGAGAACATGGGACATTAATCACAGTTACAACAAACCAACAAAAAACTCACAACCAAATTTTTTTCCATTTGATTTTTCCATTTTCTAAATAAGTTTAGGATCTGGCTATATTGAGTCTGCATTGTATTTGGTCACAGGATTGTTGATGACTGCAAGACGCAGGAAACCCCCTAAAACAAATGCATAACAACATTCAGCCAAGGCGCTTGACAAGACAATAGAGTTGGAAGTGAAATACATCAACTCTTTTAAAGGTATGGTGTGAATGTGTGTTCAAAATGGCTAGAATTTCATTTTATGAACCCTAATCAGTGACTGATTATCTTATTGAAGTACTGATGCAACTCAAGAAGATGGCAGTCTGGGACGACTAGTCAATGACCACCGCCAACCAAACTGTAAGGGCAGGCCACACCTCGTTCTCTTTGCATTAAAGGGACATTAATGTTGGAGAAGAAATAACATACATCTACGGAGGAATGGAATGGAGTGGCCTTGGAGGAAACAGGTTTTTAAAACACTGAGTTGATGAATGTCAATGTGAAAAGTGATGTGTATTTGAAGAAAGACTGTGAATATTTGGCCATATGTCAGAATATCAGAATAATGCTCTCCTTTGCCTTGCCTTAATGCTGTCTGTTGCAACATTTAGGGTTCTTAAGATTGATGTATATGAAAGTCATAACTATGCTGCCAAGCACTTTCTGGTCCTTGTGATTTAATCGGGTCCAGTCAGAGTCCTTTTAGAAGACCACTCAGTGGTTCTTGTGGGGCACACGGCGGCTGAATGATATTTTACATATTTAATCATGCTTACAGTCTCTTTTCTGTCCATAAACTTGAAACATCACCTAGTATGAAATATTATTGCACCTGAATTCAGTTTGCTTTCTACCAATCACAGCAGCTGTTGGACACAGGTCAATTTCTTTCTGTTAGACCTCACCTTTACTTGTTCACAACTGTAATGATTACAGCAGTGTTACAAAAGGCAACCTATTGCTGACAGAAATCAGAGCCAATTTGACACTTTCAGTAGTAACAATGATTAGACTCTGATACAGGAAACATGTAGATAATATGATTTATGTTTTTTTTATTAATAATTTGACTGGTGAGTGACTACTCAATACTGATGTTGAACTCATTCCCGAGGCTGGAGGGCAAGCAACTGTCACTGAGTCTTCTGATGCTGATGTTTCCAGAATAAGAGTGGAGGAACCTCAGAGATCTTCATTCACCCAGAGACGGGTGCTGATTTTTGTCTGAATTTCTTCTCTCATCTTTCATTTTTTAATGCTTTAAGTTGAGATCAAATAGTTTTGACATTTGTACTGTATTCACCATGATAGTAATTAATCTAATTTAATCAGTACATTTTCAGTATGACCTTTTAATGTATGAACCAAATTACTTAGTCATTGGTATACTAAAGTAATCGATTTTGAAATTGGACAATTTTACGCAGTTTGTTTAAATAATTTATCCTCTATTTCCTGGTGTTTAAGCTATTTCTAACAATTGGAATGTCTTTGCTGTGTATTTTAGTCAGTGGAATATAATCTTGTTAAATAAATGAATAAGTTGAATAAGTATGAATGATTTAGGAATACTGTTTTATGTATTAGTATACATACATAGTTTGTGTTTTATGTCTTATTTTGTACAGGATTCCAATTATGATTTAGATAGCTTGAAATCTTCCCTTGTTGACTATATGGATTCTGATGAATCTCAGAGTTCATCCACTAATCCTGCAGATTTTGATACAGCCTGTGAGGTATTGTTTTGTTGATACATTTTTTTCATCTTTCGTACAAATTAAAGTTACATACATTTGTTTTGGACACTCTAGACTCTGGATCACAGTTTTGACTCTCAACTCAGTGTCTCTAAATAGGACCAAGATTCTGTCCCAAGGCTGAGGAGGACCAAAAGTATACAGGTCAGCAACACATTCACATTCTTAACATGATGAAGTCATGTTGAGAATATAATGCGGCAATCAGCCAAAACATCACCTTTGCCAGATCTGACCCACAAGCTGGCAAAAGCATAACCAGCAGGAGCGGACAGCCAAAGTGCCATCATTCCACATGGTGTGTGGGCTTGATGAAAGTGTCTATGAACGTGTTTTGCTATCTGGGCATGAGGTGCCCTCGCCAGGTGTCATTCTCAGTGACAGTGAGGCGACTGAAAAACAATTTTTCTATCTGGGTCAGAGGGATAATGGACACCTTCCATTACTACTTACATGGCTTGATGAGCTGCTGTCAACATTGTGGGCAGCACGGTATGCTGTGGTTGGCACTGTCGCATGACAGCAAGGTCCTGAGTGCGGGCAGGGCATTTCTGTGTAGAGTAGGCATGTTCTCCCTGTGTTTGTGTGGTTTTCTCCATGTGCTCCATTTCCCCACAAAAAATAAATAAATAAATGATTGTGTTAGTCAATTCTCTAGTATTCTCAGTATCCTAGGCTCCTAACACATCTATTCTACTCTATTCGTATTTCAATTTTTAGCTGATTACGGCAAGTTGGAACTGCTTCGCAGACTTTAAATCTTGAATTAATCAGTGTTCTGTGCGATGATGAAATTTGCAAATTTGATGAATATTAATTATGAATATTCTACCCACTTCGAGCGGCCTGCATACATATTCATCCTGTGTAAAAACTTGACACTTATATAGGTTAGTACAATTTTTCTTGACAAAGTCAGATTTTCATACTACATTTTCATTGTCTGAGACCAATAAATATATTAAGTCCATTACTCTGGATATATAAGATGTATGATTATTACTCCATTATTTCCATTCTTTTCCCTGTCAGCTCTCGATAATAAGAACTGAACATTCCATGGAGTAATAATCATACATTTTCATCCTTCAGCGGCGGAAATCTACTGCACTCAGTAATCGACTCGTCAGGGCTTCCCCACACAGGCAGGCCGCTGGAGGAGAGGGTGAGTTGTGCTGTGTTTTCAATACAAATCCGGCTAAGCTAGCAGATGTTTGATGCTTTGTACTGTGTGCTGGGACTGTACATGTACTGTTGCTGAAGTTTGGTGCTGTTCTGACCATTAATTGTGGCTATGAGTGGCTTTTTTGATGGCGGTTTCTGCAGTGTATTGTTATCGTGCAGTCTTTTCTGAGGTTGCTAAAACTAGCTAAGCTAGCGGCAAACTTGACCTCTCGAGGGGGAGTCTTACTCGGTGTCAAGGTGTGTTAGACCATGGATTAAATTTACACTGGAATATCCATTTAAAACTTCAGATGGTTATGACATGGATGTATATCAACACTGGAGTAATATACAGTTATGATAAGTGTCAAATGTAATTTTGCACCAGTGTAGAACAGGGAAAGTAACTGATTCACACAGCACTCTGTAACTTTATTTTAAGCCATTTTCTCACTCATATATGGACATTAAACATCATGTTACTATAACAGCAGCAGTGTAGACATTACTTAATACATGATGGGCTGCTTGTTTAATCAAAGCTTATTTATAATGAAGGTGCAACATGTATGTATGTAAACATTAATTGTGGCTATGAGTGGCTTTTTGATGGCAGTTTCTTGGTGGAGACATAAGCTGCAGTGTATTGTTATCGTGCGGTCTTTTCTGAGGTTGCTAAAACTAGCTAAGCTAGCGGTCAGCAAACTTGACCTCTCGAGGGGGAGTCTTACTCGGTGTCACGGTGTGTTAGACCATGGATTGAATTTACACCGGAATATCACTTTAAGATGAAATGGGAATGTTGTCATAATGTTTTAATGTTTAAATATTTTTATGAAATGTTACCACAAAACATTTATAGATTAGATAGATCAAAGCATGTTATCCAACTCTAAAATAGTATCATTCTGGGAGTATTAAAAACTTTCAGCTGAAAACGTTTTAAGAATGTTGGGGCATAATGTTTTAACAGGGCTTTTAGAAAGAGTTTAATCTCTGTGTCTTTGTCATGTGTACTGTTGCTAGTGCTAGCTTTTTCTAGCATCCTGTTCGTCTGCACAGGCTCCACCATGCCGTCTCACCAGGTGAATGATTTGTCATGCAAATACTGTACTTTATGTCAGTACAATGTAAAAATGGCCTGCTTTTTGTCCAACTTTCTGTTCTTCCAAAATCCAAATCTCTTCCAGGCTTTTGATTTTAGATTTGACTTGCTGGCGTTGTCGGACATGTTGCTTTTGTTGTAACCTGGCAGGCAGGGGGCAGGCAACACTAACGTTACTGTGACTCATCTGGTGAGAGTCTCAGACTGACCTTTGAACTTTTATGAGAGTGTGAAGGCACTGTGAGGAAGTAGCAGCACAGCAGCTTCACTCAACCAATTATTAACCTTAAAAGAGGTTGACATTTAGACTGATCCAGAGGTTCGTGTTTGGGTTATCTTTAACTTTAAAACCAATTTCCAATTTGTATCGATGATTTGTTACACCCCTAGTTTCTGTGGAACTGGGATAAATGTCAAACATGTAAAGCAGCTAAACAATGATGTGAAACTCACTCTAAAGCTCACTAAAGCCGAGGGGAGCATCAGCTGCTAATTCTGCAGGTCCATCACTCTTAGCAACCTTTTTCTTACATGGTCACATTGTTTTACATTATCATTTGGTACATTGCCACTTTGAGATAAAACTCTACACAACATCCTGTAAGTCACCTTACTTCCTGTTACCTTTAGCTGCTCATCAAAAGGCAACAGATGCTCTTTCACAATAAAGCAGACCCTGTAGAGTCTACAGGGTCTGCTTTATTGTGAAAGAGCAGGATCGCATGATTGACTGGGGAACCGAGCTAGTGCTAGCTCTATCAAGCTTCTCCACTGCCTCTGTTTACCTGCCTACAGTAGGTTACAAGCTCTCCTCACTGCTACATTGTTGCCTACACTGTGATATAAAATGGTGACCCACATTTAATGCTGATGAGAGAAACAGAAAAATATTCTTCACAGCCAGCTCTCAGCACAGTTCAATACAGCAACACTGAAATAAAATGACATGAAATAAATACATCTTGCTGCTCAAACAGTTACACCATGAGGATTAGCCACGACAACATTAAGCTAACAAAGTTATCGACAGCAACTTGCGCTACAAACATTTAAATCATCCAATATTATCACAAACACTAGTTGTTGTCGTCGGGAACTTTTCTCTACGTGTACAGCTAATAAGACACACTTTTGTCCGTAAAATTAATAGTATTTTGGCGGAGCTCTGTACAACACAACCTACCACGGGTCCGGTAACAGCAGACTGTTGACTAATTATGGGTGCGCCTGTGAAGTCTGCAGCAATGGCCTGTCCGAGTGTGGCGTTCCAATACCGTAGTAAATGTCAGTGGCATAATACAAAATAATAGAAACAGTAATGGAGACAGCAAGACAGGTAGTAATGGCAAGTGAGATCATTAACTATACGTTACATTGGCATTATCAGTTGACTATGTTTTATTTCCTGTAAATTCTTCACAGTAAAAGTCCCCTGTATTTTAGTTATTCAAAAAACTTTTATTATAAGCAGCTAATTAAGAAATTCAGGTTTTCACAAGCAGTAACTGAACATGCCTTCTGAACCCGGCTGAAAAATACAGCAGCTGTCTGCAAGTAAAAACAGGGGCGCAGCAGGGTGGACAGACTGTGGCTGGGGTGGGTGCACTGACAGTGAATATTGGCATCAGATGTAAATCATGAGAGGCAGAATTATACAATATAAATATAATCCATATGGGTATTGGGCTGGCTGACAGTGGGTCACAAATAAAGATTCCTTTGATTGAATGTGTTCTGCACTGACACAGTTTGGAGTCATGGCAATCTGCAGAAACAACCTGTGCATTTTGTTTCACTAAAGCAGATTAATCTTATAATAAATCCACAATGTTCTGTCATCATACAAAACACTCCTAACACTCCTTTATATTATAAATCACCAATTCAGTTCACTGTTGTGTATTGATGAACTTAAAATGGTGTAATTGTTATTGAGACAACTGAAAGACCGACATCGTGTTGAGCTCTTATTTCTTATTTATTCAGACTGAGGCTGATTTTCTTACTTCAACCTTTGGAAATGTGTTACAGACCAATTGAGACAAGATACAAAGTAGACTCAGCATGTCAGAAAAATGTCACAGCGTGAACATTTTCCTCAAGCAACCCTCTGTGGCCCTGGCAGTAGAAAGTGTGAGTTTTCTCTTGTAGATCTCTCAGCAGAGTATTGTTTGCTCTTTGTGAGAGAAGATTAAGAACGTCTTTTAGGTCACACTTCCCACTTACACAGTCTGCATAATACTGCCAGCTACATGTCACAGATGACTTCATTCCTATTGGTCTGTAAAGGTCATTACTGCATTTTTATTATTTCAAGGCTTAACTGGGCTTTTCTTGGCCTGTAGTCAGTGAGTGAAACGAGAAAAGCTCTGTCTCTGTACAGTAACTCAGCAGCCTGAGTTACTTGAGGTCTTCAGGTACAGGTCTGCTTTTAGTCCCTAGAGTCAGAACTAAACAGCGTTCAGTTATCATGCGCCACGTATCTGGAATAAACTCCCTGAAAACTGCAGGTCTGCTCCAACTCTCACCTCTTTTAAATCAAGACTGAAGACCTTTCTGTTTGCTGCTGTTTTTCACTGAAGCTATTTTAAAGCTTTTAACTGCACTGTGATTTTTATTTTCTAGTCTTGTATCTTTTAAACCTTTTATATTTTAGCCTACTTCCCTTTGTCTTAACTTGTTTCAATGTTTTGTTTCTTGACGTATTCTTACTTGTTTTTAAATGTTTTTTTTATATGCAATTTTTAATGTCTTTTTAAGATCCTGTAAAGCACTATGAGTTGCCTTGTGTATGAATTGTGCTATACAAATAAACTTGCCTTGCCTTGCCTTGCCTTGCCTTGATTTCTGATCAAGTTTAAGGTCAGTGTCATCACCCATGTTCTTGTTAGGAGAACAACAATTGTATTAATCCCCTATGGGGAAATCTTTTTCTCTCCATTGTTATTTTCCTTTGAATTTATACACCTGATAAACACACACACATATACACACAGTACCTTTAGACATGCTTCAACTGCTGTTGGGAGATGTGAGTGATGGAGCTGTCTTGAGTAAAGTAAATGGAGAAGGATTATCTCCAATTTCTTCAGGAAAACATAAAATCATCAGCAGAAGATTGGGTCTTGGGTGCAGTTGGGTGTTCCAACAGGACAATGATCCCAACACACATCAGAAGTGGTAAAGGAGTGGATCAATCAGACCAGAGGAAGACCAAAAGCTTGTGGACGGCTATCAAAAGCACCTAACTGAGGTGAAAAAGGGACATTAGAATTACTGTATGTATATTTTTGATCCAGTAGATTTGGTCACATTTTCAGAAGACCTATAATAAATCCACTATTGAACCAAACTTCATGAATGTTTTTGTGACAAAGTAGTTTGTGTTCCACTCCTTCATCACATAACATGAGAGCTGTAGAAATCACTGGAACTGAAGACCAACATGATGTACATGTTCTTTATGAGTGGATGGAAACTGTTGACCATGACTGTATAACTGTTCACCTGCTCCAGCTCAGCTCCACTGATGCAGACAGGTGTGTGTCTTTGCCTCATTCTTTGTGGAACCAACAATCATCTCCTTGGTTTGAGTGATGTTGAGCAGTTGATTGTTCTCTGTGCACCACTCTGTAAGATTGTTGATTTCATCCTGATATGAACTCTCATAGTTGTTCATAATGTGGCCGATGGTGATGGTGGAGTCATCCTCATACTTCACAACAGAGTTCTCTTGCTGTCTGGGAGTGCAGTCATGCCCCTGAGGGGGCCCTCTGTGTTGAGGTGGAGGAGGACATAGAGGAGGTGTGACTGCCAATCAGTACTCTATGGGGTCTGCCTGTGAGTAAGTCCAATATCCAGTTGCAGAGTGTTGTATTCAAGCCCTGTTTTGTTTTCCAATCAGCTTCATGGCTGAGATTCTGTTGAATGCTGAGCTGAAGTCAACAAACAGCCTCCAGATGTAGCTGTTCTTATTCTCCAGGTGAGTGAAGACTGAGTGGAGGGCAGTAGATATGGCATCCTCTCTGGGTCTGTTGGTTCTGAAAGCATACTGTTGAGGGTCCAGGCTGGCAGGGATGTTGTTTTTGATGTGCTGGAGAACCAGTTTATGTTAGAGATAGGGATGAGAGCCACAGGGCGGTAGTCAGTAAGACTGGACACAACAGACTTTACAGAGACGATGATGGCTGTCTTGAGGCAGGAGGGAACAGTCTCCTGTGAGAGTGAGATGTGAAAAATGTCAGTAAGAACATCAGCTAGCTCATCAGCAGGATTTTAGTACACGGCCAGGTATATTATCTGGACCAGCAGCCTTATTTATATTCACTCTCAGCAGCATTTTCTCACATCCACGTTGCAGACAGAAGCACTTCAAACTTAAGAGCTTGAGAGAGTAATCCAAACCACGCTTACTTTCTCTCCTCCACACAGCTGTCCAGTCACTTTGTAAAGTGGGTGTGAATGTCTACTTGTTTGATACAGCCCCTTAAATTTCAGATGCTGTCCAACCATCCAACAAGCACTTCTGGTAGTGTATATGACACCTAAAGAGCTGTGATTGTACTATAGTAAGAATCTACTGAAATGTTTAGATGTCCAGATCATTATGAAAACCAGTGTTATATATATAATCTAATATCACAAGTCACAGATTTGATTCAAGTCCATTTACAACCTTTATGACACCCTCTATCCCTAGACTCTCAACCCCCTTAGATTGAGACAGTGTGTCCCAGTATATTTGTTGGTTACAGCTCTACATTTACAAACAACTATAGTCCCTCTTTCTAGCCTTAGCAGTAGATTTTGATTCTGATACATTTATTAAAAAACTAAGACGATGGCTTTATTGTGGCTCTATAGAGAAGTCAAGCAGTCACCAAAAATATTAGACTCAATCCTTATGTAAATCCACAGCAAAAATCCTGTCAGTCTATCCAGTAGTAAATCCTCTCAGATGTTTTGTGTTTTTGTCAATGCAGCTAAAGTCTTTAATAATGTTGTGTTGGACGTGAATAACTGTGCTGGCTTTGTTACTGCACCAGACATCAGCCTGTAATCAAGTCATCCTTGTGTTGCAGAGTGTCCTGCTGGGCTTCTACGCTGGGGGTGTTGATGAGTTCCTTCAGCCTCCTACAGTACATTAGCCACAAGCTCATTTAAGCTCATCAAGCTCATTAAAATTAACAACAGACTGAACTTGACTGTGTGTGTGCTGTTTAAACTACACAGCTTCTGAGAGTTATAATAGTTTGTCAGTGAGGGGAAGTGGAGTGATATCTAATACTAGATGATATCCTAATCAAACACAAGCAGACACTTTTGAAATGGACACTGGACAAGGATTATGGGCCCCATGAAAAAATATCACATTGGGCCCCATCACCACAGGCCATGCGAACCCTGCGCAACTGCTGTAACCACATTTCCAGGACCCAATCGACCCATTCAAAACTTCACATGACTACTTTTGCAACTGTCTTGTCTCTTGTAGTCCAATACAGTATGATGTCTACTGCCAGTGAGCTGTGCAAGTATAACACTGTGCAGACACACATGCAACAGTCTGCATACACTATTTGATGCTAGACTAATATGCTCTATGAGATATTTCATTGTGTTATTTATTTATTTGGATTCATTTTTACCTCCCTGATGTATTTGTTTGCATATCACTGTGTTTTAATTTTAGTTATGTGTTCAACAAGCTACTCAAACAAATTGCTCCTTGTGGGATTAATAAAGTCTATATCTGTAGATGTCATTAATCATTCAGTTTGCATCAAAGCATCTGACTTGAAGGTATTATTTTAGTATTGGCCATTGCCATTGATTTCTGTTGTGCCACACTGGAATGAAACCCCTCAGGGAGAGAAGAGAAATGGCAGCTATAACAGGGAATCAAAACTGTGACATTAAGTGAGATGAAACGATTATTATTCATTCAATACTAACACAATAATAATAGAAAGGCATTAGAGAGAAACAATGGAGTGAAACAGGGAGCAAGCACAATAATTTAGCAGTCTTCCTGCAAATCACAGCCTGCTGCTCCAACTGTGAGGCTGCAGCGAGGTTTTGCTTTTCCATCACAGCTGGGATATCTGCTTGAAGGTGTGTCTTAAAGCAATGACACGCTTGTATCAATCCCCACAGTACTAAGAATCACTGCTAACAAAGAGGCTCCACTAATTCAGTTACAAACACCTTTTATTTACTATAACTGTCACGGTTCTGCCGGGACAACCAGGTTGTGTATTCTGTTTTCCATGTTTTTTTAACGGTGATCACATTGTGCCGTAGTCTCGTTCGTAAATTCTATGATTACACACATCCTGTGTTTTTGCTTTTCATACTAACTCTCATCCTGTCTGGCTCAACCTACAGAAAACCTCGGCGCTACTCCGCTCTGTTTCCTGCCTGTCTGCCTGTCTGCCTGCCTGCCTGCCTGCCGGTCTGGCCCTCGCACCTGCCTACCACCTCAGCATCACCACGAAAAAAAACCCTTTTCAATTCACAAGCTCTGTCTCCGGTCTCTGCATTTGAGTTCACAAAGACTCAATTGTAACAGAATAATCTGGCCAAAGATGGACCCAGCCCATCCGAGCATCTACGTAACGCCGTCTCAACCCAGGGGATCATGCTTGGCAACCATGAACAGACCCTCCGCAAGGTAATGGAGGCTTTTTGTGGTCTGACGACCAGCGTCACTCACCTTGGGAGTCGCTTGGACCAGGTGTACTCCCACAATGCTGTTCCCCACCGTGCTGCCTTTCCTCTCAAAAGATGAATTGTTTAAGCTATCTTAGCATCATCTGAGGTAAAGCTGGTGGGCTGTCTACTGAATACATGTGAGCACTGTAACAAAAAACTACCATATGAACCAATATGTCACCAGAGTAATGTTCAGGTGGGGAAAGAAAGGCCAGGGGAGAAGAAGGTCAGCTAGAGCTCATAACTGGAGGATTACTCAGGTGTACACTGAAAAAAAGAACTTGTTGGATTAACTTAATTCAATAGTGGACATTGGTTGCACACAGATGATTTGCTTTGGCTGCAACTTTAAAAATTGAGTTAAATTAACACAAGTTATTCATCTTCAATAAACCTGTGTATGTTGTGTTGATACAACATGATTAAAACATGTTTTGATAAAGCAATTTGAACTCTCAGAACACTTTAATCCTTCACAATTTTAGCACTTCATTTCAACACTATTTAATAACTTTTAGTCCAACACTATTTGGTCACTTAAATACTACATGTTTTTTTCATCTTACATGTTAGTACTTTATTCTAGTGTCAATTACACAATTTTACAATGGAGGCCTTAAAACGGATTTCATTGTTCTCTGAAGATGGTTGCCTGCCACTAGTAACCTTTCAAAATAAAATGTCTAATTTCACTGCAGTGACAGCAGGTAAAGAATTGAACTTAAATTACAGTTCTACTGTAATACAGATCAACAGTGAACAAGTTACATCAGCCTTTCAGTGTTTTGTGGACTCAGAATGGAAATTAGAGCTTTTCTTTTGACAAAGGTTACAGGCAATCATCTTCAAAAAGAACAATACAAACATGTTCAAGGCTTCTATTGTCAATATTAAATCAAATAATTCTAACTGTAAACAATTCGATGTAACTATAGAAAAAGCAATAATTTATTTTAATGTCTAATACCTTTCTATTAATTCTCTTCATCATTAACATGACCCTTTTTTTTTTTTTTTTTACCACAGTAACAAATAAAAATTAAAGCTGCAAGCAGCGATGAACGGGCCCTCGCAGGCCGCGCGTGTCGGCGAGTACTGCCGTCGCGGTGTGCAGCACTCGTGGCCTGCTGCGTGCTGTGTGCTGCTTGCTGTAAAGGCAGAAAAGCTGACAGGTAAGAGGGCTGAAAGAGCTTAAAAAGGTGAACAGTTTCTCTGGCTGCTGCAGCAGTGGCAGAACTGAAGTTGAAAATGTCCCCATAAGAACGAATGGGAAAACGCCTTCCAAACTCCTGCGATTTTTGAAAAAAGTGCATGGGTTATCACTAGAATATTCATACAGTGAGTAACAGCAGACATTGTTGAACTCTGTGATGTCTTTTTTATTTCTGTAGAGTGAAAAATGAGGTCGCCAGAGTGAGAGATAGAACAGGTAATGTCTGCTCTCCTCCAGAAATTTAGGCTCAAAATTAACATGGCGGCTTATGGGGGAGTTGCTGGAGTGCTTGTCGCTCTAGGGCTTCTACAGCCAAAAGTTTGAGTCCTACATCTGAAATAAAAACATCAGCTGAAAGCCAACAAGATTACCTACATTTCTATGTATATATTGTCTATGTGAAGTAAAAGATGTGGGATCCACATCAGGCTGAAGAGAATTAGTCCTCAGTGTTTCCAGCTGCTCTCCACTCTAGCACTCTCCATGTCACACACTGTAGCTCCCGCAATACACACTCATTATGAATTCAGACAGCCACCAGAGCGCCACCTAGTGGCGGATCAGTAAGACCTTCAACACGTATCCTCAGGAGGGCATTGGCAATAAGTGTACCAAGTTTTGTGTGAATCCAACCAACCGATGTGGAGATATAAATTACTTACATTAAAAGAGCGCCACCTAGTGGTCATGGCACAAAATTTTGCAGACAGCCTTAGGGGCTCATGTGGAAGTAGTCACCTGAGTTTCATGTCATTCGGACACACCAATGTGGAGAAATGCAGCACTTCCTGTTTGGAACGAAATCTGCAGGAAGTTGTTATTTAATAACTTGAGTATTGTTTGAGTAATCAAAACTCTTTTAATAACTTTTTGTCAGGAGGGTCCACAGATGCTGTGTTCAAAGTTTAGTGCAGATCGGTGAAATTTCCTGGGAGGAGTTAGAAAAAGTAGGTTTGCGACATTTCGCGAATTTGCGAAAAAAAACGGGAGGCGGAAATGGGCGTGGCCTATACCACGAGATTCAGCACACATTCAGTGAACGCGTGGATGTAAGATTTTTGAATGTGCGACAAAGTATATGGGAGTTATTAGCCAAAACACACTTTCCTTGACTGTAGCGCCACCTAGTGGTGGAAATTCAGGACGACAATAGATTATAAAATTTTTCGCCAGGTATGACTTATATTCCAAGTTTGATGCGTTTTGGGGTATGTTCAGGCAGTGAAATATGCGATCATTTGGGCAGAAAAAAAATAATAATAATAATAATAATAATAATCATATGCATTACAATAGGGACCTCGCAGGTCAGTGACCTGCTCGGGCCCTAATGATCTGTTGCATGTCAAAACATTTATTCAAGAGCCACAGGCTAAACAACAATACAGTGAGCGCCAAAAATTTGAACACTGACCTCATTGTGACATCTTGGCTCAAAACAGTATTCTTTTAAGTTTTTAAAATTCTTTGTGCCAACAAAAACATCCCATTTCACATGGCCTCGGTGGGACTATTAAGAATGTGTACACTTCACAATACTGCCAATCAGAGAACTTTAAGCAGAGGGGGAAAAAATGTCCCCGTACACATGGCAGTTAAGGTTTTATAAATAAAATGTCCTATAACTCGAACAATGAAATGTACAGCGAGTGTATAGCAAATATACATTCATTTTTAGGCAACAGCCTTTAAAATATACAAAAACAAAAAGTGCAATAACCTGGAAATTCAACCTCCAAAATGCAGGAGAGCAAGTGTGAGCTTTAAATGTCCTGCTATCTGGAGCTAACCACCTCACGTGCACAGTGAGCTCTCCTTACTGGAGCAATTTTGTCTTTAAGCTCTGGGCTTTCCTCGAGAGTTGAGTCACATCCAACTCCATGACCACCTTTTGGATCACTTCGAAAGTGTAGCGTAGCTGTGGTGGATACCTCATGTTCAAAGAGTAAAAAAGTCCAAACAGCATGGCTGTTGCAAGGGCCACGTTATCCAGATCTTGAAGAACTACCACACCCTCGATTATGATGCCAACATCAGAAAAGTCATTGCCTGGCGTCTCTCTGGTGACGTAGATTCCCACTGTTGTTTTATCAATGGCACTCAGTGTAGTGGCCTCAGTCATGTCCTGAAAGAAGAAGAAAAAAAACAAATCGCTTTTGAATGTTTATTTAAAACACATAAGCAGCATAGCAGATTACTACAGCCAGAGAATGCCTGCCAGGCTGCCATTCATGGTAAATTTCTTAGAAAAAAAACACAAAACAAAAACAGACTAACACCTTCCAGATCAAATGAGTAGGAGCCTTCAAGCTCTACGAACTAATGTAAAGACTGAATTCTTGTCCTCATTTTTTCTGGAAGTTGTCTTCATATTTCGATGATTTTTATCATTAACCTGGTCTTGTTATACCCCAGGGCTCTATCCCAGTCCCAATTTCTGCACTTGTTGGATGAGGGTCAGTGTCGCATAGGAAGAAATTTTTTATTTTTTTTTTGCTCTGTGGCAGAGGGGTCAAAATAGGTGGTTTTTCACTTTCATAGTGAGGGCTATGGAGAATAAGTGGACTATTTGTTTTAATCTCAACACTGGAATCACTTTGCCAAGTTGATAGAGGGCAAATGGACCTAAACAGTCCAGGTAGAATCACAGGGTTAACTGAATAGGTTTTGAAATGTAGCAAAGCCACAATCTACTCACAAAACACTCACCCAGTACTCCTGCACCAAGACGTCGGGATTCTCATTCAGATAGATGCAGAGTCCTTTAATGAGGGATTCCCTTCCGACATCAATGTCATCCTTAACAATTACAACAAAGAAAATGGAGACATCTGAACTCAAATTTTCAGTAGCACAGAGGAAAGTGATCCAAGACAAAAACTCAGACTTTTTTTAAACGGTCGGCATGCGACACCAGTACCTACAAAACAACATTAAAACTACCTGCTTGAACCGGATCTTTATGGACTGGACTTTATATCATCTCCAGAGATTATATCAAAAAGATAAAAATTTCTCACAGTGGGACAGTGAATGCATGATAAAAAGAAAAAATGAGTGGGTCCTTTCAGTGGAATCAGTACTCACAAGTAAAGGGAGTTGAGCTTTACAATGGATGCATATACATATTTTACTGACTTAATGCAAGAATGCATATACACTTTATAGTTAAACAATTTAGAGTTAAAGTTTCTTACTGTCATCATGGACGCTATGTCTTTCAGTCTTTTGCCCTGCTCCCCTGATCGCTTTGCAAACACTCTCAGCAGACTATGAGAGAGAAGGTCCAGCTGCGAGAGAAATCTTGATTGGAGAGGCATGGTTGTGATGCGCTTAAACTCTGCGTTTATCTGAAACAACAAGAAATCATTTTTAAATAACAGCACAGCCCACAGATTTTAGAAGACACTTACACCAACATCAACACTACACCTGCCCGCCATATCATGGAGTGCACTATGCATGGTTAATCATCTGGGCTCTGCTATGGAATACCTGCAGCCACATCCTAATGAAGCCGAGCATTACTTTTAAACATGAACACATTATTTATGACACAACTAGTCAGGGCATTATTTTTCTATTACCTCCACTGCATCAAAAAGAGCTGGCCATCTCTCTTGTACATTGCTGATCATGGGAGCATCACAAATGACCTCTTGTCTTCTTAATGCAAATGTCCGGTCCATTTTAGCCCTAATTGTCTCTCTGTTGTTGCGCTTCCTGACATCTGAAAGGAGTTCAACCCTCATCTTCTCCAGGGACTGGGCACATTCTCCAAGTGGAAAAGAGGGGAGGTATTCCACTTCGCCCCTCCTCGGTTTCTTAACATCGTAAGCAGGGGAACGTTTCTCAGCTGGTTTATATTGCAAAGAATTCACACATACTTCAGGACATCCTATTTTCCGGAGATGAGTGCGGTAGTTGGACAACTTATATTTAAGGCTCATCTTCCATCCTTCATAACCCGTGGGTGAGCCTTTTTCTGCTAAACATGGATGCTTCAGGATGAGTGCCTCTGCAACTTCATCAAATCTACTGTCTGTGAGATAGACTGTGTGCTTGACTACCTCTTGGATCAGCCCCTCTAATATGTCGGACTTCAGCTTTGGATCAGGGATCAGCAGCATCCCCTTTTCTTTGAAATCTACGTGGGCCTTCACAAGCTTAATTTCCGCATCATATGAAAAACGGGGAACACAGAACAAATCTGGCCATGAAGCCCGTGATGATGTAGACTCTGGAGATGAAAGAATCATGGTGCTGTCACCAGAACAGGATGAGGTGTCATCAGGAGCACTGGTTGATGAAAAGGAGCAACTGTGGTCACCTTGGTATTGAGGTTCGGAGGATGTGTAAACAACTTTGAGTGTAGCTTTGTCTCCTATTTCTTCCACTGAAGTTAAGTTTATAAACTCGTTGCCAAAAAGTGTGTCCATGAACTGTAGTCGGAAGGGTTCCATTATTTTACACTGGGTCTTTATGCTAGTCTCTAGTTCAGCCACAGTTGAAGGCAGACCAGCAGAGAACATGACCCTCTGACTACTGTCTGGTCCAAGGATAACTCTGAGAATAGCTTGAGCTGTCATGGTCTCACGTCACTGTCTGTTAGGAAAGAATAAGAAAATGTAATTAGCATCAGCTTTATAACAAGAGGTATTGTTAATCACCAAATCTAACATTTTACTATGAAAACTTAACACTTAAGACAAAAATAGACATTCCAACAGCAATTTGTCAAAAGTGTACAAGAAATTGAGTTAATAACAAAAACAAACAAAACAAAACACCAGTCAGTGTGTCCAGGATTCCCCATGCACATTAGTATGTGATGTTTTTTGTTTAGTGTTGCCTACCATTCCTTTCATCACAGTCATGAGTGAATAATGTCGCCAATCCCATCACCATTTCCCACACAAACAAGGTTAAACTAAGTACAACATATAACATTCAGAGGCTGAGAAGAGCACAGACAACACCAGAGGAGTGATTAAGTGCACTACAGGCTAAAAACAGAATTGAAAAAGAGTGCTCTCCAGGGTTTCCATACATTAACTTTTCAAACTTTTCCATAACATTCATTCAAATTCCTTGATTTAATTCATATTCAAATTTTTTTTTTTTTTATTGATTAATTTAAAAATATATAAATATACATATATTTTTAGTGATCATAGGTAACAAAACTGAGGTTCTTATTGGAAAGGAAGGAGATGAGAAGAAGAAGAGATGAAGACAAAGGAAGGATGAAGATTAAAGAGAAGAAGAGGGGAGAAGAGCAGATGGAATTGAGACAGAAGACAACAGGAGGCTGAGAAGGAGAGGGGTGGAGGGAAGGATAGACAGGATAAGCAGAAAGAAAGGGGGAAAGATAACAAGGAAAGAGATGAGGAGATGAGAAAGAAGGTGCAGAAGAGGAGAGAAAGAGAGGTGGTAAAAGGAGAGGACAAAGAGCCCACAGCCATGATTATTGAAATATAAAATAATTCCAAACAATTTCAAAATCTAGAAATATTTATACAAGTTAAGAGCTTTTGCTGGAATTGTGTGTCCATGAGAACCCTGGGCCTCCTTTTAAAGACTGTATGCAACTGTAGGCACAATGATTTTACATTATCTTACCAGAACACACATATTGATCTCTTCAAGGTCACCATCCGCACACCCTCAACAACATAGGCAGCCAGTGGATACTCATCAACCAGTTCAGAGATTTCCACGAGAGAAAGTTCTCGTGCCGGAGATGGAGTCAGCTGAAAGGCTCCATAATGCTCACAATACCATCCACACAGTAGTTTTAACACAAAAAATATTCTCTGCTGCAAAATGCACATTTGATGTATTTCCCCAAATTCAGGCAAGCCACCCTCAGAACCATATGCCACTATCATACCTGGTCTGTAGTTTATTCCCTTGCTCCAAACGTTTTTTGCTAGGTTTATTTCAGATACATCAGGATCTCTTTGTTTAAAAGCTTGAGCTAGCTCTTTCTTCAAAACATCTAATGGGACAGTGGACACATCTGATACATCTAGCACTGGTTTATCAATGTTTGGAGATGACAAATGATAACCAATCATAACCTGATGTTTCACAGCCAGAGTAAGAGGCACGTTTTTAAAGCAACTAGTGTGTTTCATGACCTTTTTGAAAAAACTGTGCTTAGCCTCAAATCTGAGTGTCCAAAGTCCCACAAGAGGCCCAAAAAGCGGAATCTGTTCCGGATAATGTTCCGTGTAATGATGTTTCGGCAGCAATTTTTTGTCTGGAAACACCTCTTGATACCTTTGTCGATGATCTGATATTTTGCTCTGAAGGTAAGCAATAGACTCGTGACTGTGAGCTGGGGCAACCACTAGCTCAACAATCTGTTTTAGATCCAACAAAACCTGCCACACTGGCTCTTGTTCAGGAATCTTGGAGCCAATTAGAAATGGGAGCAGTCTTAACAAGTTTCGATTTTCATGGGCATTGCCCCCTATTGTTTTCCTTCTTGAAAGATTTTGTGGCAAAGTATGAGGCTTATTAGTTCTGTCTGTCCACTTGTATGGGAAATGCACAATGGAACTGTTTATATCATCTAGGGTGATATACTTCTTTGATATTAGTAATGTGAGGCAACGTGCTATTTCAACGGGCACAATCCCTTCTAAAAGATCGTGAGCAATGTCCGGGGGGTAGCCACTGACAACGTGGAAATGAGACAGTGCTCTAGTAAAAGGACAGGCTCTTTTAACTCCCAAAAAGCTACTGCCACTATCTAGCGCTGCTCTGACATGGGTTTCATGTGTTTGTTTAGTTCTGAGGCTAAAAGCTCCTGACCTAACCTCATGTGATTGAATATCTGAAGCTGGTGCTGTACAAAAACGACAAAAGTAGGGGCCTGTAAAGTTCTCAACAAAACCCGCTAATCCATGTGCTCCTAAATTGTCAGCTGCAATAGTCTGCACTGTACCCTTCAGTGATTTGTTCAGTTGTGGGACAAAAATGCCATCAACTTCCAAAGTCCGCAGGTCGCATATGAGGGGCTCTAAAACTTTGTCATAACCAAATGACTTTACATTGTCTGTTTTACACAAAATGGACAGGAAAATTGACGACAAACTAGAATGAGACCCTGGGGGAAGGTTACTCAGCACCCAATACACTGCACAAAGTTTGTGGGTTTTGCGGGAGGTGCCCAAGGGATTACAGACCTCAAAGTCATCAGCATACAAAGTTATGGATAAACTTAGGTCTTCCCCTGACAACAAACTATTTTCCTTAAAATGCAGACCATCCTTATAAGACCTGTATAATAGTTTTTTCTCAGTGTCTGTCTCCCTTCGTGCTTCGTGATTACTAACTATCTTGTCCACAATATCTTTCCTACTAAGCAACACTTGCAGGGATTCTAGGATGGGCACGTACTGGAATGTTTTGTTCTCTTTTGCATCCAAAATATATTCAATTGGATTAACAACATTAAAGTTTGCCTTGTAATATTGCTTACGTTGATATGCAGAACTCAAAGGTCCATCCTTCTTTATGGCCTTATTTAGAGGATTTGCTGAGAACAGAGAGGAGATTATTTCATCTATGACAGCTCTGTCAACTTGGAGATTGTGCTTCTGAAAAATCTCCACGAGAACACCTTCAGCATGAGATTTTGAGAGAAAGCCCGCTACGTGGTGAAGTTCTACCAAAAAGTCATTGATTGCTCTGCTTGGTACATGGGAAAAATGTTCTAATTTTAACAAAGCTGCTGCCAAACTGTGCTCGATTACATCTGGGAGGTCAGTTGGAGCATCAGTACTGCTTCCGGGTTGCACATCCTCACCAATATCATCATCAGACGTATCTAGAGCAGATTCTGGGAAAGCAAGGATGGCTGATACTACAATTCCTGGTCTAAAATCTTTTGGTGAAGAAGACCTGTGTTTTCTGCTCTTGTGGGATTTAAAAGATCCTAAGATGTTTGTTTGAAATTTGCAATCCAAGAACATACACGTTATAACCTCATTTTTCTTCAAATGTGCATTAACGTGAGCCCAGTAATCCCTCTCAGACACAAGATCCTTACAAGGACACAAATGGCATCTAAATGTAAATTTTTCTGACTGATGACGACTAGTTTTAATAACGTGACATCTATTCAAATGAATTAACAGTGCATTCCACGTTCTGAAAGTGCATGGGCAGCTTGTATGCACACACGGAACACGATTGTTATTCCCACAAGGTCTATGTCTGACTCGATAGTGTTTGAGAATGTGGGACCTACTTGGAAAAACTGAAGGGCAGGTCTTGCATTGCCACATTCACTCTGTATCACTGGAACACTTCTAGCACCATTCACTGTGAAAGTGGAAACAAAAAAGGATTAAAGGTAGGGTCTGAAATCCTGGAAAAAAGGTTCAAGCAGGCCACATTTTAAAAATACACAGACAAATGTCCAAGCCATTTTCCTCAGACTTCTCTCTGAAGCCACGCCTCCGTGTGCAGGAACAGACACTTCTTGTTGGGCTCACATCAACTGATTGCAAAAGGTTAGATAAATGATACTTAGAATTATTAAGAGTGCTGTATGATGGACTGTACTGTATTGAAAATGTTTTCTAATTTTGTCCTATCTGTTCCCATAAATGACTGGGGCAAAATATCTGAAATGCTCAGAAACACAAAATAGTCCACTCAAGTAGACCACACCAGCTAAAATAATTACATTAATCACCTTTCTGATAATATGGTAAAAGTTGAACCTATGACAGTTGTTGTATTAATGAGGTGGCCAGTGTGTGAGCATGTGCTGAGCAATTCATTACAATCTATAATGTATTATAATTACTTAGTTATTATAAATGAGGCTCCCCCTCAGTACATTCTGAGTTTAAATAAAGGTTTAAATAAATACAATAAAATAAAATACAGTAAAAGAGCAAATAGAACATCCTGGTCTCACCACAAAAACTTGAGCCCACGATCCCTCAGCTGACTCCAGATGACATGCGTACTTGAGTTTGTGTGTCACTCTGCAACAAAACAGGGAAAAATCTACAAAACTACATTTAAATAAACATGCATTAGCTGTACACTCACCAGAAACTTTATTTAGGTATACTCCATCAACCATTGTAAAATATCAAATAATGGATGTGATTATTGCCTTCTCTAATGAGAACAGAAAACCCCTTCTCAGGCCTAGCATAGCCTAATCATGTTCAAGGTTCAAATACTGGGCTGACTGTGCAAAGCGAAGAAAAAAGCCAAGAGTTTCCATAGTGGCAGGCCCTCGCTACGTGATTATTGCTACCACTGCGTCAGACAGAGCAGACACACACCACACTTAATGTGTCCACTTTTTGTTTGAATTTCCTCACCTTCTGCTCATGGTCTCATTATACGGTGTTTGGGCGGGGAAGGGCGGCGGCGGCTAACGTAATGCCGCTGATAACATTAGCACAGGCTCAATGGCTAAATGTCACTAACGCTAACTTACGTTAGCTTTAGCTAACTTACGTTACGTTAGCTAACTTACGTTAGCGTTAACGCTAACGCCAACTTACGTTAACTCACAGCTTAACAACAGTCAGTCAACCAGTTCAAACTACCAAAGGAACACAGCAGAGTTGTTAACTGTAACATGAACGGCTCCCACTCAAAAAACAAATTAAACAGGTTGATAAAATAGCGCGAGCAATGAAGCCCACAGTGCTTATTTCACGTTTCCTAGTGACTCTCAAGACAATAAACTACTTTTGGATGAAATTTCGACAATATTTAATAAGAAAATCCAGACTTACCGACCGAATTAATGGCGTGGCGTATCGTACCGCGGGCCCATGTGGAGGTGACGGTTGCCTTCTTCTACCAACAATGCAACGCGCGCAAGATGAGATCGCGTGCAGTATCACGTGTTAAACATCGCTAAATTATTGACTCACTTCATCCCAACATGATTTTAACAAGTTCACATACCCTCCCTGCATATTATGTAGTTTCTACACTACATGGTTAAGTTTAACTTTGAAACATGAGGCAGTTGTGTTAAATACACCCAAGATGTAAACATAAATCCAAGAGGGAGCCAGTCTCCTTTTTTCAGTGTAGTTGAGGGGGATGCAGGTGGTTGGGAGGCAAGCAGGTTGAGTTGGTGACCAATCTGGGAGTCGTGGAGTTCAGAGTCTGGAGTGATTCCACAACCCCCTGAAGCATCTGCTCACTGTGTCTGTCATTATATTCAAATCAGTGTCTCTGGCCCTCTGGATTTGTGCCGTAAACACACATATGATGTTGTTCAGTTTAAAAGATTATAACTAAATGATATTCAGCATCTTAAACTGCACAGTTTAAGTATATTATTTATTATATGAAATATTATTTAGTTTAGTGTCAATCTCATCAACACCAAAATGGCCGTCACCTCGACACAGAGAAAGTGTTTGTTTTATTAAAAGGTGAAAACTCACAACAATATCGACAGCTGCAGCTACACATGATTGTAGTTAGAGGCTGTTAGAGGCTTTGCTTTGCTGTCGAGTCATCATGTGGGCACGAGTCAGAAACATTCCCGACAGCACCTGAAGGCATCAGCAGCATCAGCATCAGAGGGAGGAGGAGGAGGAGGAGGAGGAGAGACGGACAGCAGCAACAGAGCGTTGAAGGAAACTGGCTCAAGAAGTTCTCCCGTTTCTCTCTCGACGTACATGACTGACAGAAGCCTGGATTAACGCATGCGGTGTCGCACGGTCTTTTTCTCCGTGTATCGTTCGCGCATGATGTGAGGAGAGCGGAGGAGGCGCTGCAGCTCTGCAACAGGAGCGAAGACACGTCGCGTCCACTTTGACCTGTTCTGAAGACAGAGCATGAGAGGAGGCTGGAGAGCGAACATCTGTGGTGAGTGAGGTGAAGTGAAGCTCTCTGCGAGACATGTACATGGCGCGGAGAGGAAGCGGTGTGCTGCCACAGGTGTCCATTCATCCGGTCTGTTCTGTGGAGGTCACAGTCACCTGATATTACAATCTGTGTTATCATTAAAATCATAGCTCCACGAAGAGCCTACACCAGGCTGTAAGTATCCCGTTACAAAGTATGTAATGGAGTAGTCTGCTGATAATCATGTGACTGATGATAAACTGTGCTGGGTCTTTCAGGTGTCAGGACTGTATGGCTCAGGTAACATTTAATGAATCAACAGTCCATTCATCAATTTAATTTATGAGTAGGTCCTTAAAGAAATAACTGCTGACAGTTGACAGATGAATGAAATTAATTAAATCTCTTTTGGTTGTTAAGTGTTAGAAAGACCAAACAAGCATTTTTTAAATGGGAACTTTGTTGATTTTCACCCAGCTTTGTATCACCACAGTGTCGGTATGAGCAAAGTTAAAATTCTCTCCATTTGTGTCCAAGACACAAAACACATCAGGATGTGAGGGCTGCTGTATGAACTGCAGATTGTTGCTCTGCGTTCCACAGACACAAAGAGTACAGCTGGATCAGACCGAGTGAGGCCGTCTCACCAAACTCTCTCTATCAAACTGTTTGAACTTGGACCCAGATTCTGTCACTACACTGCCTGTTTTGTCAGTAACATATCTGAGTGACTGTTGAGCTGCGATGGAGAATGTTCCTGAACAGGAAGTGGCCTCCATGTTGTTCCTGTAGTGTGAAAACACAGGCTGAAGAAGCTCCACATCACGCAGATGTGAAGCAGCATCCTGTTCATCGTCTGTTTCTCTCCTGAAATGTTCTCACAGACACACTTTAGTGACTGTTCACATGGGAAACATGTTGTGCGTTACCGACGACGAGCCAAAGCCAAGCTCCGCCCAGCTCGCCGTACGTCACCATCAGCAGAGTGTTTATTGGTCCAGAGTGAGGGAAAGGGAGCGCCACAGTCCTGTTTCTCTGTTTTCTCTGCTCACGTAACAACAATTTATTATAAAATATATTTTCATCCTTCTGCTGCAGAGACAGACAGTTTTATACAGGACCATCTTTACAGCACTGAAGTGCTTCTTTATTGCTTTGACACACTTCTGTTATCATAACCTGACATCAGATATTAGTCACTAGTACAGCCAGGACCACTACTAGAAGGAGAGTATCTAGTAAAACTTCATATTCAGTTGAATCAGTTTATAGTTATATTCGATTTCCGAGCGTTCATATTTCAAACCTTTTCTAAAAGCCCTTTATGACTGTTACGACTGTCAGTGTCTAACCGTCTGTCTGCCAGTATGTCTGTCTGCCAGCCTGTCTGTCTGACCGTCTGTCAGTGTGTGTGTCTGTCTGTGTGTCTGTCTTTGTGACAGTATGTCAGTCTGCGTGTCTGTCCTTCTGTCAGTCTGTGTCTGTCTGTCTGTCAGTCTGTGTGTGTGTGTCTGTCTGTCTGTCAGTCTGTGTCTGTCAAGCTGTGTGTGTGTGTGTGTGTGTGTGTGTGTGTGTGTGTGTGTGTGTGTGTGTGTGTGTGTGTGTGTGTGTGTGTGTGCAGGAGATAGAAAAAGAGAGAATGAGTAGGAGATAAAGCTGCGAGTTGTGGTTGGTTGTAATGAGGGCGGGGCAAAGTTCTCATAACTTGACACAATAAGCGTGTATATGCAGGTTTTATAAACACAGGTAAACCTGGTAAAACTGAGCTATTGACTCCTTTTCTTGGCCAGGGGGCAAGTTTGCCTTTCGGTTGTTCGTCATTATGAAAGTGCCGGAGGACAGGGAACAGTAGAAAGCAGCAGATCATATAGCTCATCAGAATATATCCAGAAGAGGTTCAACTTGTTTTAAAAAGTCTTCATCAATAATATTCTGAATCAGACAGATAATTTTTACGGGAGTTGATAACAGAAGTTTTTTCTTCTTTCTTCATTTTTCTTCATTCTCATTCTTTTCTTGTTCTTTGCTTTTTCTTCCTCCTTCTTTCTTCTTTTCATCCTTTTCTCTTTTCATTCTTCTTCTTCCTCCTCCTCTTCTTGCTCTCCTCAGCAGACTAGGCACAGTTGGAGCATTGCTGCCTCACACGGGTGTAATAACATGACTCTCTTTGTTGTTACTCGATTATTTTGAGTTAGTGTCACTCAGAAACAATGAATACATTTTTATCCTCACCCTGCAGTTAACTGTGACACGACACCGTCACTGTAATGGCAATGTGACCAGAGTCAGAGAAATTTGTTTTTTCTTCCATACTTGAAAAGTAATGATCACACTGGCCCTCATTTATCAATCCAACGCAGAAACCAGCGCAGATCCGAGCGCAGAAATCATCTTACGACAGGGTTCACGTGTGATTCATGAAACGTTCGTATCTCGCCGATCACAGCGTAAGAATGATCGGGCGTTGATAAATGCGGCGGCTGAAAACAATCGTCATTTAAATACCACGCCCTTAAATATTCTCAGTTTAGAGGCCTCGCCCCTAGAGTTTACGACATGGAGATGCGTAATACGTCCAAGAAGAGGAACTTCTCCGACCTGAATGCTTGAAGCATTTTGGCTGTTTAGCCTATATTTAAATAAATAAGGGTTATTTTACGGTTGCAGTCAAGTTTCTGTCGTGCGCTCGTTTATTTCTTTATTTAAATGATGTTCCAGATCATTCGGAGCCTGGCACGAGTGGCGTTGTTCAGGCTGGAGTCAGTCCCACAGAACCAGTCAAATGTGAGCTGTGCGTGCGGGCGCATGTCCTCCGCTGCCCGTGTAGGTACACCACCACAACCCTGGATCCTGACAGCAGAGGTCTTGGAAAAACAAACCGAAATGTGTCGGTCAATGGCGGAGATAAATCGCTCACTTATAGCAATAAACGACACTGTAAAAGAGAAATGAAAACCTGAAACGTGCATCACATGAATAAAATGTTTGACTAAAAATTGTGCATTGTCTGTTTCCCTGTATTGAATAGTTGCCAAACATAAGTATTTAACACTTAACATTTTAGAAGCGATGAATGAGGTCCTGTCTCCCTCATGCAGCCTCCAGTTGGGGCTCTGCTGACCAGGCTCTCTGGGCAGAGGTTCATCTGGCTGCACCGGGACATCAAATGGCTCCCTGTTTTGCGCAGTATTGTGCAGAACCCCACAGGCTAAAATGATGTTGCAAACTTTCTCTGGCGTGTACAATAGGGTTCCCCCCGTGGATCCTGGACAGAGTCATCTGCCCTTAAGCAACCCGATGCAGCGCTCCAACGTGGCCCGTGTGCGTAAATGCGCATGGTTGAATCTGCGCTCCTGCTCTGTTGCAGGGTTTGCCGGTGGAGTTACCTGTTATTCCTTGAGGGGATAAACTTTGTCACCGAGCACATGAATCATTGCATGTATTGCTTGTAATTATGTCACCTGCCTCAAAATCTTTCTCAAAATGAAAGAGAAATTAATGTTACAGCAGTAAACGGTTAACCCCGTTAATTGCAAACTATTTGAAACTAGTAGGCTACCTTTAATGTCAGGGATATATGGTCTAATAACAATTCTCGGACTCCGCCAGATTTACTATGCTGCACCGCAAATCAACACGACTTGAAAACTTGCGTACACGAGCTGAGACCTGACGTGAGATTTGATCGTAGCCTCCGCTCACGTCCAAATTGATAAATGCCGAACTTTGCGTGGAAATGACCGTACGCCCAGTTTTCTGTCGTACGCTCGTTTGATAAATGAGGGCCACTATTCCTACACAACTGTGTGTGGTTTTGGCTGAAACAGGAGGTGGGATGGCTCTGTTGATGAGAGTGAGGAGCTGGCTGCAGTGTTTTGTAAATGTGAGTCTCGCCTGCTGGAACAAACTGTCAAAGACTGAGTGAAGATACTTTCAGTGATAGCTGGCCTGTGAACCTGTAGGAGGATTCTTGAGTTTAGAGAGCGCACACATATTTAAAGATTATCTACCATATCATGAGGTCATCAATGTTATGCTTCAGCTTTTTGTTTTCCAACAGTACTGCATGGAAGTTAAAGTAACATGGCCGGGAATTATTGATTTAACGACAACGGGACAAACTATTATAGTATAAGAAAAAGTTTTTTTTTCTTGTCTATTATTGTAGTTCTATAAATGTAATTTTCTCAAACTGTTAGATTACTGTTAGACCACGGCATCAGGTGCATTCGTAAATCAGAGAGTAAACTTTGTTTAGCCATAGTGAAAATTATGTTTTTGTGATTAAACACATATTGAAACAGTATTTCAATTTTTTACAGTGTAAAAACATGTTGTGGATTTTAGAAATGATTACATTGATATTGTTTCTGTCAGGCCGGGCTCGAAGCAGGACTCAGACGCAGAGATAGAGTTGTCAGAAGGCACTTTATTTGTTGACTTGACAGCAAGAGTTAATCCTCGAACAGAGGAAACAAAAGGGCTATGAAAACTACTAGGCTAGCAGACCTGAAACTAAAATTTCCTGTAAGGAGGGAAAAACACAAAACTCCTGACTACCCTGAATCACTGAGCAATCCTATCCTAAGGGGCAAAAAAGAATGATCAATCCTGACTAAGGAAGGGAAAAAAGGGGCAAAATAAAAATACTAAATAACAAAAGGCGCTACAAAAGAGAGGAAACAAAACCTAGTAAGAAAAAGCTGAACTAAAAATCACTCCGCAAAACTGGAGGACTGGCTAAGGGGAAGCAATCTAAATAAACACAAAATCACTCCGAAAGGAGGAGAAACAAAACGGCTATCTAACAGCTAACGAACTAAGGGGACGCTAAGCTATAAGAATTACAAAGAAAAATCACTCTTACGAGGAATAATCACTTGACGACGAAGCAAGACAAAAGACTGTGGCTGTGGCGAGATCTGTGGTAAGGCTGGCGAGACGATAAACGACACACTGGCACAAGACAAGGGAGACGCAGACTATTTAACACATGGGGGAAGGGAGCACCAGGTGAACACAATCGGTGATTAGGGGAGACACTCAGACAGGTGACACACAGGGAAGGGCAAGTGACCTGAACAGAGAGGAGAGTTACTTTTCAAAATAAAAGCAGTGACGAGACCAGAACACAAAATAAATCAAGACCTCACCACGGTGTGACAGTTTCTATACATTGCAGCTTTTGGAATTTTTAACACTATGATGTTACTACACATTAAAGGAAAACGCCATCGTTTTTCCATACTGAACTATGTTCTTCCCTGATCTTAGACGAGTTGATACCTCTCTAGCCTTCGTGCATACACTAAATCGCTCCGGCGCGCATCCAAGTGAAGTGAAGTTAGAAGCGACCAAGCACTTCCACATTTTCCCTATTTGAATACAGTTACGTGAGTAGTTACACGACCCAAGTATGGTTACACAAAATGAAAGATGCCAATTTTCTAAGCGGATAAAAAGGACCAAGGCGTTGGCAGCGGAGCAATACAAACCAAACTAGTTTCTGTCTTAAAAAGTTTGCAGGTCCTGAATCTTCAGCTGAATACCAGTCTTTGATTAGCTCCATCTTTACCTCAGAGAGGTTCAATATAAGGCTGAAATGATTCATTGAGTTGTCAATCTTCTGTTCAGACAAAACTAACTTTCTTTTGTGACATTTTATAGACTCCGTGATAGTGTTGTCACAATACTGGAATTTCTAACTTCAAGACAATTCGTTGAAAAATATTTATAATATATATCATTTCGATTCCACAGGGAAGAACTGACGCAACACTGAGGGCTTAAAATTTTTGATTTTTAGGTAAATATTAATTGTCCATTTCTAATTTAAAGACAATTTCACGAATGTCTTTTTGTTTCAGATTAGCAACTTGGCCCTTATCTTGGTCCGAATTAAAAATGATACAAACCACAATGAATCAGTATTCATTTCTTCAACTTCCCACACTATAGTTGTGATATTCATCAGAAGTGACACTGGTCTCAATGTGGCTGCACAGGAAACACAGACTTTCTCTACTGAGAAAATAAAACTGATTTGGAAGAGACTGAGTAAACTTGGAGCTCCTGTCTTCCTATCTTTGTAATCAAGGACAACAAATCAATACTGTTCTTCTCTTTGCAAGGCGCCACTGAACAATGCATTGTAGACAGAGAGGAGTTGGCCTTGCATGTGTGACTGCATGACTTTCCTATACAGAAGCAGCATAACTCTTACTTACTCTTGCTGAAAGTACCTTCAACTGTGTAAAAAGTAAAACGTTATTGGACCATCAGACACGGAGGCTCACGACTTGACAAATAAACTAGTGAATGAAGCTGCAGAGTTCATGTTTTGTGTCATGATTCCTGTGCCACAGTACATTTCTTGACAACACTGACAAGGCTGTCAGGGTTGAAGGAATCAGAGTCGCTTTTCAATCTGTTTTTACTGTTAGACTTGGCAATGGTATTGATGATTTACCTGACGCTTGTGAAAGGTTTATTAAACACACAGGTTGTAACTTCTGCACCCGGGGCTCTCTCGTTCAAAACTTAAGCAGTTGAGTTGTTGCTGTCTTAGTTATAAAATAACACTACTGCTGATGGAAATGTATGTGACAAGAGTCAGGCAAAAAGTTCTACAAAAGTTTTATTAACATAATATGTAGCCTTCCTTCCTCACTCTCTGAGACATCATCACATGTTTTACCAGAAGTTACAGCAGCAGGTGACCAACTTAAACACTTGTGCAGTTATTCCATCACATCTGCCGGCCTGACTGTACGCGTTTCGACTCAGCACGGCAGGGATTTGAATTTCCACCACAACTGGGCTGACTGCTTAGAGGTGTGTCTAAAACCAATGACATGCTTATCCCAATCCCCACAGTACTATGGAAGAATCACTGCCTCTTCAACGGTTTCTTTGACGTTTTCTCACATGAGCACATGTAAGAGAACAAAAGAAACCTGATGAACGGTATACATGCACCAGATAAAACACGACATTGGGCAACAAACTACGTGTGTTTATCAGATTTCTCATAATTCTGATGCTAAATAATTAAAATGAAGTCATAAATAGAGATTGCGATAATTTCGTATTGTCAATACTTTTGGTCACAATAATCATCCAGTGAAAATCTATCTGACAGTCCTAGTTGAACATTAGATACATTCAGGATAATGTATATACACAATTCAACAACATGATAACATTCATCAACATACATAATGAAGGTCCGGTCGTTATTAGACATTTCAGGGCTCGATGCAAGCATTTAACATTTGCTTTACTAAAAATAGATGTGTGTGAACAAAATGGCATCAGGAGCATGTGTGCAAGTAGAAAATTCAGCCCAAACAGCCAACACTTCGTTCCACACAACAACAAGGACGATAATAGCGTCACTGCACTCAACCAATGCTGTTCAATTCGCCACAAAACAGGAAATGTCACATTCCGGCCTAGTACCCGCCCTTCTGAGTCGGTGACCTGGCTGGCCTGCGTGATCCACGGCAGGTTTTCCCTCTGCCCTGCCTTCTGGTTGACTGACAAGTGAGGCATCCTATCACCAGTGCCTGATGCTCCACACCTGATTCTACTCTCCCCATCAGCCTTGGCTTTAAAGCCACACCGGGACTGACAGTCTTCACCAGATTATTGCGTCTGTTTCCAGAGGTCTTGTTCACGTATTGCTATTTCTCTGATTTTTCTACCTTCTGACCTTAAGCCTGTTTTCGACTGTGATTTTTGCCTGACGATTTTGGATACCTTTCCTCTGTTCTGCCAACCCTGTTTCTGTTTAACCACGTGAGTCTAGCCAAGCTCATTGTACTGCTGCCCGTGTTCTCTCTGCCTGCCCGTGTACCGATCTCTGCCTGTTTTTTGACTCCTGGATTTTTGCCTCAATCTGTCCCTCTCCTGTGCCTTACCCTGCCTGCCTGCCCCGACAAGAAAAAGATGAACTAATGATGTCTCCAAGCTGAAAGAACAGACCCAAACACACACTGAGCTCTGACCGACAGTCAGATGTGTTGCGACAAACAGACTTTGGTTTAAAATTACAAGATGACAAACTGAAATGGCTGCGGAATACAGCGGAGCTGTTACCACAGTTACCTCTCTCTCCACAACACTGTGTCAGCTGTGTAGTTACAGTCACTGGCCGGTCTGTCAGCGACCTAATGCTACCAGAATTGTTCCACAGTACGAGTCCATCTGGCCCCTCAGTCACCAACAGCTTGATGACAGCTTCTCCATAATCCTACTCTCTCCTCCACCTCCTGCACTTGGGTCAAGAGGGGATCCCATGATGGAGCTGGCTTTCTTGATAAGTTTATCAAGTCTCTTCCTACCTGCTGCCAATCTGCTGCTGCTCCAGCAGACTACTCCATAGAAAATGACTGATGCCACGACAGAGTTGTAGAAAGTTGTCAGGAGTGCCCCCTGCACTCCAAAGGACCTGAACTTCCTGAGCAGATGGAGTCTGCTCTGACCTTCCTTATATGTTGCTGCAGTGTGATCAGTCCAGTCCAGTTCATTGTTCAGGTGAACTACCAGGTACCTGTAAGATGTCACCATCTCAATGTCCGTCCCCTGGTTGTTCACCTGTGTGCAGGGTTGTCTGTGCCTGCAGAAATCCACCACCAGCTCTTTGTGTAGCAGTTTGAAAATGGCAGGTTAGAAAAATGTCCCCGCAACTAGCCACACCTTACTTCTGGGTCTTAATTGATCGAGTGGAAAACATACATAAGCCGTGCCATGTCAATGTTCTCCCTCTCTGCTCCTTGGTGTGTGTGAGTGCTGTCTTGGTCCGGCTGTGTGTCGATCTCCCCCCTCTTCTCTGTGACAAACTATGCAGGTGCTGCGCAACAGAGTATTGAAGGAAAAAGGTGGAGGTTGTTTTATATCGTGTACTTTATTTTCACAGTGGTTTGAATTGTTTTTGATCTGTTTGCCACTGCTGTTTTGTTTAGGTTTGGCTGAGTTTTGTTTTGTGTGATTTGTTTAGTTTAGTTCGGGTTGTTTGTTTAGCTGTTTTCTTGTATGGGTTGTTTTGTTTCTTCTTGCTTAGGCTAACTTATTTAGGTTGGGTTTATTTTGTTTTGCCCAACTTTTTGCCCTATTTTTTCCAACCAATAGAGCTGCATTGTCATTCTTGTTTTTAATATTGTAAGCTAACGTGTTTCTCTCTCTCTCTCTCTGTGCGAGTGCTGTAGGGGCAGCGGCAAGTGTGGCCGGCCTGACGGTGGATGGTTTGGTGATGGAGAGTTTCTCACCTGTACTTTACACCCCCCTGATTTAGTGTGCTTGTTAATTTTTTGCGCTTCCCTCACAACTTATTGTTGATTCTCTCCTTTTGGTTTGGTTTTGCTGTGTGCATGTGTGTAGGGCACTGGAGTCGGGTGAGTACTCTGTCCCAGTGCGAATTGTCCCTTCACTGTCTGCAGCCTCTGCCGCCCATCTTCTATAGTTATTTTAACGACGGCTCCCTTATAAATTGTTTCTTTTAATATTACCATACGATGTCGGCAGCGTTCTCAAATGAACCGAGATCTTGGTGGGAAACATCCTTGTCTCGGTCCATCATTTACAGTTATCTGTATCTAGGGTTGGGTATCGTTTGAATTTGAACGATTCTGGTTCCGATTCCGATTCCGGTTCCTAACGATTCTCGATTCCGATTCTTTTAAGAGGCAGGGTCAAAAAAGTTTACATTAAATGAGCTAGGTAACCAGAGTTCTATGAACTTTTTACGTTTTATTAACTTTACTATGAATTTCTCACAGGGCTATTTTATTTTATTTTATTTTATTATTAGCTTAGCTCTATCGTTATTGCTTAACTAACCTAAATGTTGGTGATTCCACATCTGAAAAGGGATGCAACCTTTCTGTGGCACTGACATCTTCCCCTTGGACGCTATGTGTAGTGTAGTGGTTGAGATCCTGACCCACCAAACATCCTGGAAAGTGACAAAAAGTTACGTTTTTTACTCTAAATTACATAATTACATAATCACCATCAGTAAACTGGACGCTGTCTGACTTTGTCACTCACGGGGAGGGATACTGTTTTCTGGGGCAAAGTTCACTGAAGTCTCGGTCGGGAGGGCTGACCGTCGCGGTGATTTATTTCGACACAAATGGTGAGTAAAACTTTTTGCCGGTGAAAGACGCTGTTTTTTGGGCCGAAATGTGAGAAGAGTCGGTAGAACAGAAGCTTCTCCGTGTATATCTGTGGTATTTTTTTTCCTCATATAAGTTGCCAAAGACAGTTACATTTACTACGTTACTGTTGTTTGGTCCTGTAACGTTGCTTTGTGGGACATTTCTCTGTATTTAGTTGAGTGAAGGACCTGTGTAGTTGTCAGACTGTGCGATCGACACGTCCTCGATATGCGCAGCCTGCTTATCCGTCCACACTGGTTTGGTTCGGTTCGCCAATACTGCGGCCCTGATACTATCTCCATCAGTGCCGGAGCAAAATTTCATCCATCGTCGCCTCCGAGAGATTAAACGGAGGCGGGGAATTGGCGGAGGATCCCCGCATCCAGCGATGCGCCGCCACAAAATGCATATAGAGGAAACACTGCTAAAGTAAATCAACACTTTAGATCGCCGCTCGCACTATCCATGGCTGCGCACACACTTCCTGCGGACTCTTCTTCGCTGGTGTTCGGCGGCTTCTTCTTCCAGTTGGCGCACTGGGTATCGAAACTAGGAATCGAAATTTAAAAATTTGAACAATTCCGGGAGAATCGAAATGTTAAGGCCGCCACACACCGGGTCCAACGTCTTCCTTATCTGACTTCCTTCTCCGACCACTCCGTCGGATCCGTTAGGAAGAAAAGTTGCACTGAAACACACCGCCCCGGCTACACAGTAGCGTATACGTTCTGCGCCTGCGTGAGATGCAATAAGTCTCCTAAACATCGGGTGGCACTAGTCTCGTGCCAGCCACCCAAAACATGAAAACAGGAAATGACGGAGCGGAGTGCGGACCGCAGCTTATCAAAACAAAGCACACACAGCGTTAGCTCGGCATTACTTGCGTGATGTCGTACTACGGTGGTCTCTCTTCCACCAGGGCAGCCAGCTGCTCCTCAAAGTCCTCGGTCCACACAGCCATGGCTTTCAAAAATATGTTGGTTTATCCCCAAAATAACGAACGGCGAAGTGTTGTTTGTAACTCTGTGCCGTCTCTGTTTAAGTGGTTTGTTTATCATCGGCACTTCCGCCACCCCTCCCACACGCCGCGCTGATTCGCTGGCACACCGCCAATCAGAATGGTCGCTGAACAGCTAGCTAACAACCAATCAGAGTATCCGACGGCTTCCTAACTCAGCCGTCCGACTGAACATGTTCAGTCGGATCAGACGCCGTCCTCGCGCTTCCGCGCGGCTCCGACAACACTGAACACACCGAACAGAATAGCTCCCTAACTCGTCCGACTCCTTCCTAACACTTCAGACGTCCGACGTCGGACCCAGTGTGTGGGGGCCCTTAGTCCCGGTTCCACTCCATACTCAATGCCCAACCCTATCTGTATCCGTGAAAAAGAATCTGTGGCATCTTTACTGGGTTGATTTAAGTATCTAAAGGGTCAGTAAGATCCAAAGTTGATAGTGAGATTGCGGGCCTTGCCACGGTCCGGTCACATTCGGTCTTCCTGGCATTGAGCTGGAGGTGGTTCTGCTGGTACCAGTCTACAAGTCCTTAATAAGTTCTCTGTCGGCTCTGATGTCCCCGTCCCTGATGAGGCCAACGATAGCAGAGTCGTCAGAGTACTTTTGTAGATGGCTCTGGGGTGATTTGTGGGAGAAGTCTGCAGTGTACAGGGTGAACAGGAAAGGGGCCAGGACTGTTCCCTGTAGGGCCCCCTGACTGCAGACAACTGTGACTGACGCACAGTCCAGAGTCCTCGCATACTGTGGACAGTTTTTGAGGTAGTCGTTGATCCAGGACGTGAGGTGTTGGTCCACCCCCGTGAGCTCCAGCTTGTCCCCCAAAAGTGCAGGCTGTATGGTGTTGATAGCACTGGAGAAATCAAAGAACATGATCCATAAAAGGACCCACCAGAGGGCAGAGATGGGATGGGGATGAGTTGTATGCATCCCTGCTGTTGGCATAAAATAAGTCCAGTGTTTCTGCAGTGAGTTTGTGACTGAGTGGAGAACATCACAAGCTGCATCAGTAGCCCTATTCATACAGAGATAGCGCATTATCGCCGCAGAGGCGGTTCGCTAATTCTCTGCCGTTTTTTCACACAGCCAAGCAACTCTAGCATAAAGACGAATGTGTATAATTCCCACAGCACCACGTCTGTGTGTTTTTTTTTCAAGGTGTTTCCCTTGGTGTCCTCCTGTCAATCTAAACATGTACCCGCTGACTGTTTATAATCATATGGATGCTGTTATAATGTGTTGCGATTGAGATCCTGACCCACCAAACATGCTGGAAAGTGACAAAGTTACGCTTTATCGGTCTTAATTACATTGACGACCTTGAAGGCCAGTACCATCGTCTTGAATCGGATGCGGGCCGCAACAGGAAGGTCACGGGGGAGGGGGGTCACATGGGAGAATTTGGGTAGATTGAAAACGAGGCACGCTGCAGCGTTATAAATACGCTGCAACGGTCTCTTCACCTCTGTCATGCTTGTCTGGCTCGAGTGCTCCAGTCCACTAGGGCTGCAGAGCTAACTTGAGGCAGAGCAGCCAGAGGACATGTGTGTGCGTGTGTGTGTGTGATGTTCTGCTGTGTCGTGTTACGCTCTGTGATCCTACCTTTTCATTGAAGTGACAAAGTGCAGAAACAAGTGACAGACACCAGTCACCCTGTTACAAGACACTGTACCATCAAAATGGTTCTGTTACTATAGTGTAAAATAGTTACATAATTGTATTTAATTAACTGGAAGTGTCTGTTTATATATACTTACACATTACATGGTTCTTTTCTTTTCTTTTTCAAGAGATTTCGTGGGAACTAGAGGTTGTTTTTTCTCCCATGATCCATTGTGTCTCAGACTACGATGATAAAGATGCAGTATCAGTGATACCCACTTGTCAAACATCTAATTGGATGTGAAATGAAATGGAGCTGTATGTGACCCATCCTTTCATCTGTTTAAATCAGTCTACTTTCTCTTCATCACTCCATCAGGCTTTGTTCCATATTATGCCATATGAATGCCAGCATCCTCTCTGACTTTATCTTTTCATTCTGCTCTTCTCTACAGTGGTATGTTCAGCATTGTGACTTCACTGCAGATTGGGTCAAATTACTAATTTTCAAAGATGGAATCTGACCATTTAAAGGTCAACAGGCTGTCTGCATATGGGCTGAATCTTGCCCTGATGCTTAAACTGCAGATGTTTCTGAATGTTTGCACTTTTATGATGATGCAAAATCACCTCAGCCGTCTCAGCTCTGGAAAGGTCATCCATTTTCCAGGTGAGATGACGGCTGAGTAATGGCCCACACTGGCGGGCTCCCCAGGCATGACTGGCTGCTCTGCCAATGATTTAGGGCTGGAGTTGTTCAGGTACCGCTCTGAATTTACCATTGTTGTTAAAGCCAGCATCTTATCAGAGCCTGAATTACACGTTATCTGCTGCTATGTTCCCTGCAGACATGATTACATTTTACTCTAGAAGCATCATTTTGTTTGCAGAGCTGTAGACATACTGTATGATCGAAGGGAGACATATCAGAGGTTATCTAAAGAAATAAAGCATGTGCATAAGGCAATGATATGTTAAACTGATGAAATATTTCTTCACCTCAGGGTATGTTTTTTGAATGGTGTCAATGGTGATTAGTGGATGGCTGTTGTGGTTTATTTGTGGATTGATTGGAGTGACAGGCAGCTATTTCTGGATCTAACAGCCAGACAGAAGTGAAAAAACACTGCTACACATTGTGAAAGTGGTAGACTAGTGGAAAGTTCAGGAAGTCAACAACAATAGTGTTTTCTTTATCTCACTCTGAAATAAGATTTGTTTTTCTGCTCATAGGGAGAAACCAGTTAACACCAGTTAACTAGCTGACCAGGAAAACACTAAGATGACCTTAAACACAACATCTCACTTCTCTAACAAATAGATTTAACAATATGGTGCACTGTTTTAAACACTGAGGTTTAAGGTAGGTCTCATATTTGTGACAGAGGTTGGTTGGACATTTAAACAGATTGTGTTGTTGGTGGCATTCTGAAAGAGAAGCTGGAGGAAGAAAGGCTGGCTGAGGCAGCTGTAGCTCAGGAGAGTGGGTTGTCCAGTAATTGGAAGGTCGCCAGTTCAATTCCCTGGCTTCCCCAGCTGCATGCTGACGCATCTTTGAGCAAGACACTGAACCCAGAATTGCTCCTGATGAGCAGTTGGCAGCCTCTGCCATCAGTGTACATATGGGTAAATATGACAAGTTTAGGCGGTCATTAGAAAACTGCAAGTCCATTTAACCCTTGAACATTAATCATGCCTTCAAACACACTTCGGTTGCTGATAGACTGAGCTTCAAGTTTGACTTAGGATGACTGAGCTGTCACAATTTGGAAACTATGACATATTCCAGTTACTTTGAGGGTGTCATGTACTTCGAACACAAGTACAAGTGCAAATTAACACTGTTTGAAAGTTGCTGGATTTACAGAGGCTGCATTGCTGATGCTACTACCAAGGGCATCGGTCAGAGAAATCTCTTACACATAGTGGCTTAAAGTTTCTCTTTAAAGCCCCAAGACACTTGAACTCCTTCACTTGGGGCAGCAACTCCATCTCAACCTGGAGAGTGCAATCTATCTTCCAGCACAGTGTCATGCCCTCAGATAGCCACTGTGCAAGACATTTCCACACGCCGGCTGCATTTACAGATTGTATCCATGAATGTCAAAAACAGAATCCTGACATGGCACACCTGGCAGAGCTCAACACCTATCAAGACCATGTTCGACTTCCTGCCAAGAACTTTGATTATACAAGGACTGGATGCCTTGTAATAATCGCACCACATATTCCCAAATCTACAAAACACATGGAGCGGTCATGGTCAAATCCTCAAGCACCTCTGTAAGAGTAATGATCTGCTCAAGTTTTTTTTCCCCTGAATCTACCATTTGATGGCCACATACTTCTTTCCAGAGCCCTGAAGGCTTTACCAAGGTGAGCCGAGCAGAATGATATCCTGATCCTGACAGGATCCTGATCCGTTTTTTTTTTTTTAAATTATGAAGCACCAACTCTATCTGCCCACTTAGGTAGTGTCCCTGTATTATCTCCACACGACATCCACACAGCTCTGTAGCCTCTAAGACTTCCCCAAGTCTCCCAACACTGCCTACCTTCCTTCCAGAGGATGTTTCAGCTCAGTTCAGAAGTCCCTTAAAGTGTACCAGTGTCTAACAATACCATGAATCAAGGTCAGCAATTCTCCTGAACCACCGAAATGCAGCCCTTGTTGCCTCCCAGTACCTCTGTTGCTTTGTGGCTTCCCAGGGCTAACCAAGCTCGGAAGGCCTCCTGCTACAACTTGACAATATGTAAAGTTCGTAGCAGGACCCAAAAGCTAAGACCAAAGGCAGGGATAAGGTTAGAAGGATTTAATTACTATAGCACAGATACCAGGAGTAGCAAAGGCTTGTGTGAGGCTTGCCTTCAGATTTAGCTGGGGACACATTTTGTCTAGGGGGGAGAAGCTGTGAAACTGCTGCTGGTAAGTCAGACAAGTGATTGTAGATCCAATGTTTAGGCATTCTGTAAGAGTTAGTTGAAATACTGAATCTTGTCTAGATATCTTTTGTGTAAATTATCATGAAACTGTTGAAGCTGAGTGGTTACGAACCAGTTTCGGCCAACTCAGCTAAATAGTAAATAGGCTTGATTGCAGGGCGGAGCTAACCCTGCATAAAAGGAGCATCCAGTACTCTGCTGTTCAGTTACATTTTGTCTAGGGGAAAGAAGCTGTGAAACTGCTGCTGGTAAGTCAGAAAAGTAATTGTAGATCCAGTGTTTAGGCATTCTTTGAGGAGAGTTAGTTGAAAAATGTAATCTTGTCTAGATACCTTTTGTGTAAATTCTTGTGAAACTGTTGAAGCTGAGTGGTTATCAGCCAGTTTCAGCCAACTCAGCTGTGGTAAATGGGCTTGATTGCAGGGCGGAGTTAACCCTGCATGAGGTAAATCTAGCACATATGGGCTAGTCACTACAGCGTCAGCTGCAGTGTCTGGACAGCCAAACGAAGACCTAGGGAGTCTCTCTGCAGGAGTCCATCGAGGGAGTCCAAGTAACTCACTGTCCCTCATCCATCGCAGCCATGAGTCCTACCCAATCCCAGTCAAACTGGAGAAGATTTCAATGGAGAACCATTGCTCAAGGATGTAACCCAGCCAATCTAGGACTTGAAGTACTAAGGGGGCTATGGAACTGCCAGTCTGCAGTGAAGAAGGCAGACACCATTTCAGCCTATGCCTTCCTGCAGACGCTCCACTTCCTGGCTCTCACAGAGACTGTATCAACCCAGAAAACCCTGCCACTCCAGCTGCCTTCTCAACTGTCTACTCATTTTAACACTCCCAGAGACAAACAGGTCGTGGAGGAGGAACTGGGCTCCTCATCTTACCCATGTGGTCCTACCAGGTCCTTCTCCTTGACCACCTACCCAGATCTGCATTTAAGCTGTCTCTGTCACCCTTCCTTTCAAGCTCAACATTGTGGTGATCTATTGCCCTCCCGGTCCTCTTCGTGACTTCTTTGATGAGATGGATGCCCTCCTAAGCTGCTCCCCTGATGATGGCACGCCACTCCTTGTCCTGGGTGACTTCAATATCCACCCAGAGAAGCTGCACTGATCTGAATTCATTGACTTCTTCTCCACACTTGACCTCACACTCTCCCCCTCTCCACCCTTCACTCTTGCACTTTGCTCTACTACATCAGCAGGCCGGCTAGTACCGCCATCGCTGACAGCAAACAAAGGTTGCTCACCGAAGTCACAGCTCTTCACTGTTCTGGTGCCTCAGTGGTGGAGCGAACTCCTGACCAATGTCAGGACAGCAGAGTCACTTGCATCTTCCGCAAAAGAATCAAGACTCACTTGCTCAGACTTCACCTCGACCCCGCATAGCATGACTCTCTTGGGGGCTTTTGAGCTGGCACTGATAAGAAGATGGGCTGCTGGTGTGTGAGCAGCAGGTGCTCCCACCAATCAAGCAAGCCATGCCCAGCAAGGGAACTCAGAGACAAAAACCAAAACCAGACACAGAGTGTTTGCTGCAGATCGGAGACTCTCGCTGTGTTGCCTCGCTTGCTGTTGTGTGGATGTCGTGTGCATTTTACCTTTTGGCTTTTGCCTACACAAGCTTGTTGTCTGCCTGCCACTGCCTGATATTGTAACTCTTGTTATTCCGGACGACAACTGTGTTTGGACTAAGTGCTCTCTGCACCCAGTAAATATCCTGTCTGAATCAGCCTGCCATATTTGCTGATCCTTCAGAAACCTTGTTGAGTTACATTTATGTAGTTTTGCTTATCTTGCTCTGTTCCTGCCAAATCAGGTCAATAAATCATGGATCGACTATTCCTGGTTTCCTGTGTGCTGCATTTAAAAAGATCAATAAAGAGCCTGTTAAAAAATAGTATTTAGAAGCACTCATACTGGAGCGTCATGTGACAGCTTCACCTCAGAAGGGACACGCTTCTCCTCTGGTGCTTAGTGGCAGTGCTATTTAGAGGGGGCTGTGACCTGTAGCTTTCCCAGTAAACACACTGTCCTCTTCAGCTGTCATAGTTCCTCCTGACTGGCCAGCTTCTGCTCTTCTTGGATTGTACCCTCCAGGAGCAACCTGGTGGCAACTGCCACCTTGCCCAAACCAAATCATTCTAGCTTGATGTGTATGGAGGGGTAGCCCTCCCTTCAGAACCTCTGCCTGTCCACTCTGCATAGTCCAGAGACACAGCTGTGAGCCGAAGACGTTGGTGTGTTTAACAGACACCACAGGACACCCTCAGAGGTCTTAAGTCCATGTCTTGACAGATCAGGGCTGTTTTGGCAGCATAAGGGGAACCTCCACAATATTAGGCAGGTGGTCATAATGTTATGCCTGATCAGTGTATATGCAGGTGAGGGTGGAAAGTACCTCTGGCTGGCAACTCCATCGGATAGGAATGAGGAGGAGAGGTTGCTAACAGTGGTGCTGGTAGATAGCGTGGCGTGTGGAGGCTCACGTGAGCACAGGGCGAGGCTGTTGGCAGCAGCTCCCATGAGGGGAAACCCCACCCAGCCTCTGTTGGCTGCAGAGGTGCAGAGAGCTGGGTTACTGGAAGCAGAGCCACTGGTAGCTGGCAACGCAGGTGATCGCTGGAGGCAGAACAAAGAGAAAGCACAAAAACACTAAATAGGAGCTCTATAAAGCAAGTTAGCAGGAGCCATGTACCATGTCGAACTGACAAAATCATCTGGCAGCAGGTAGCGTGCAGACCAGGGCTTTTCAGCAGGCGCTGATTGCCAACCTGCTGAGGTCACTGGTGGAAACAGTCTTGAGCTGAGAGACATGAAACGTGGGATGCGCAGGTCAGGGATCCAGGCAGTTTGAGATAGAGGGCGGTGGGGTTGATGATCTTATCCACCTCAAACGGGCCAACAAAGCAGGGGGCCAGCTTGCGGAATTCCACCTGAAGAGGGAGATCACAGGAGGAAAGCCAAACCCTTTATCCTAGTTGGTATTGAGGGGCCGGCAGACAGTGACAATCCACCAAGCACTGACTTCACCGGGTGGGTCCAAAACGATGTCTGAGGCAATACCATGGAGGTGGAAAACATGGAGTGTCTCTCTCAGGGCGTGACAGGTTGTACAGGCAGCTGGAGGGGAGAGGCGCTCCGGGAAGCAGATCAATGGGACAGTCGTAAGGGCGGTGAGGTGGCAGAGACAGGGCTAGTTCTTTACAGAAAGAGATCGTAGTAGTTGGATTACTCACAGTGGAAGGTGTAGTTGAGGGGAGTGCAGGTGGCTGGGAGGCAAGCAGGTTGATTTGGTGGCCGAGCTGGGTGACCGCACACAGCCTGGAGCAATTCCATTACCTCCTGGAGCATTTGTTCATGTCTTCCAATGAGGATGCCTTGAGCATTTAGCGCATGGTGGATGGATTCCAGATCTGCTGGGTCCATTGTTGGCCAGACCCAAAAGCCGACAACGAGGCAGGGAGTTGAGTGCAAGGAGGTTTATTTATACTTCACAAAGGAATATGCAGGTGAGGATGGAGAGAAACTCTGGCTGGAGACTCCATCGGAGAGGAAGGGGGAGGAGGAGAGGTTGCTCATAGTGGCACTGGTGGATAGCATGGCGTGTGGAGGCTCAGGTGAGCACAGGGCAAGGCAGTTGGCAGCAGCTCCGGTGGGGGGGAAACTCCACCCAGCCTCTCAGTGGACCAGTGGACCTCTCAGTGGACCTGAGAGGCTGGGTTGGGTTTCCACTACTGCAAAACTAATTCAGGATGTTGTCGCTATATATCTTCCTTTAGAGAAGTAGACTTTTTGTTCTACAGTCTAAGCATGTTTTTAAATGGCTAGGTTCAACAAAGTGCTTCCATACAGGCTTATAATCTATAGCTTTGTTGCTAGAGGAAAGGCTGTATCGGATTGATGTTGGGATCGGCTGATACTTAATGCTGTCTTATCGGTATCAGACATAAAAAAGTGGTTCCTTTTTTGGTCGCTGGGTGCAGACAGCAAGGTTATGTCGTGACCTGCCACAGTAGATACAGAGGCCCAAGTTAAAGCAGCGCTGCCACTCCAGAGGGTATGAAGAGAGTCTAAGCCAACTGCATGGGTTCTTCAGCCAGGAGGGCAAAGGCAGACTCGGGGAGCTTCAATAGCACGGGAAGACTCTGGGAAGCATGGAGTCAAAGGGTGACCAGGGTTTGTGGTAATTTTTTGGAACCCAAAAGCAGACTCAGCCAGAATAAAAGTTCAGTGAGGTTTATTGCAGCACTGGTTACTGGTAGAGGGCTGAGTGGTAGAGGCAGAGCATTGGAGACTGTAGACTGGCAGGCTGTGCTCCATCTCTGCTCACCCAGGAGGTAAGTTACGCTGAGGTCACAGGCTTCTGTGTGTGCATGCAAAGTTTCTTTTTCCCCTCCCTACACTGTATCTCGGTCATCGTGGAATGGAGCAGCTGGAGAGATAAGGTGTGCTGTCTCCCAGACATCGAGATCACAATCTGTTTCTTCAGCGTCTAACCTTCACTATATCTCATACAAGAGACACACTGGCAAAAGTTTTCTGTTGCGGGTTGAATAGTCACAGACCAGGAATTGTCCTTCAGAACTGGCACATCAATACATTGTGTAAATATATGTACTGTTGAGCCTGTTCTCCTTGATCAAGCTTCATTAAATACTTCAGTATAAGGCATCAGGTCTCCTGCATCTCCAGTCTCACCTAGGTTAATCAGATGAACGAATATTCACCATGCTGCTCAAACTCTCTCTTTTTCTGCTGCAACAATACAGGCACAGGTTTTCTGTGTCAGAATGTGTCTCATTAATTAAAGGACATTATATAAACACAAAGCTGAAAAAACAAAGGCCTCAGGACTAGATTTTGACACAGCTTTCTTCAAGACAGGGACTCAAGATTAGGTAATAATCAGGATCATGTAAGCACATCATCATCATCTTGCCCACACCAGTTAGCACACATTAAACCCATTGAGGCCTATGCGTTCATGGGCCTTAGGGCAGCTGTGATGCTGTGAAAAGGGTCTGCAACTGTTTGCCCACTTTAGCAAGATTCAAGATTTTTAATTCCTATAATTTGTTAAACAATGAATTTGATGAACATGGAAATTCTGATTCTGATTATTAATGCAATTATCCATAGGCGATATCCTAAGTTATATTTTGGGCATGGGGGTTAGACAGTAGTGTGGCCAATTCCAGTCCACCAAGATAGAAATGAACTGTGGCCCATTTGTGGCCTGCCTGTGGCTCAGATCTGGGAAACAGGAGTGGACCACCCAGGAACCATCATTCCAATGTTGTCATCTTGGTGTGGAGCTGGCTTTGTGCATGGGGACATTGTGATGCTGAAACAGAAAAGGGACAAAAAACACTCACAAAAACTGTCCCAAACCAAAAGTACATTTAGTGTCCACATAATTTGGACTTTATAGTAAAACTATAAAGAGTGACAGAGCAACGGTTTGTTCTCAGTGAGCCACTGCTTGATCTAGCCAGATGCCAGCAGAATTTTAATTGAAAAACAGCAGACTATAAAGGCTCACGAGGAGATGGCAGTCGCAAGTTGCACAAAAAGGAAAAGCAAGCAAAGGATGGAAATTACTTATGAGGTCAGATATTATTTTGGCCAAGGATTTGATGCCAATCCAAATGGTCGAAAAGGAGGGCTTTAAGTGGCCCCTTTCCTGTTCACCCTGTACACTGCAGACTTCTCCCACCAATCACCCCACTGCCATCTAGAAAAGTTCTTTGACAACTCTGCTATCGTCGGAGAGGTATCACAGGTCCAGGTGTGTGAAGGAGATGTATCACAGGTCCAAGTGCGTGAAGGGGAGGTATCACATGTCCAAGTGTGTGAAGGAGAGGTATCACAGGTCCTCGACGTTTGCGCTCTAGACTGACTGGCCTTAAATTGCTCGTGCAGCTCTTTATGGTGGTGCGGCAGGTGGTGATGGAGGTTGGTGGTGTTACCTCTGGACGTTGCTACAACTGTTCTGCAGGTCCTGCACAGTACATGTATGTAAACAAAACTTATCACACTTCAAACCAGCTTTTGCGATGGGTTTATTGCTCACGTTCACATCGCGATGACGATGAAAATACGATTAATCGTGCAGGCCTAGTAGGCACCTGAAGTTATATAAAGTTAATTTACTGTAGCATTTTTAAAATTCAAATGTTAACTTTTGTTGCTTTACTGAAGAATTCCAAAACAGGACCACAACCTACTTTTATGTTTATTTGATTTATGCTGCGTCACTATCGTATATTGCTGTGTCACTGTTGCACTACAACACTGCTGCTGCCACCTTGTGGTAATAGATGCACACACTATGAATGAGGTGGTCATCAATATGACAGTAGCTCCTTAGAAAAGGATGGAAGCTGTCAATGCGCTTAACTTTGTTTGTACTAATAAATGCTGCTGCCTGCAATCACTGATAAAACACAGTTCAGTTTCTTTTTTTATATATTCTCATGGATATCATGATCGCAAATTCCCTGAAATATCATAATATCATTTGAAGGCTGTATCGCACAGCCCTAATGTGTTTTCTAAAGTTTGACCACATTTCACTGAAAACACTTGATATTTGTATTAGATAGCAATTCACATAACAGTGAAAACTGAATGAGCTTCCCACATCATACTGTATAACAGCAATGTCTGGACTGAAATTAGGTTTTTAACAAAGGATTATCTATGTATGAAGTATTAAGCTCCAAGGAGAAAGAAGAGAGGGGCAACATTCGACATCACAGTCCACATATTTAATGATGTTTACACTGTCATCTCATTACTCAATTAATCATGACATGAGATACGTCATCTGTCTGGTTCAGCTCAGCAGCTGACAGTCAATCACTGATCAAGCATAATGTACATTCTAAAGCTGGGCAAAACCACAACATTTGGCTTCTCTCGTATGTTAACTAATCTTAACATCAGGCACATATCAGCAATAACTTCTCAGTCAATTGGTAACTGTAGGAAGTGTGCACCTTCATGAACACACAGTTTTCTGACGGAGTTGGATGACTGACCCTCCCCACTGGTTTGAAGTGGGAGGGGCTCTTTTGGAAAAGAAAGTATTTTGATGCAATGTCAGAGTTTAACAATATTTGAATTAAAACCCGATGAAGATTCTTGAATAAAACAGCAGACCAAACTGCTTCTGAACATTAAGACTGGATTTGGCCAGATGTGGAATTTATTTGGCTGGTGACTGACAACTTGAGGACAAAAGAGAAGACAAGAATGAAGATTCAGAAAGGCCCTGACAGCCGCATGGACCACACAGCAGCTAGCATAGCATAGCTCTGTAAAGCTGTGCTTTAAGCATGCTACTGTCATGAATTGGGTTTATTGGTTTGTTGATTTCCTGTTTTATTTTGTAGTGTTATCATCTTGTGTCTTGTAGTTACTTCACTCCTCTGCACAATGACTTTTCCCACACACCTGTCTCTTCATCCTGTGTCTTTTTCCAATGATCCTGCAAAATTATCAGTTTTAAAAACTAGATTTATGTTTATCAGGTCTTTTTGAGATTATAAAATCTAAACCACCCACCCTCCAGGCAGCACCTGCTTTACAGCTCTATACTGATTTGGTTGAAAGCTCACAGAAGTGATCAGATTTAAAACAAAAGGTGGCATCTTGCTCCATATTGACTCTGTTTACTTTTAAGAGAAACAAAAATTTAATGATCACTTAATGAGAGAACAAGGACTGATATAATGACGCTGTCAACACTTGTAACTACAACTTTATTCATGAAGCATTTTTCTAGACGTGCTTTACATCAACAATAATATCGAGTGAATTAAAATGAAAAATTATGTACAAGAGGAATGACAAATGCCCAGCACAGAGCAGAGGCAACAACCAAAGAGAGACCCATAACCACATAGCAAGTGTGGATGTCACAGTGTTTTTTAAAACAGTTCACAGACTCATCTGATCTGATTGTTCCAGTTTGGTTTAACACATTAAATAACCAAGAGGTTCTCCTTGGGTAAGCTATGAAGTCAGTCAGTGATGTAAGGGGTTAATAGCTCAGAAATGTAAGCAGTGTCTTATTAGTAGCTAAAAAAAATGTGAAGATGACTTGAGAGCTCTGACCAGTCCTAATAAAGAGCCTAGCTGCTGCATTTTCAACAAGCTGAAGCCGTGTAAGGGCTTTGATAAAGGCAAATAAAAAGGGAATTGAAGAAATCCAGACAGGAAAAGATGAATGCCTGATTGATACTCTTAAGCCAGAAGCTTATGATAATGGCCTGTTTTTCAGTGTTTATCTGCTGGAAGAAACATGATTGAACCAATTTTTTTGACGTGGTGTTTAAACTTCAGTTGAGGATCAAATATAAGTCTTTGAGACTAATGTGGCCAAGGTTGTATCTTTAACTAAAAAGAGTGTCCTCAATGAACACTGCAGTGGCTGTAACGACTGCTTCATGATGATGACTGATAGAAGTCAAAACAACAGTAATGTCTTCCTCGCACCCCCTAGAGGATGCAGCACCATATATTCTATTCTCTCAACCACCAGGTTCTTGTTCAGGGACATAGGAGTTTGCAGAATATCCCAGCATGCATTGTGTGGAATGTGGGGAGCATCCTGGACCTGAAGCAGAGCACTGAAAATGTACTATTTCTAGGTTCAAGAGTTATTTAATTATTGTTTTACAACATAGGATTGTCCAACCAAATCTAAGCTGTATTTTCTTTATGCTACACAAGAAAAAAATATTTTTCATGGTGGAGTGTTGATGATGAGTCTCACAGTCTGGGGAAAGAAGCCTCTCTGTAGTCTGATGGTACGGCAGCAGATACTTCAGTATCTGTTGTCAGACGGCAGCAGGGTGAACACACTGTGGCTGGGTGGGTGTTGTCTTTAAGTGTCTTTGGGCTCTGTGCAGACATCTCACTTCACTGATGTCACTGATGCTCTGTAGATGGTACCAGTGATCTTCTTTGTTGGTTTTTAATCACTCGCTGTAGAGCCTTTCTGACCTGGGCCATGATGAACCATGCCAGTTTGTGATGTTTCCAGTCAGAATGCTTTCTATTGCTCCTCTGTAAAAAAAAAAATTTTTGTGTTGTTGTTTCAGACTGACCCTTTGACCCCTGATAGAGTCTCACTGGGTGTGACTCCAGCAATGGACATGGAAAACTCCTTGGGGGGGAGCACTTCCGAACCCAACATCACAAATTGCTCTGCCCCACCTGCCAGCCGCCTGCAGGGGGTCCAGTTCAAAGACGGGATGGCGGTGGTGGTTTTTGTCCTTGGCTTCCTCACCCTCCTCACTGCACTCATCAATGGCGCAGTCATCATGGCAATCTGCACCAACAAGAAGCTCCACTTGCCCGCTAACTACCTCATTTGCTCTCTGGCCGTGACCGATTTCCTCGTGGCGCTCCTCGTGATGCCAATCAGCATCATCTACATCACCATGGAGACGTGGTCCTTGGGTCAGGTGGTATGTGAGATGTGGTTGAGCGTGGACATGACCTGCTGCACCTGCTCCATCCTGCACCTGTGCGTCATCGCCCTGGATCGGTACTGGGCCATCACCAAAGCAATCGAGTATGCTCGTAAGAGGTCGGCCCGTCGCGCCGCCATCATGGTGGGAATAGTCTGGGTCATCTCAGTTTTCATATCCATGCCACCCTTGTTCTGGAGAAAGAGGGCCAGCAGCGGCAGCCTCCAGCAGTGCATCATAGAGCATGACCACCTGGGATACACTATATACTCTACTCTGGGAGCATTTTATATTCCTATGATCATCATTCTCATCTTATACTACAGGATTTACAACGCTGCTAAAAGTCTCTACCAGAAGCGTGGCTCTTCTCGGCACCTCAGCAGCCGCAGTATGGGCAGTCAGAACTCTGTGGACCACTGTCGTGTTTCCCACACATTCTGCGTGTCAGACTTGTCCAACTCAGATCCCACACTGGCTACTGACAAACTCAGCACCAACTTCCGCATCCCATCCTTTGATACAGACATGGAAGGGCAGGATGAGAAGGACCAGATATGTACCTCACGGGAAAGGAAGGCAGCGCGAATCCTTGGCCTCATCCTCGGGGCCTTCATTGTCTGCTGGCTGCCTTTCTTTCTAAAAGAGCTCCTGGTAGGTCTGCAAGTGTTACGGCCCTCGCAGCTTCTCTCGGACTTATTGACTTGGCTGGGTTATATCAACTCTCTCATCAACCCCATGCTATACACCAGCTTCAATGATGATTTCAAGCTTGCTTTTAAAAAGCTATTCAAGAGAAAGGATCATGCATAAGTCTGCGTTCACACACACTGAAGGGAATGTATACATCTTTAGTTCACTTGTGGTCTGTCTGCTGGCAGTATGGATTGTGATTCAAGTAAAAAAGTTACATCTCAACAAACAATGTCTTTCTGTCTTTCTCAATAAAATAATTCTTAATGACTTATTACAGCGCTTTTTCCAGTCTACTGGCCGCTCAAAGCACTTTATAACACTTGCCACATTCACCCATTCACATTCATACACTGATGGCATGCCATGCAAGGCACCAACTGCTCACCAGGAGCAATTTGGGGTTCAGTATCTTGCTCAAGGAAACTTTGACATGCAGGAGCCGGGATTCGAACCAGCAACCTTTTGATTACTAGACAACCCGCTCTGAGCTATAGCCGCCCCATTAATCCACTGCAACTCAAGAGTCTAGTTTGTGAGCTTGAGTCTCATTCCCAACTCATCAATCACTGACACGTCTGTACACTCTGCTGTGTACCAAAGTGTCAGTATTTGATGAGTTGAGAAAGATACTCACAAAACTGTTTTCTTACTAATTGGACCTTTAAGGACACACATTCAAATTGGGAAAAACGTCTTCACTAATGCTACAACACATGTACAGCATTTGGGGGAAAACATTTGCAAAGTGAGAACCACATGCAGAAACACAGTGCAAATACAGAAAACACAGATAACAGTGTGTAACTGGCCTACACCATACAGCCAGGCTGAGTAGTGACACCGAAGCAGCTGATCTGGCAGAAGGTGAGATCACTATTCAGGGACTGGGAGACCATGGTTCAAATCCCACCTGCTTGGTAAATTGAGAATTTATTGTGGCTTTTAAGTTACTTTTTTATTTTGTTTTATTTATTTATTTATTTATTTGAATTGTATTTAATAGAGATGATGCTCTAAGCTTGTCACCCTGGAGGAGGTGGTGGAGGACAGGATGCTGGCAAAACTGCTGGCAAGCATGGACAATGTCTCTCACCCCCTCCACAAAACTCTGGACGAGTTAAAGAGCAGTTTCAATAACAGAGTCATTCAACCCCACTGCCTAAAGGAACAGCACAGAAATCATTCCTACCTGGTGCCATCAGACTTTATAACGCTCACTCAAAAACACATAATTTTTGCGCTTTAAATTATTATCACTGTAAATAAAACTGCACCTTATTGTCTTGCACCTTATGTTCCTTACCTTTACTCCACGATACCTCAGCATTTTATTTTATTTACCTCAATATTTCATTTTATTTCATAACTGCTTAAGCATTTTATTGAGCAAAGTTGACGCTCCAGCATTTTACACACACAGGAAAAATATTCGTTCAGTTCGCCAGTTGGCCCAGTGGAGGTTCGGCTAATAGTAAAATGGCAATACTGCAGTGTATTACAACTAAAAAGAACTGCATTCAAAGTACTTCTATCTATCTATCTATCTATCTATCTATCTATCTATCTATCTATCTATCTATCTATCTATCTATCTATCTATCTATCTATCTATCTATAGTTCTGTGAATTAGATCCTTCCTCCAGTCTTTCATGAGTAATTTTACAATCACTAATTTTCACCACTCGAAATAACTGCAAACTCAATCCACCTATCTGCCCATCACCTCAGTTACAGTGTGGTTTAAGTTCAGTGACATGCTTTGCCATCACATATTTTAAATTTAGCACCTTCACAATTTAAGAAAGCTGTTAAAAGTTTGTTTCTATCACCCCAATGTTATCCTCATGGATTATCTGTCCACCACTAACCCTAGGCATTCTTATTGTATGTATTTACTTTGTGTACTTATGTGTGCATGTCTGCGTGTGTTTGGAATGTTATCCTCTGTCTTCTTTCTCTTCCTCCGTTCACCCTTGAAATGTTTTCCTTCTTTGTCTTTTTAATTTAACCTTTGCACTGGAGAGATCAAGCCCATCTAAGGGTTTTTTTGGTTTTTTTGCACCTGTCCATCACATTCTTGTTGTTTATGTGTATATCCATCTTTTTCAAAAATGAAATAAAAATGAGGAGATAAGAAAGGAAGCACTGAAGCACCTTTCCTGAATATCTCGTCCGCAGCCACAGTCTATTGTGTGGTCCAAACGTCTGAGCAGAGGGTGGCGGTAATGCGCCAATAACCTGGAGCCGTAAAACAAGAATAAGCAGAAAGCAGAAGAAGAAGATACGTAGCTACGCGCAGGAGCTGGGTGTGAAGATGGCGGACGAGGAGGCCGAGCAGGACCGTAGTCCTGAGAACGGTAACACTGAAATCATTGAGGAACTCAAACAACGGTTGCAACAACTGCAAGAGGTCGTGGTTGGAGAAAGCGGCGACTCCCCAACCCAGTCCTCCTCTGAGTACTGCCAGGAGTTTTGTAGGGTGAGTTATGTTCCCCAACATATTTAGCTAGCAAGCTAGCATTAATAATAACGGTCTGTCCTGGCTTCTGGCTAATCCAGGGAAATGTTTGATTACAGCGCCGAACTGTTGCTGAATGGGCAGGGTAGTTGTACTGTGTGCTTCGTCCAGTTAACGTTACAGAATAAGAGCATGTGCTGTGGTCAAATCTGTGAAGTAGAGCGTACAAATACTAACGTTACTCAGTCTGACCGGAGACAGGGCTCGTACATCTAGCCACTAGCACACGCTAGCTGATAGTTATTTCTGCAGGAGGTAACGTCAGCTAAGCGTTAGATTGTGTCGTTAAAATCCTTAACATGGGTATCGCGTAGATTGGCTCCGACATATTAATAGCAGTGTGTCTGACTGTTTGCTTGGAGGTGGTAACAATCCCTAGTTATTTGGTACCAGATCGACCAAAACAGTTGTACCTGCAGTTAGCCAAATATTAGCTTTTAGCCTTGTGTGTGTTTGGCTACATGCGCGTGCATGTGAGAATAATTTGGCTGATCGTCTATGGGGGTTACGTCGCCCTCCGGCTAGCTAAATGAATCTCCTGTTTCGTTGTTGGAGTCATTACCACAGAGTCTGCTGTCAACACTAACGCTAGGTGTACTAGAGATGCAGGAGGAGGGTACGACACCGTTTGTTAGCTTTTCCCGCGATGAATTTCGTGTGTGTACGTGCCGAATCGAGCACAGAGGCGGCACGTACAGCTGCATGCTAAACTCGATAGAACACAAACTACAGCCAGCCTTCTCCAGTCCAGAGCAATGCCCATCAGGAAGCCATCGGCACAGTTCAGTGGTAAGAGAGATGTGTGAGCATATGGGCGGATCTGGACTACCACTGAAGAGCTCTGCTTGGTTGGCGGATTTGATGAAATGAAATGTATCCACCGTGCCCACTTCCAGCATAAAGTGAGACGCAGTGTTGTGGCAGTTGTATGAAAGTGTTTAGACTTATCTGCAAAATACAGGCGTGCAAATTATTAGCAGGGTCATGGGGAGGGCTCAAGATGCTTTATTGATATACTCTTACTTATTTACATCAGAGTAGGCTCTGAGTCAGCATGTGCATAGCAGACCTGGGGTAGAAGATCAGAGTTTTTAACTTTAACGGGATAAAAGAAACCAATGTGATGTTTGCATCGCTATAAATTTTGATTGAAAAATCTCCAAATGTCATTTTGAGATGTTAAATATTATGTCTGTGTGCTAGGAATGCAACAATACCAAACTTACAGTACGATAATATCTTGATATAGTCAACAATACATTATTTATGACAATATTTTAAAAAGGAAAAAAATACCGTTTTTACTCATATACAATATGTATTTGCTTGAGGTACTTAAGTTTTTATTACTTGATAAAGTAGCCGGCAATGACCTTAGCATGTGTAAAAGTAGACATGAATTGTCTTTGGCAATGAATGATTGGACAATATATAGCAGGGCTACCAGGCAGGGTTCCCGCAGGGTCTTAAAAAGTCTTAAAAGCATTGAATTTATGAATTTGGAAATAATGCCTTAAAAAGACTTGAAAAAGTCTTGAATTTTGATATCTGGGTCTTAAAATTTGTGCAGTATGTAACTTCTCCGTATCGCATTCTCCTCAAAAGTTTCATTTGTCAACCACTATTATTTTGATTAAACAACGTAGCCTAAATAAAGAGTGGCGGAACCAAAAATTGAGAACGCAACGCTGCCCCGGGTCCGAACACGTCACTTTGCTACAGTACTACAACACAGACACAGACGCTGTATACAAACAGACAGCCGAAGGAGAAACCGAACAGAACAAGAAGATGAAAATGATTAGTCGGTTGTCCATAATCCTTTTTTTGCTCAGCGTAGTGGCAGAGGAGCAGAATATTTTGCCCTAGTAACCCTAATAGGCTCAATATCTTCTGCAGCACGAACACAAGCATGTAGTCCGCCATTGTTGTTGTTGTTGTTGTTATGAGACATCGCGGGGTTCAGAGGTCGAGGGCGAGAGGTCGAGGGGTGGGGCGATGACATCATCGTATAGAAAAGTATGCAGATTCACCACATTTCTCCACCTTGAGGGCCCGTCCACACGAAAACGCTGTTTTGAGTAAACGCATGTTTTGCATCGTTTTGGCCGATCGTCCACACGGATCCTGTAAACGCAGCACCTGTAAACACACTTTTTTGAAAACGGGTCTCAGGGTGGAGTAATTCAAAAATGCAGCCCTTGTGTTTTCGTGTGGACGGTGAATCCGCATACTTTTCGATACGATGACGTCATCGCCCCACCCCTCGACCTCTTAACCCCGCGACGTCTCATAACAACAATAACAAACTTTTTTGTGGTCTGCTGAAATTTTCTTTGATTTTTCACACCTCTGTTTGGCTTGTGGTCTGTGTCTGTGCTGTGGTGTTGTAGTGTAAGTACTCACTACTATTCTTCCATAATGCATCACACAGTCCACATTTTCACATTTGTTTGTGAAATAAATGAACAAATTAAAAAGAAAAAAAAAATTTCTTTGCTGGTAGGTCTATAAAATAGGCCATGAAATAGGTATTAAGTTTTTATATAAATGGTCTTAAAAAGACTTGAATTTGACTTGAAGAAACCTGTAGGAACCCTGCCAGGGCACCTAGAGATGACTCTAGAGGACAGCTGAGAACAGGCATCGGCCGTGGGTCCCACCAATCTCTCTTGTTGTCCAACAAATGACCAGGGCCACAAAAATCTCTTTCAGCACCACTAACGTTATTATTTCCCAACAGTATGTTCAGTGGTCGCCTGGTGTTACTGGGTTGATGTTAGGTTTTCCTTGTGGTTGGTTTGTAAAAACAGCCAGCGGCAGAGGTTATGCAGCTGATTGTGAGCTGTAGTTTTCTTGCCAGTAAACACACCGGCTGATGCAGTTGCAGTGTCTCCAGGCTTGTTAGGTGAAGCAGACAGGCCGGTACTGGTACAGGGCAGGGCTCTGCAGACGGCTGGCCAGTTTGTCAGTTATTGATCATAACTATAGTAACAGAATGTTTCCTTCAAGATTTTTTGAAAACATGGTGGCTGGGCCTCAGTCATTGTAATTTCCCCCAGAAATTAATTTTTTGCACACGTTAAAGTTAAATGCACCCACCTACATCCCTTTTTAGAGCAACATTAAGAGGCACAAACATAAATAACATTAACATAAATGATCAAATGTAGGAATTTAAATGTAAAAAAATTAATAAAATATAACACTGAGCTTTGGCCCTGCTGCCTGGTAATTAGTCCAGTCCTCACAAAATTTTACAATTATCTTTGGTTATACAATGTAAACATAAGCCTGTAATAGTCAGTTGTTTTTAACTAAGCCTTGACTGAGAGACTAAATAATCACCGTCTTGTTTTAACATTCTGTGCGCCTGAGGCATGTCATCATACCCATATATTGTCTGGAATGTCTGGTGTCACAGAGGTAGCTGTTGAAAAGTGCATGTTACATCCATATGCATATGACTAGTGGTTACTCACAACGCAGTTATCTATTCTGAACTGCATTTTATAAACACCATTAGCTGTTGGTGGACATAATGAATAGTGGCAAAACACTGGCAGAAACCCTGAGATATGCACTGCAAGCTAGAACATTAAGTTAACTGTAATTTGAGACCAAAATTTTAACTGAGACAGGTGTCGGTTTGTTGTCTCTGATGGTGCCCCTGGCAGAGAGAGCCAGGAAAAACCAGAGGGAAACGCGTAAAAACAACACACACACACACACAGATCTCCATATTATGATGTGTATTATACCGGCATACTGTATAAAATAACACACTGGAGTGGCTTTATGCTGGCACTGCTTGGTTCACTGTGAAGAAACAAAGGCAATGTAAAGGCTTGTTGTCGCGATAATGCAGAATCTCTGTGTGAAAAGGACTGTTGACAGCTGCTTTGATATGAGTGGGCGGGCAGTGTTTCTCACAGAATCAGACTTTAATTGTGGGGGTGGCTGTCCAGCTGGGGTGCCATAGAGCATGCGCACTTGAGATTTCCGCTGACCGAATCGGCTAACTTGGATGGGGATCAAATGTTACCGGGCAGCTCTTCTATACTCTCCAACTTTTACCGAACTGCCCAAATTCTGGCAGTAAAACGAGTCATTTCACGGGGGTTGTGAGGCTTTTATTACTTTACATACGCGTCTTTCACAATGTTGGCTTTTTGGAAAAAGACCCTGGTGCATCACATGACAATGTCATTACACGGCTTGGCCACGACAAACACTGTCTTCAAGGCCCGTAAGAAAATTTTGATAATTAACCCTGTAAATGGTGACTACTGGTGAGATTTTGGGAAAAAAAATTGACCGATTGAGACTTACGAAATGAGTCTCATTCTTACAAATGACATAACAATCAACAGATTCAAGGCATCTGCTGAGACCAGGTCATTGTACAAATGTGCCTTGAACTGGGTAGAAACAAAATTCATAATTTGTGTTTGGGTTTCAGTAGAGTAGGGTTTGCCTAGGAGTGTGGACAGCAGGTCTGAGGGGGCTTCAGACAGCTCTGTCAAGTTTACCTTGCTAGCTGCGGCTCCTAAAGAGGCGTGACGGTACACGTCATGATGATGACGTTGGTGTGTTTTCAAGGTGTTTCCCAGGTGTCCCCCTGTTAATCTAAACCTGCGGACAGCTAATTATTATATGGATGCTGTTATAATGCTTTGTGATTGAGATCCTGACCCACCAAACATCCTGGAAAGTGTCAAAGTTACGTTTTTCGCTCTAAATTACATAGTTACATGATCACCATCAGTAAACAGGACACTGTCTGACTCTGTCACTTGCGGGGAGGAAGGCTGTTTTCTGGGGGAAAGTTCACGGAAGTCTCAGTCGGGAGGTCTGACTGTCGCAGTGATTTTTTTCGACACAAACACTCGGTGAGTAAAAGTTTTTTGCTGGTGACAGACGCTGTTTTTCGGGCAGAAATGTCGGTAGGACAGGCGGGAGGACAGACGCTTCTCCATGTATATCTGCGGTATTTTTTTCCTCATATAAGTTGTCAAAAACAGTTACAGTTCTCTTTATTAAGTTGAGTGAAGGACCTGTGTAGGTATCAGACTGTCCAATTGACATGCCCTCGATACGCGCAGCCAGCTTATCCGTTCACGCTGCTTCGGTTCGCCATTACTGTGCCTCCAGAGGCGGATCAGTGCCGGAGCGAAATTTCACCCATTGCTGTCTCCGAGAGATTCAGTGGAGGTGGGGAATTAGCGGAGGATCCCTGCATCCAAACAGATGTCTTTTTTTTTTGCGCCGGCAGCGGCGCACTGCATGTAGGGGATAGGGCTGGGTATCATGGCCAATTTCCTAAATCGATTCGATTTCGATTCATATGGTTCTGAATCGATTAATCACGATTCCATTCGATTCCATTCGATTCAATTGAATCTGCTCTTAAATAATGAGAATGGCTCAACTGTGTTACAAAATACAAATGTACTTTATTTTTTCTCTTCACCATAAACAGGTTTTAAGTGCAAACTTGTAAATTGGACAGTTTAAACTTGGACTGTCAATAAAACTCTCAAGTCTCAAAAGTGCAATTTTGACATTAGAAAGGAATTGCAAGTGAAAGTGTACTTGAACTACAACATTCCATCACTGCAGATTGCATTAAGGCATTGTTTCTTAAAGTGCAAAAATAATAACAATGGTAACAAAACTGAAATTAAACTTAAACTGTCTGAAGTCAAGTCCTGTTATTGTGACTTTGTTCTCACTTGGTAATTGTGAGATTCTTGTTTAGGAAAAGGAGCTCATTGACATGATCTGGGGTTAGGCAGCTCCTTTTTGCAGTGACAATATCACCCGCAGTTGAAAACACCCTCTCCGACGCAATACTGGTCCCTGGGACACAAAGGTATTGCTTCGCCAGGCGAGCCAACAGTGGATACTCCCTTTCATTTGACCTCCACCAGGTCAGAGGATTTTCATTCAGCCCAGCAGGTTTTTCCACCCTGTATCTTCTGATTTCATCTTCAGCCCTCGTTGCTGGAGTTTTCTGTCCATTTTCCTTTACTGTTGGTAAGTAGACTGCCCCGAGGAGAGACTCCAAGGTGCTGGATTTCTTGGGCTTCTTCAGCGAAGTCGCCTCCCCCATCTCCTCAGCTCCTTCATCAGCATCATTACCATCAGTATTTTGCTGTTGAATAAAACAGAAAAAAAACAAAAACAGACATAAATGAAAAAATATATAAATAGATTGAAAATCATTTGTGAACTCTTTTATATTATATAATATTCCCTATATTCCAATTGAGAATCTTTTAATTCTCAATGAAAACATTCTTATTCAATTGAACAGTTTTTTAAAAAAATACTTACATCACATGCAGCAGCGGCAGCCTCAGTCTGCAGTCTGGAGAAGGTGTCGTCTCGCTCTTTAGCAGACAGGGATGGTAGGGCCTTAAAGCGAGGATCCAGCGCTGATGCTGCATACAATGTGTCCTTCTGCGCATCATATCTTAAAGACATTTAACAATTTTTTTTTTGTTATCACAGTATTAGGATAAACATTGCATGCATACAAATAAACAATCTCACACACAAACAAAAAAGTGCATGGATTACAAATTATTAACTGCTACAACTCATCAGTAAAATGAGAAGAAAATGCACATATAAAATACAAAACTTTGCTTTTGTAATGTTTTGATTTAGCTTACCACTGACTAATGCGCGCGCGCACACACACACACACACACACAGAAAGAGAGAGACCTTAGCATACCTTGTCCTCAAGTTATTCTTTGCAGCAGCCTTTAAGTCCCTCACCACGGTGGAGTCTTCGAGGCTGGGGGTCAAGGCCTCCTGCAGCAGGGCGAGAAGTGGAGCGATGATGGACAGAGTTGGTTGCTTGTCCTCCGACATTGCCAGTGTAGCTTCTTTCACTGGCTTCAAGACCCGCACCAAATCTTCGGCAATCGTTACATCCTCCTCTGTTAAGGTTCACAAATCTTTTTCATTCCTGCGCACGTCTTGTGAAAGGAGAGTGGCAGAGATGGCTGGCTGTTGTTCTAAAAAGCGCTCCAGCATGTCCAGTGCACTGTTCCACCTAGTCACAACGTCTACTGTTAGCTTGTGAGCTGGCAGTTGAAGCAGCTTCTGTTTTTCTTTCAGGATGTGGCTTGCCATCGTACTCCGGTGAAAGAACGTTGCTATGCGCCTCACTCGAGCAAGCAGACGTGACACGGCTGGGATTTTTAGACCTGCTTGTGAGGCTAAGTTCAATGTGTGCGCGAAGCACCCGACACGCATTAGCTGCATTATCTCCACCGCACGAACCATATTTGCAGCGTTGTCCGTCACGACTGCTGGGTTTTTGCTGGTCAGCCCCCACTCCTGTATGGCCTCTGTCAACATATTAGCTATATTAATAGCGGTGTGGCTCGTGAGAACCTCGGTGGTCTGTAGCACATGAGACATGAGGCACCACTCGTTGTCGATGTAGTGAGAAGTCACTGTCATGTACGACTGCGTTGACAGTGATGTCCAGGTGTCACAGGTTATGGCGACCCTCTCTGCTGACTGCATTTTCGTTAGGATGTCGTCTTTCACACATGTGTACATCATGGGGATAACAGTTTCAGTCAGATGTTTACGTTGCACCATAACGTAGTGTGGTTCGAGCACCTGAACGAGCCGCTTGAAGCCTTCATTTTCCACAACCGAGTACGGGCGTAAGTCTTTGCAAACAAAAGTTGCTATGGCCTCTGTTATCCTTATGGCCCGCGGAGAATCGGATGGTAATGTCAATGATTCCCTCAGTTTCCTTTGTTTTGCCCCGGGCGGCTTGTTGTCAGAAGCTAAAGTTAGCGTCGTGTGATACCTTGTCAAGTGGTTTCTGAGGTTTGTAGTATTCCTACAATAACTGACCTCCGCTTGGCAGATCTTGCACACCACTTTGGTTTTATCCAGCGCTTTGTCCTGTGTCGTTTTAAATCCAAAATGGTTCCAGACGTCAGACTTAAGTTGGGACGGCTTGCTGAGCGGGTTTTTACCTGCGTCGGCCATTGTGTGTATGCACGTCAACCTGACGTAAACGCGCCGCTGCTTCATCGCGCACGAGACTACTGGGGTTCATGGGAAAAAATCGATCTCATGCCCTATGAATCGATTTTGCAAAATTTGAATGAAATCGATCCTAAATCGATTGAATCGATTTTTTTACCCAGCCCTAGGGGAAACACTGAGGTAGTATCAGGGCCACATTATTGGCGAACCGAACCAACTATTCAACGTTACATGACCAAACAAAAGTAACGTAGTAACTGTAACTGTCTTTGGCAACTTATACGAGGAAAGAAATACCGCAGATATACGTGGAGAAGCATCTGTCCTCCCGCCTGTCCTACCGACTCTTCATCACATTTCTGCCCGAAAAACAGCATCTGTCACCGGCAAAAAACTTTAACTCACCAAGTGTTTGTGATGAAAATAAATCACCACGACGGTCAGTCCTCCCGACTGAGACTTCAGTTAACTTTCCCCCAGAAAACAGCCTCCGTCCAGCGAGAAAACAGCTTCCAGTTTACTGATGGCGATTATTTAATAAGGTAATTTAGAGCTAAAAACGTAACTTTGTTACTTTCCAGGATGTTTGGTGTGTCAGGATCCCAATCACTACACATTATAACAGCATCCTTATGATTATAAACTGTCCGCGGGTTTAGATTGACAGGGGGGACACCGGGGAAACACCTTGAAAACACACCAACGTCATCATCATGACGTGTACCGCCACGCCCCTTTTGGATTCGCAGTGCCAGCTTGCTGTGTGAATTACACACTAATGGGGCTTTATGCCAGAGCTGCTTGGTTCTCTGTGAACAAAGTCTGAGAATTGGCGAACCTCTGCTGCAGAGATAATGCAGCGTCTCTGTGTGAAAAGGGCTTCTGTTTGAAAAAGCTATCAGTACAAACAGGTTCTCTAACTTTGTTTGTTCAATAGGTGAATAGTTGTGGTTCCCTCTCTGCAGACACTTCTGGAGTATGCAGGCCGTTGGAGGATAGAGGAAGAGCCTCTGCCGCTGGTGGAAGTGTACATAGTCGCCCTGCTGAGTTACGCCCAGGCCTCTCAATACCTCTCCCTGCAGTGTGAAAATGTTCCTCTTGTGGTTGAGAGGCTGTCAATGTAAGTACCGTTAAACTGGGATTAACTGCAGATAAAATATACAGCTCTCACCCATAATGGATAATTATAATGCAGAATGAAACCCTGTCACAAATGCTAAAGCTGTCTTATTAATTAACAAATACAAAGATCAATATTATGTTTTTGTTGATTGCCTTTTTATCCTGCAGGAGTTTTGTAGAGCTTTTGCTTTCACTGAAGGAAATTCCAGATGGCTTATGGAAGGAATTCAAATCATCTGTGCAGGTAAAGCAGAGAATTCACACTTTATGTAGTCATATGTTTCATTAAGAAAATAACACTTGTTTTGCACCCCATGACAAAGCATTGTCACCCTACATCTTCCTTGACACTATCCACTGAACTTGTTCTTCTACACATTTATAATAGAAATATCTCAACTCTCAAGATGTCCATCTCATGCTTAACACTCTTGTCAGAGCTTCAGATTTACGAGAGGAGAAAGGACTTAAAACTAATTTTACTCCATCATATGCTGGGTTGTTAGCCTTTAGTGTCATTAAATTAGTGAACTTGCTTTGTCATTTGCATTTCAAACTCTACCAGCACATTGAACCTCAAACCTCAGATGGTGACGTACCTTCTGTATTGTATCTAAAGTTCTGAAGTTCTTCTGTTGTGTACAGTTTTCTTACAGTAAGCTGGAGGAGAATGGAATTGCACAGTTGTCCCTGCTGTCTGCTTTGGGCAAGTATGATGGTGTTTGGACCAACAGGGTCCTGCAAGGCCTTCTGTCCAATGAAAACCTTCAGACTGAACACGGTGAGTTCCTGTGCTAATTAGATTAAAATGCTTTTTTCAGCATGTAAATTTGCTCTGACAATCACTAAACCCAGGACAAGTGAAACAAAAAGACAGAAATGTATATTTGATATTTTAGGTTTCATGAATGGGCTTCAGTGTTATGCATCAGTGTGACAGAATACTGTTTCATCTGCATAAATGGACACCTTATTGTGTTACAGTCACAATAATGTCAGTATTGTATATTAGGTAGAGCAGACAGTAACTCTGAAGCAGACAGCTAGCTGCTAGCAGTTGAAGATTAATGGAAGGGTGGACATGAAGTTTTCAGTACATATTGGTTGGTTCAAGCTTAGCATAAAGCATTGTGTTTTACAGGAAGAAAACATGACTGCATTTTAGTATAAAAAGACAAAGAAATATATTTTTTTGTAACTCTTTTGGCATATATTGCTAAGTAGGCATACAATATGATCATGAATATGATCTAATAAGGGTTTCAAAGGTATTTTTAATTTCAGCTCGATTTAAATGACACTACACTTAAGAAAACATGTCAACATAACGTTTGACTACATAAATGGATGACATCGTGATTTCAATTGGAGGACATTTTTGTTTCTCTCATTGGAAACAGGAAGTATGGTTTCATTCCGCCTTCATATTCTCAGGCAACTCCCACTGCAGTGTGAGACTGAAACAAAGTAGAATAAGGTTTTACATCTGACAAGACCAACATTAACTTTTTGGTGCACCAAATGCAGTGTTTGACATGAGTCAAGCATCACACATTACAAGAAGCACACGGTGAAGCTTGTGGTAGCATCATAACCTCGCAGAGCCTGCTGCAGAGAAGAATCCCTGCAATAGGCCCTGCAATACTTGTGAGGATATATAATGTATGCCACAAAATACAGAGGAATGCTGAGATAGAGCCTACATTGATTTTTACTCTAGGCACTGTACATCACATGCTGAGGTTTGGAAGACAGCAGAAAAGTACAAACTCTGAGCAGAAAAAAGTTGATTTTATGTGATTTATCTATTTATTCATTTATAGAAGAAAACACTATAGTTGAGGAATGTATCCAAATAGGATATTAACATATCAGAGTCTGGTAGCTCCTACCTCTTCCTAAGTAGCTTGTCATATTTGTAGATATCTATAGTTATGATTAATAACCTAATGGAGAGCAAATTATCTATGTTTGTTAATTGTTTTAAAATCTTGATTGAACCTCATGTTTGTTTTTGAATGATTCTTTTGAACAAGTCTCCTAGATTTATTCAGGAAATCTGAGATTAATCTTAATGTTTTTCTTTTTTGCACAAGACACCTTAGAACAAATTAAATGCATCATAATAAAATACATTCACTCAAATAAAGCTCACACATGCCCATACTAAAAAAAAGCTGTGCATGTATGTCACCAAGATGTTTTTAGTAGTATACCCTAGTAAAGTTTTAAAGTCTCTCAGAGGAACGAGTGTCTCATTGTGGTTCATTCCAGTAGTAAGGTGCACAGAACCAGAAAGCAGTGTTCTCCACTGTAGAGTTGTGATGATGAACATTTAAAGCCAACCAGTTCCCTAATCCGGTGCAGTGATTTTTAACTGTGTGCTATGAATACTAGGAATGGTATGCTGAGGTGAACACTTATGGTAACAGTCATTGCATTGTGGTTGATTAATCATAAAACATCACTTGGAAGTTAAGACAATTTTTGCAGTGAAATGTAATTTGATCCAGCATATATGATAACACATAATACAGTGTTGTTCCAGCCTTTCTTTAAAGTGATGTGTAGTCTTGTTCCACAAACAATTAAATCACCATTTATACAGTCAGAACAAAGTGTCATTGTTGATATTCCCTGGTTTTCAGTTGAGGAGTTCCTGGTGCAGGAAGGTCTGGTCCTGTTGGAGATGAGAGTGAAGCAGTTGATGAAGGAGAATGAGATGGGGAAGGCTCTCCTGCTGGCAAAGACTTGCAGTCAGAGTCGAGCCTACCAAGAGCAAGTATCTTTCAAGCAGATGTACCTCGTCTGCCTATGTGCTACCTCAGATCAGGATCAGCTGATGGACGAGGTAAGTGCTGCTACTTAGTTGAGGTTGCTACATGCACTTGTATATGATTTTCCTAGTAATGCTTTGCACTATATTGGTTGAATCAAGCAGATCACTGTTAAGATACCCTACCACTCACAAGTTTGGTGTCACCCCAATTTCTTCTTGTTTTCCATGAAAACTAATGCCTTAATTCATCAATTCATTCATTCATCAATTTCCCAAATGAGTAGAAAATATTGGCAAGACATTATTAGTTCTTCATAGTTTGGAGCTGTGCCTTGAGTCATTATCCTGTTGTAGGATATAGTTGGCTCCAATTAAGTGACGTCCACAGGGTATGACATGGTGTTGAATATTTGAAGGATAGCCTTACGTTTTCACGATCCCTTTAACCTTGTATAAATGTCCCACTTAACCAACACCAAATCACCCCAGATCATCACATGGCATCCATCATGCTGACAGATGGAGTCACTCCTCAAGCATCTTTATATTTGTTGTCTCACAAATGTTCTTCTATGTGATGCTAAAGGCCCCACACACTGCCCAAGGCCAACTGCCTTATCCGACCACTCCGTTGCATCCCGTCTGACCCATTCAGCAGAAAAGTTGCATTGAAACACACCGCCCCGGCTACACAGTAGCGTATGCGTTCTTCACCTGCGTGAAATGCAATAAGTCTCCTAAACATCAGGCGGCGCTAGTCTCGTGCCAGTAACCCAAAATATAAGCACACACAGTGTTGGCTCGGCATTACTTGCGTGATGTTGTATAATGGTGGTCTCTCTTCCACCAGGGCAATCAGCTGCTCCTCAAAGTCCTCGGTCCACACAGCCATAGCTTTCAAAAATACATTGGTTTATTCCAAAAATAAAGAACGGCGAAGTGTTGTTTGTAACTCTGCACCATCTCTGTTTATGTGGTTTGTTTACCATCGTCGCTTCCGCCGCCCCTCCCACACGCCGCGCTGATTCACTGGCACACCGCCAATCAAAATGGTCACTGAACAGCTCGCTAACAACCAGTCAGAGTATCCGACGGCGTCCAATCTCAGACAGCCGACTTCACATGTTCAGTCGGATCAGACGCCGCACTCCTTCGACACAGCTGAACACACCGAACAGAGTAGCTCCCGAACTCGTCCGACTCTCTCTAAACGCTTCAGATGTCCGAAGTTTTGTGCCGGCCTTAAGACTTCAGGCTTAGATCTGTCCATCCATAACATTTTTTCCTTCTTCCTTTTGCCTGTATTAATCCTTTTCTTTTTATTTATTTACTTATTGACTTTTATTGTCCAGTCTATCATAATAATAAAGTGCCAAGTGTTTTCTGATGATCAGTTAGCCTTTTAACACATGTACCATTGGGCTACAGGAATGATTGTTGCTGAAAATGTAGAGATTTCATTAAAAAGCGGGTTAGCTTATAAAGTGTGCTAAAGTGCTTAAAGTGTCAATTACAACATTAGTAATGTCCAGACTGTATTTTTCTGATCAGTTTAATGGTATTTTAATTGAAAAAAATTTCCTTACCTTTCAAAAACACAAATTTCTAAGTGAACCCAAACTTTTGAGCGTTGTAAATGGACTTAATATAAATGTCCTGAAATGACACTTTAATAATTGAACTGTGTAGTGCACGTTGCTGCAGGCCTTACTTCTCTGCTATCTTTGCAATACTTTCTATGGTGTCTCTATTTTGTATAGCTTTGACTGCAATACATTCCTCATCCACAAGATGGCAGATCATACTTAAACACATTTAGTGAGTCTCTTGGAGGCATGTATGGTGTCATTGGTTGTGGGTTTTTCCTCAAGTTTGTTTGTGTGTTTGTGTTGTTTTTGTGAAGCTTTCAAAGGAGGACTGCCGTGATGCTTTAGAGATGATCTGCAACCTGGAGTCGGATGGAGATGAGAGGGCAGCTCTCACCTTATGCTCGGCCTTCCTGACCCGACAGCTTCTCCAGGGAGATACATACTGTGCTTGGTAAGAGAACACAAGTATCCCCCTCTGATGTATCTATGTAGGGTTTCCTTGTTTAGAGGGAGGGTAACACCTAACCCCCCAAAAAACAGGATTGTTTGTCAGAATGTACACCTGTCTTTAAATTATGTTAATTAGGCTATATGTTTATCCCACTATTTAATATTTATATATTATAAGTGTTAAAAAGGTGTAAGTCTGCTTTTCAAGTAAAATATGATATGGTGCTAATGTGAAGATGATCATACTGATAAAGAACATTTTGTTTGAGTTTAATGTAGAATTGATCTGCATATGTTCATTCAGGCCAAATGAACAAAGTCAATATAAATTGGTGCACAATCAGTTGTTGATAAAACTCTTCTGTTACTCGTTTGGTCTTGCATTTTTAGGTTTTAGGTTTGTTTCCTTCTATGTTAATGAATAGATAAATTGAGAGGCTGATTGTCAGTATTAAGATATTTATCTTATGCCTTTTTTATCAGGGAGCTCACTTTGTTTTGGAGCAAGCTGCTGAAGCGATTAGAACCATCAGAGCAGGCCTTCCTCGACAGATGTCGCCAGATGTCCTTACTTTCAAAAACCGTATACCACATCCTGTTCCTCATCAAGGTCATCCAATCAGAGGTCAGTAAACAGTGATCTGCAGTGGTATAGTCAAAAAAAAAAGTTATCATCTCCCCTTAACTCTCAACTATGACAAAAGTAGAAAGCCCAAGACAAATGGAAGTGTCTTTCACCATATTTGGAACATATTGAGCCGGTGAATTTTAGTTGGATGAAGCAGACTACAGCTACTACCCACAAGGAGAACATTGTACACTTTTCAGACTTTTCGGGTCTACAGTGGTTGAGTTGTTGATTCAGGGTATTGTTCTCCTTAAATGCATTAAAAAGTGAGATATGTAGTTTTATGATGCATGAAACGGCAACAGTTATGATCAAAATAGTGTTTAGGTAATGTTTCACTTTATTATTGAAGTAAGAATTTCTTTATTTCAAAGTGTATTTCTGTCCTACAAAAATTTAATTTGCTTGATTAATTGTGAGTCCCAGGTGAGTTTCAGAATAATTGTGTTGGGCAGCTTTAAATTCTTTGGCTTCCTCTTTTTCATAGATGGACAGCGTTGGATTGCCAGTGTGCATTGAAATGTGCATAAGGGCTCTTCGTATGGCGTCAGATGATGGAAGCCTCAAGGCCACTGTGTGTAAAACTATTTCCTGTTTACTTCCCACTGACCTGGAAGTGAAACGAGCCTGCCAACTGACAGAGTTCCTCTTGGAGCCCACAGTGGATTCATACTATGCTGTGGAGACTCTTTACAACGAACCTGATCAAAAACTTGAGGAGGAGAGTATGCCTGTTCCCAACTCACTACGCTGCGAGCTCCTGCTGGTTTTTAAAACCCAGTGGCCTTTTGACCCAGAGTTCTGGGATTGGAAAACACTAAAGCGACATTGTTTAGCTCTAATGGGTGAAGAAGCTTCAATAGTATCTTCCATCGACTTGCTAAATGATACTGAGGACCCCGAAGAAGAGGAAGACTTCCTCAGTCAGGATGGGTTTAAGAACATCCCAGAACACTTAATCAGCGGCACCTATGAACTAAAGGATGTCACTGACAAGAGACAGAAAAACAGGGAAATGAAGAAACTGAGAGAGAAAGGTTTCATATCTGCTAGGTTCAGAAACTGGCAGGCATACATGCAGTACTGTGTGCTGTGTGACAAAGAGTTTCTCGGCCACAGAATTGTGCGCCATGCACAGACTCATCTGAGCGGTGGTGTATACAGCTGCCCGATATGTGCTCAAACCTTTGCTTCAAAAGACACCTTGATTCCCCACGTGACATTTCATGTTAAACAGTCATGCAAGGAAAGACTGACTGCCATGAAAACAAACAAGAAATTGGCGGATCCTAAAACAGCTGCCCCTGTAATCGCAGCATTGAAGGCAAAGACAGAAAATGAACTTTATGAAAATGCTGATTCCCAAGGGCAGAATTCTGGGTTAATACGTAATGTTCAGGCCACAGTGTCCAGGTGTAAGACAGACAGTAGTGAAGACAATGTGTGCCCTGTTGGAAAATGTAGAAGGAGCTTCAAATTTTTCAAAAATCTTGTTGCACATGTTAAAGCTCATGGGGATGACGAGGAGGCGAAGACTTTCCTTGAAATCCAGAGCAAAAAGGTAGTTTGCCAGTACTGTCGCCGCCACTTTGTTAACGTCACTCATCTAAATGATCATTTACAGGTCCACTGTGGTGTGAAGCCTTACATCTGTATTCAGCTGAACTGTAAGGCAAGTTTCCTGTCCAACACTGAGCTACTTCTACACAGGAAAACACATTCTGTTTTTAAGGCTAGATGCATGTTTCCAAAATGTGGAAAGATTTTCAACGAGGCCTTCAAACTCTATGACCATGAGGCACAGCATTACAAAACTTTCACCTGCAAAGTTGTGGATTGTGGAAAGGTATTCCATTCACAACAACAGCTGGATTTACATCTGGAGAAGCATGCCACCCAAGAAGAGAAAAGGTTATCTTCTGAACACATCTCACAAAATATGCAGCCTGGCCCTTCACTCATTGAACAAATGCTTATCAATCACACTCCAATTAAACAAGAGAACTCCCAAGAAAACTGTAATGGAAAACTGCCAGTGTCCTTGGAGGGTGTGCTGAAATCATCACAAGCACCTGCGGAGACCGAAGGGGGATACAGTGTCAAACATGAACCACAAAATATGCCCTTCTCAACCAGTCACACATCGAGTTTAAGTAACTCTGTGATTCAACCTATGAATTCCTCCTTGTCTGATACTAACAGACACAGAGATTGTTTTAATTATTTGAGACCACCCCAACAGAATCAAACGGTACGTCCATGTGAAGCTAATTTAGGTAATGTGTCACATGATTATAATGCAGATGTCCCACATGGCCAGTCACAGATGTATCCTCAGTGATGTAAATGCTGGATCAATGAGTTACAATTCTGACTGCAACATACCTATGCCAGTGCAGCAAGGGCCAATGTGTAGCAGCAACCTGCTAACAGCATCACCACTCCAGAACTCCACAGAGCCGGCAATGTCACAACCACTTCCTCCATCAGTAACCCCACAGCCACTCAATAGGAACAGAGCAGAGAACTCTATGACATCCTCGACTAGCGCCAGCCCTCTTCCAGGACAGAGAGAACGATATCACTGTGCATTTGAAACCTGTACAAGGCACTACAGCTCCTACAGAAGTGTTGCCAAGCACATGAAAACTGTTCATCCAGATTTCTATGAGCAATGGAAAGTTGCTCGAACTAAAATCAAGATAACCTACGCTCCTGCCCCAAATACATCATCTGTTGGACATCTTGGTTCAAATGCCTCACTCCAGCACCAGAAGGATAGCAGAGTACCACTTCATGGAGTTCAGAGGCAAAATGTTATCCAGTCCCCTCCTTATACTTATATGGGTACAAGCACAAAGCATACTGCCCTACATCCCCAGTCCTCATCTGCCCTTAACCAGAATGCTTCCCTTGTGATGGAAAATGTTTTAAATCCCATTGTTCTCTCTCAGCTAGGAAGTGATACGGATCCAGGCAGCCAAAACTGGCCCTCAACCCTTGGAAGCGAACAAAATCAAATCGGTGGTTCTTCCCAAGTCTATCCATCCAACATGCAGGCAATGCCACAGGTTGATTCAACCAGTGCTGCTCTGCCCCTCAGTGTCCCGTCTTCCTCTATGATGGCGTCAAGAATGAACAGAACGACAGAGTCCTTACAGTCACCAGTTACGGAAAATGGGTCCCAGTCAGTGTTGCCCTCATACATGGCCGGTGCTAAAGATGTGTCACAACGAGCAGAAGACCTTCTCCAGCCATATACATCACAGATGCAAAGCAGTTTAGTGTCTGGCTCCAGGGCCCCAGAAAAAACAAAATCAATGCAAATTCCCTCTCCAGACAGTGCAAGCCAAAAAAACTGTATCAACCAACCTCAAAATGGCCCAGTCATCTCTGAAAGTGCTTCTGAAAATCCAACACGAGCTAAAAGAAACAAAAGGACCAAATGGCCAGCTATTCTTAGGGATGGCAAATTTGTTTGTTGCAGGTGTTTTAGACAATTTAATAGTCCCAAATCCCTGGGAGGCCATTTGTCCAAGCGTGCAATCTGTAAACCATATGATGAGTCTGAACTGAACACAGACCTGCCAGCATCATTTCTTGACCTTCTCAATTCAGAGCAAACAGTTGGTACTGCTCAGCCACAGATACCTTATACTCCTGCTACTGTTTATCAGGAGAAGCCCCGTCAGTCAGTAACAAATGGTTCAACGGCCGCAAAAGAGTACCCCACTCCTAATTATCCACAAGATGATCTGCTCGTATATGGGAATGGCGAGTCAAATGATGACATCCTTAAACAAATCATGACTGAATCTAACATGTCTGACCTCTTTGTGCATACACCGGCTCCCCAGCCATTGTTCCAAAACCCTTATGGAGCCGGTGAACGTTTGCCAGGGAGCTCAGTCATACAGCATACAGAAAATGTCCAGCTGAAGCGTGAGAACAACTCCTATAGTACAGCCCTTTATCCTCAGCTAGGCGTTGATACATTTGCTGGAAGTGAATTCCCTGATCCACTTCTTTCTCAAAGTCTCCCAGAAAACCCGTCCTCTGCTGTTCCTGGAAGTGTTCCCACAAACTACAGTGAAGGGTATCACTCTGAGACACCCATTCAGATACCAGATACAGATTCAAACCAAGTGATGCAAACACTGTTACCTGATATTCAACTTAGTCCATCAACAAGTGGCAAGCAAGCTGAGACACAAAGAAAGACAAGTGAGCAAGATATTAAAAAGCGACTGCGGGAGCAGATTTTGGCTGGTTCTCAACGTAGAAACATCTTGTATCATTCAGGCAACACCGACCCCAATGCCAATTCAAGGAATCCCATAACTTTCGGCCAAGTGTGCAGTCCTTCCAATAATTCTGGACTTCATCAAATGTCTCGTGATGCAAAAAGTGACTCAGCAAGTGAAAGCCAAGTCATCCCAGAAACCTTTGGTGACATGAAACAACTACTGAACACACAGAGCTTTACTTGTTTCAGAGAGACTTCCACTCCGCAACAGGAAGTACTGAGCCCCACAGGGGTCGGGGCAAATGATGCAGAGCCTGAGCCCACTCAGTTATCTGCCAGCCAGCAACAGTGGATGACAGAAATTCAAAGTGCTTTTGAAAGGCTTGACTTGGTCAGAGAAAGTTCTGATCAGATTTCAGCTTCTATCAAACATAATAGCAATTCTATGAACAGCCAGACAGTATCAGCAAAGGTGGATATACACAGCTCAGTGTCGTCAAACTTTGTCAAACCATATGCTTGTGAGAATGAAAACTGCACATTTAGTTCCATATCATGTGAAGCCCTTTGGAAACACCTCTCCAAAACTCATAGCTACACACTTGAGATGGTGAATGTGGTTAAAAAAAGGTACGGCCAGTATGCTCCTTTCAAGTGTCAAAAATGTAGCAAAGCATTCACACGAAACTCAAACCTCCGTGTTCACTATCAGTCAGCTCACAAATTATCAGCTAAAGAAATAGGAGATCTAGATATGAAGCGCAGAGAGGCCAAAGCTGCTGCATTTGCTGCAATACAGAAGCAGGTTAAAGCAGCTCAAGGCACAATGGCTGCTCATTCATCAACAGAGAACGGAGCACATCTGTATTCATCTCAAGACACAGCAAAACATTTCTGCCCATCTGAGACATTTGTACCACCTACCAATGTGGACACAACTAATCAGAATTTCCAAGATGACAGTCGTTACACAGTCATTCAGGCTTTGCAAAGTGCCATGCCTCAGGCTAATGAGCCTCCCTCTCTCAACAAACAAGCTGCTATCAATTGGCAGCCCATAGTGAAGCCAAGCATAGAGATTCCCAAGAAGACAAAGGAGAGGAAGCCCAACTCAGGTGAAGCTACCAGTCCATACAGACCATATCGCTGCGTTCATCAGGGCTGTGTGGCAGCCTTCACCATCCAGCACAATCTGATCCTCCACTATAGGGCTGTTCACCAGTCTGCTCTGTCAGCACTGGAAGTGAATAAAGAGCAGGACCAGAGTGAGGGACTGGATGAAGTCATAAACCATGATGAGGACTATCCAGAGGCAGATATCCCCCAAATTTCTGAATTCAGATGCCAAGTCAAAGACTGCTCCCGAGTTTTCCAAGAAGTTCCAAACCTCTTGCAGCATTATCTTCAGCTGCATGAATTCAGTCTTGATAAAGTTGGGAATCTCTTGTCCAGCATCAAGCTCGGGAAGATTGCTTGTGGCCACAAAGGATGCACAGCATCCTTCACTGTCTTCTGGAAATATATAGGACATGTCAAAGAACAGCATAAAGATATAAAGCTGGGCAAACCTGAACAATTAAACGGGTCGTTCAAGTGTGAAATTGAAGGTTGTGACCGTTCATATGCCACTAAGTCAAATATGCTGAGACATGTCATGAAAAAGCATCAGGACCTGTATCAACCCAAAATGAGGAGTCAGCGGACAAAAGAAGACGGGATAAAACGGAGCTCTAAGACTGTGCTTTACCCAATTACCAAGACGAGTAATGGCAAGGAAAACATCGAGAGCAATAAAAAGATCGTACAGAGAGGAAATGACGCAAAGAGAGTTGCCAAGGCAAAAACTAACCACTGGACTAAATATGGAAAACCCTCACTGAAAAGTAAAGTGGAGGCGTCCTCCATGTGCACTAAAAAAATCCCTCTACAATACCCCTGTATGATCAAAGGGTGTGATTCGGTCATGAAGTCAGAGCGGAGCATATTAAAACATTACATGGGACACGGGCTGTCAGAGAAGTACCTGGAACAGCAAAGGAGTCATTTCATATTCTGCAAAAAGTTCCCAAGGCAAAAGTGTCGCTCCATCAGGAGTGATGACTCCAAATCAGACAACACCTCTGACCTGTCAGACAATGAGCTAACGGCAGACACCAGCCAGGAAGGAGGGGGGGAATACGGATACTCAAAGCCTATCCTACGCAAAAGGACCGCAGCAGGGATTTCCCCGGCATTGTATGATAGCAAGTTGTCTAATGATGAAAGTTCTGATGGCTCTGTAGTGCTCAAACGCAAAAGAGGACGTCCCAGGAAACTGATCGAAAAAATCGTTAAACGCAAGAAAATTCCACGAACAACCAAGACGGACATAGTTTACAGCAAGGACGATGAATCGGACTCTTCTTGCCCTGCAATAATCCAGGAGGAGGTGACGGAGCAGACTGCTCCACTGGCTTCTTTTAAACCAATGGGCTTTGAAATGTCTTTCTTAAAGTTCCTGGAACAGTCAAATAAATGTGAACATCCCTTGACAAGAACTGTTGATGTACCAGAAACATGGAGAAAACCCTCCCCTTTGAACACCAAAGACACCTGTGTCAGGTTCAGCAACCGTCAGAATTTGAAATCACTTAGTAAGGTCAGAATAATTATAGACAGGGCCTTTTCAGGTGTCACCCACCTCATGTTGAGACAGCTGCAGGACATGCGGCCCACAGTGGTACTGGGAAAAACTGAGTAACGTGTCTTTTTGTTGATGAAAGGCAGAATCTCAGGACTAGAATGAGTAAAATCTGCTGCAGACTGGTGCCCTACATACAAAACGTTTTTTACACATCCTGTTATTTAAAAAAGAAAAAGAAAAAAAAGTTGTTTTGAACTATACTGTAATATTGTCTGTAAAGTTTTGGTCTTTTTTTATAGAATAGTGTATAGCATGTTTTTATTTATGAACAAAGTCAAAAAAGTTATGTGAAAATTTTGCTAAAAGTTGAAGTATGACATCAGCCCATGGTGTCTTAATCATCCCTGTGGGACAAATGGACTTTGAAACGGATTGTGCTGTTGTGTAGTTTGTGATTTGAAGATGTTGTTGATTATTGTGTGTTGTGTATATAGTTTGAAATCACTCACTGCCACCAGCAGTCTTACTATTAAAAGAACAGCTTTTTTACAACCAATCCGGCTTGTTTTTGATCATTTGACATTTTGTTAGATAACATTGCAGGTTAAGAGGTTTGGAGCTGCTGCATGCACACTGAATGGAAAATGATTTTGTGGATGGTCTTCAATTATTCCCAATAAATGAGTTAGAACCAGTAGATGGGTTTCTTGTATTAAATGTGTATTCTATAAGACATTTTTTAGTCTTTTTTTCCCCAATGTTTACCCTGTTCATCAATCATTTCCAGGTTAATTAATTAATGCTCCACTTAATGCTTAGCTTTAAGACTAGAAGTTGAGGAAAATGCTGTTCGTCACTGCTCCCCCTGAGAGAAAGACGTTGGTGTGCTGTATGTAAACTAGTGTAGTGCTCTCTCAGAACATGCCGTTGGGCACAGATTATCTGGCGACTGAGGCAATTACAGATCCAGTCTGCAGAGCCATGAAGGCAGAGAGCTGAGGCGTTCATGTGTTTTTCAAAATGTATTAATACTGAGAGTCAGAATTGACCCCCATTGCTACATGGCACTTCTTTGGGCCCTCTGCAACAAATCTGCAAAGTGTGAAGTAGATCAGATGAGCAGTTCTGGAGATATGCACTACATCTCATCTACATTCCCTGCTTTATAGTTGCCAGGTCACTGTGTATTTGAAATAAGAGCAGTTTATGTTTAAGCCATTTTTTATTAATCTATTATTGGAGTGAACATTTTCACAAGTCGTGCAATAGTATCCAGTGAATATGAATGACATATTTAACAGTCACAGTTCTAAATATAAATATTCATCTTTATGCTTATCATTTTTAAAAGCATCTTTTCATTTTATCATACACACATACACAAATAATTAGTCAGCGCTAAATATTGCTTTAGACAATATTCACTGAAGAAAGTTTATCCAATCAGTGTTGCTACATGAAACAAACTCTAGAACCATACAAAAACAATGACGCATACTTCATACACTGTGATCCATCTGTCTGTGTCTACAGCAAGTGGGACCCTGACTTAGTCTGAGAGTGACATACTGTAGTTTTTCTTCACGTCTGGTTTTAGTATGGATGGTTCTTACTGCTCAGGCTAACAATTTTATACACTCATTCACTCCACTCATCGTCGTCGTCTACCGCTTATCCTGCACTGGAGTCGCAGGTGAGCTGGAGCCTATCCCAGCGGACTTAGGGTGAAGCGGGGTACACCCTGGACAGGTCGCCAGCCTATCACAGGGCTAACATACACAGACAGACAACCACTCACACTCTCATGCACACCTATGGACAATTTAGAGTCGCCAATTAACCTGAAGCTGGAGTACCCACACGTGCAAACTCCACACAGAAGGGCCCCTGCTGGGTTTGAACCCAGAACCCTCTTGCTGTGAGGCGACAGTGCTAACCACTGCACCACCGTGCCATCCCCAATTTTATACTTTCTATTACTGCATTAAAGATAACTAATGCATGCTTGAGTCATGATTTCTAAGCAGTCAAATAAAATACAAACGTATAAAAACAATGGTCAAAATTGAAGCAACAGAGGTGAACGTATCCTAAATGCAACTTGGTAACATCTTTGATTAGATTCTCCATAGAAAATACAGTAACAGACGAAAAAGAGAAGCATTAAAATGGATAGTTTCTAAGCCATGACATCACTTTGACATCCTCAAGGTTATTATTTGACTTGACAAAGCTCCTCCAGAGCCACAGAAGGTTTTCACAGGCTCACTAGTGTGCCCTGATGGTGAGTTCAACAAGATTCATGTGTACATTTAGCAGAAAAAGGGAACAGAGGCCAACAGAGGAGACAGATCTGTCTCATGTTTCCAGTTAAAGTGAATCCTGAACTGCAGACTTCATCAAGTCAGAGTGTATCACATATCTGTCATGAGTGATTTGACTGGTCATTAACATCTGTAACTACAGTCTGTTCACACTCATATATGATATCCCAGCTTTTCTCAATCCAGGCCTAAAATTGTACCATGAAATCTTTTCCCCTCTTTTTACAGCACAGGTTGTAAAAGGTGCCACTGTGATCCATGTCCGGGGTGGTTGGTCAGGTAAGGCCGGTTTTCCTTTGGTTTCACTTAGAGCTGGGAACATGAGTCCTCTAGGGCTGGCCGGGCTGGTTTTCAACTGTGGATGCGGGCTGTGTGTTGCTGTCTTCTGTGTTGACTGTGGCCTCGGCAGACACAAACTTCTTGGCAATGGAAACAGGTGGCTGGTCGTGGCTAAAAGACTTGTCTTTCACAGGAACGTAGCGCTTGCTGAAACATTTCCACAGCTGCTTCCATACAATGTACATGAGCTCCAGCACATTGAGAGCGATACACAGGATGGAGGTGCAGCCCATGATGTAGAGGAAGATCTTCTTCTCTGTGGCTTTGCTGATGTAACAGTCCACAGTGTTGGGACAGGGACTCTGGCTGCAGCGGAGAAGTATTGGCACCTCAAAGCCATTGTACAGGAAGTAGAAAGCGAGCAGGGAGCCCACCTCGAAGGCTGTCTTGAACACCAGGCTGACGGTGTAGGTACAGAACAGACCTCCATCAATGCTCCCTTTGTCCTTGTACAGTTTCTTCTTGTATTTGGCCTCCCGATGCTCTCTGTAGGCCACATGCAGGGCCACCAGCAGGGACGGGGTGGACACCATGATGAGCTGCAGTGCCCAGAGGCGCACCTGTGAGATTGGAAAGAAGTGGTCGAAGCAGGCGTTCTCACAGCCGGGCTGCTCGGTGTTGCACATAAAATCTTTCTGCTCGTCCTTCCACACCTGCTCGGCCGCCGCCACGTACACCAGGATCCTGAAGAGGAAGACCACAGACAGCCAGATGCGCCCGATGACGGTCGAGTACTTGTTCACCCCACTGAGAACGTTCTCCAAGAAGCCCCAGTTCATCTTGCTCGGAGTGTGCTGTCAGGGAACAAACCAACAGAACATTATGATTATTATTATTATTATTATGAATATAATTCAACAGATTTAGATTTGACAGAGGCAGCGTGTGTAATGTAAAGTGTGTGCGTGTGTGTGTGAACTGAGGTCTGACAGCTTCTTCATGGGGACCAAAATGCCGGAGCCCATAACACAGGTTTTCAGGTTAACAGAGTTTTCAGGTTCAGGGTGAGGATTAGGCTCCAGAAAACAAATCAAGAATGTCAGTGTGTGTCATGTTATTATTTATTGTAGTGGACTGTGTGTAGTGTCAGTGGAGCCATGAGTGCTTCTGTCATGTTTTATTTTGTTTGTCTGTTGTCTAGTGATGCCTCTCTGGCAGTGGTCTGGTGTCGCCTCCCCATCACATATTCACTAAGTAAGACAAAGGCAGAGAGTTGGGAATAACTGTATCCGATACAAGTTACATATGAGACACGGGTTGTTTCATTTTCAGGTCCAGCATAGGTCCCATGTATCTACCCTGGATTAGACCCAACCTGGATCAGGTGTAGTCAGGTCTCAGCCAGCCTCGTCGCATGTTCTGTTATGTCCCAAACTGACCCCTCTGGACACTGATATTGAGAACCTTCTCATACATGTATAATATGGATCCTAACAAAAATAAAGTAACCTGAAGTCAGCTTGTAGTGATGCCTTCAGGACTGCCTTCAAATGCAAATGATCACTGCAGGCTCCAGGGCAGCTGCTTATTCAGCACACACTGAGACAGGTTTACAGGGTTACAGATTCTGCTGAGTGCAATGTATAGACCCATTAGACTGTGTGACACGACCAGGATGATTACATGTCCTTTATTCTGACGCCATCGTGTCAAAATGTTTCCCGGTTCCATCTTATCAGGTGACAGAATCTGCCCGTGACTGGCAGGCTGGTTATATGAAAAGTGGTGTTGACATGGTCTAATAATATTCCTGTGTGTGTCACAGTAAATGATACTGAGTTCAAAATAAAATTGTCTCAGAGCTTGTTAGGCTGAGTGCTGCTCAACAGCCTTTAAACAGCAGTTTTCCTATCATATTACTAATCATATGAATTATTTTGTCTAGTCGTACAAAGACTCGTGGTGTTGATGTTTTATTAAGATGGCCTGAACACAATATTCTACAAAAAACACAGGCTATATTGTCAACAATGACTCTGAAGCAGCCAATGTTTGAAGCGTTGGATGTCGTGATGACAGATCATGATATATCAGCTCATAGTTACAATCTCATTCTCCTAGAAGGTTGAATCATTCCTTAAAGGCTGTGGAGAGTTTGCTTCAAGGAACTTACCGGTGGTGCCTCTCCCGGTGTCCTTTCAGTGACAGCAGGTGGTGCTGGGTGGGTCTCCTCTCAGGTGGTGTCGGGGCTGTGTTCCGTGTCGTCTGCTGCACACCTGCAGGCCTCAGCTCTGTGCCACACCTCATCCAACCACACTTAGTACAAACAGCAGGGCAGCTGATATCAGCTGGATCACTCGCTGCTTTGTTTTGATGTTACTGCGAATCACCAGAATCTGTTTGACCAGGAGCGCCTCCCCGTCATCACCTGGTGAATATTGTGTGTGTGTGTGTGTGTGTGTGTGTGTGTGTGTGTGTGTGTGTGTACACAGATAGGATCACCATGGAGCTGTCTAATGCAAATAATACATGTTGCCTGTCCTGTTCAGGCTCAGTGTGGGGGAGGAGATCAGTACACACAGCGTCACGCACTCTCCCACCTGCACCGACTCTTGTAACTTTGATGAGTGTCTGATCACATTACTCTGCTGATCAATAATACATGTGAGCTCAGACCTGCCTGTGTCGTTTGTTATAATAATCAGTCAAAGTGTTCAGTTCAGAGAACATTAGCAGCCTGTGGATAGTTGTCAGTCTGTAGTAGGTGTAACATTATATTTGTATGGTACAAAGCTAGATTCTATTAGGAGACTCAGTAGGGTCTTTGCAGTAGGCTGTTCCAACCACTGAGAGGCGCTGTGACGTAAACTGGGATCAGGCTGTAGCACACTGAATAAAGTCAAGCCTCCTCTGTGATTACATTTAAAATGATGTGACTAATATGTTTAAATAAGAGTGAAGAGGTTGGCAGCCCAGACCGTTTGCAAAAAAAAAAGAAAGAGTTTTAAGATGTTTATGCGAGTACATTCTCTGACTCTGATGTACTTTACTCTTGTCATTCAACTCTATTTATTTATTTAGATTTTACAGACGAACACGTGAACATCTTTTAAACTGTCATGAATTGTAAAAAATGAACAGTATCAACTACAACAGAAAAGTGTGTCATACTAAACATTTACATGTGAATGCATCCATAATAATAATAATTATATATATTTCTGCACAGCTGCATGCAGCTTGTTATTACGGTGTCATGGACAAAGATGGCATCATCCTGTGATTGTGTTACTGTCAGCAAATCCCAAACCAACATTTTCTGACTTCCTGTCTGTGGCTCACTAGTTACTACTGAAGACATGCATCTGAAAGAAAAGAGGAAAAAAGAAAGTCCATTACCTTTTCATGCTGCGTATTATTACTATCCATTATTCACTTTACATATTGAGCTACCTTTAAATTAAAAATGAAATGGATTGACTCTGTTAGTCTCTATTCTTCTATTATACCACTTGATTAAAGTGAACATAGACAACAACTCTTAACAAGAACTTCCAGCACATTCATCAGGGATGGACTGTGGAGACAAACTGGGCCACAGTGTTCTGTAGCGCCCACCAGAGGCAGAGGCAGGGACGGGCTGTGTCTGCGGCCTGCTCCTGACTCTGGAGAGGCGTCAGCTCTGAATGGAGGGCAGGTCTGTGGATCCTGACTGTCCTCTGTGTGACTGTGTCGTTTCCTGTCTTGGTTGGTGGCCGATCCAAACCAGACAGTGATGGAGGAGCTGAGGACGGACTATGAGTGCTGTTTAGAACTGAGCTGGCACCTGGGGTTCGTCCTCTTCTGGGTCAGTGATAACTTGCTCCTGTCTATGTTACTTAAACAGATAGGCTGAATGAATCAGCCCTGACATAAAACACATGGTCCAGTGTGAGCAGGTCCACTGAGCTCCTCGTGATGAGCCCAGTAATTGAGCCCAGTAATTAGCCCGGGTAACAGATGTGGAGTTTCCCTCCGGTGACCGCTGGGGGCGCTGTGGCCTCTCTGATCTCTGGTCCCTCTTCTTCTACTGTGTCGCAGCCGTTGTTGACTGTCCACCATGGTGGCAGAGTAACAGACATCAGTCCGTCAGTAACGTTACATGTCAGTCCACTGAGCATTCACCGGTCATGTCGGAGAAGGAGGTCGGGAAAGGGAAGGAGGGTCCCGGAGACAAAGGCTACAGGATACCGGGGCTGAGGGGCGCCCAGACCACCACACTGTTCCGAGCTGTCAACCCCGAACTCTTCATTCGACCTGTGAGAGCACACACACACACACACATAGTCTGACAGAAACGTAGAGACTAGCTTAGCAGTTAGCCTCCTTGTAGCCATAAGGTGTATAAATGACTACATGTGAACACACAGTGTACTGATGCCGGCCCACAGTGTGGTGCCGTCGGTACATGTGAAGTCACAGTGGAGCTATGCCTCTTCCTTCAGTCCACAGTGATCCAGTTCACAAGGAAACAGTGTGGCACCGGCCTATCTCTGTTGTCAAAGTGTAACAGTGACATCTCCTGGTGATATTTGGTATAGATATTTGCAACGATGCACGGTTTTTGAGTAACCTGTACTGTAATACAGCCCACAGTGACAGATAACATGAAGCTGTGCTGTGTTTCAGAACAAACCAGTGATGGTGTTTGGACTGGTGACCATCACCTTGTGTGTGGGCTACCTGGGCTACATGCACGCTATGAAAGAAAACGACCAGCAGTTATACGAAGCCATCGACAGTGAAGGAGAAAGATACATGAGGAGGAAGACCTCCAAATGGGACTGAAGGCACAAGAACACTTCAGTGTGTGTGTGTGTGTGTGTGTGTGTGTGTGTGTGTGTGTGTGTGTGTGTGTTGCACTATAAGGACAGAGTAAATTAAAACCTGTCTGGATTGAGTTTTCTCTAAATTTCTCATCATGCTTCTCTCTGTCTTATAGCACTGTAAACTGAAGCTCTGTGGTTTTTGGACTGTTGGTCAGACAGAAGATGACGTGTGTGGGTGTAACTTTGAGCTTTGTGAACTTGTGATGGCCATTAATGACACACAATAAACACATTGATGAAAAAATAATTGATGGATTAATGGGCAATAACAAGCTCACAATAGCTGTGAGCAGAGAGGCGTAGACATCCACATGTTCACACACACACACACACCCTCACAAACAGTTTACCTCCATGTCCAGTCCAGCAATGTCTGAACAACAAGCATGACAAATGGTTTCATGAGTCGTTAATGTTTCACCTGTAATAGCATTGTTGAATTTGGAAAAAAGAGGCAAATGCTCTTTCTACATCAGTGGAGCTGAGATGGAGCAGGTGAACAGTATTAGGTTCCTTGGAATTACCATCACTGAGAACCTGTCTTGGTTAAAAAAGCACAGAAAAGGCTCTTCTTCCGACAGAATCTTAGAAAGGCTAAATTGCGGAGCCGGATCCTGGTCAACTTTTACAGAGGAGCAGTAGAAATCATCCTGACTGGAAAACATCACAAACTGGTTCATCATGGTCCAGGACAGGAAGGCTCTACAGCGGCTGATTAAAACCAGCAGAACATCTCTGGTACCATCTACAGAGCATCAGTGTCATCAGTGAAGTGAGATGTATGCACAGAGCCCAAAGATACTAAAAGACAACGCCCACCCAGCCACAGTCTGTTCACCCTGCTGCCATCTGACAACAGGTACAGAAGTACCTGCTGCTGTACCACCAGACTACAGAGAGACTTCATTCATCAGGCTGTGATACTCCTGAACTCATCTTCAAAACTCCACCATGAAATTATTTATTTATTTTTGTGACACATTATTTCATTTTCCATTTATACAATTTATTTTTATATGCAGAAATAGGCAGCATAAAGGGACTACAACTATCATTTAATTGTACAATTCTGGTCGTATAATGATATTTAAATCAATCTTGAACGTTAATGACTCACATCTAGTCATTCATTCATGCATGCATTATTGCACTTGCCAGTAGGTGGTGTAGTAAGCTGTCTGTGACAAATAACAGTAATCCACATAGAATGAGTGAGTTGTAGTGTACGCCCTTGAAGTGTGGTCTGTGACTGTGGCTGGTGCTGTGGTACCTACAGCTCATGTTTTGCTCGACCTGCCGGTGAAATATGAATAAAATGAACCCTTTTCTACACCAGTAATGCCGTCGCAGTCTGAGTGGTGTAACATTAGCGTTCATGAATAGGAAAAAAGCCGGTCCACGAAAAAAATATCACTCTAAACCACAGAAAAGTCTAAAGACTGTAATGTATTTTTCAATAAAAAATAAACTATTCAAGATGTATGATTTCCACATGACATATGATGATATATGAATCATATCATATCATATATGAATATTTAATACCCCACAAGTGAAAAACAAATTAAGTGTGTATCATTTTAACACGTTCTCACTACAAACTCATCAAATACAGCAGCATTGATGAGACAATCTGAATGTATTGAACACATTAAAAAATTAATTACTTTTAAACTTGGATGATTTAACCACTACAGAGGAATGTTGTCTTTTATATCATTAAACAACAATGCCGTGTTGTATAATCACAAATAGGTAATAATGTGTTATGTTGAACCACTGGTGTTAGTAGGAGTGTGCAGGCTGCAGCAGTTGTTTGTCCTCCGTCTGCAGCAGCTACATGTTTCTGTTTGTACAGTAATAATCTGGCGAATCTACTCAACTGTCAAGATGCACTCAGGACATTTTTGCAGAAGCCACCAACAGCTGCTAGAGAAGGGCCTTCTAATCTGCCATGTACACCACTCTCTGAATCATGTAAGATCAGAAAATGATTTGTGGTCTCTGATACAAGTCTGTTATTATTATTTTTATTATTACTGAATGTTACAGTTAAATGTTGTTCCAATCAAATGCAGACTTTGTTCAAATTAAATAAAGCTTATTTGTACAGTGCCTACTTTATATGAAGTAGAATGACACAACAGACTCAATGCAGCGGTGTGCCACTATGGATGTTCTGTATGTTTGAATACAGCTGCAGGTCAGGCAACGAGCAGCAGCAGCAGCAACACATCAACATCTTCCAAATCCTAATCGTCTAGGGCACCAAAATGGCTGGAGCCTCTGCCTTAATATCTAAAACAGAGTTACAAAGTGGATTGTCTGAGCCTGAGCTGTCTGTATTGCTGCCCTGTTCCTACAGAACCAACCCAAATAAACTACAGAACCAACGAGCAAAACAAAGCAAATAACAAATAATTAGCAACAGAAAATATTAAATAATTTATAAATACAAATACAGTCAAATAAATACCTGAGTATCGGAAACAAATAACAATAAAACAACCACCAAATATACACAACACTGTCAGCCCAGTGACACTGGCACTTCCTGTTCGAACTGTCATGAGCTTTTATTTTGAAGCATAGATCGACCCGCGATGTGACCAATCAGAAAACGTGTGAGAGGCGGTGTCTTTACGTACAACGTCATTGCGTGTCATAACTCAGTTGCGCGCGGGAGCTTTGGTTATCAAACAGAGAAGTGAAGCGAAAGGAGAGTGGAGGAAGAAGAAGCAGCAGCAGCAGCAGCCGCAGTTAAAGCGGGGACATACAGGATTCTGTAGCACACGGTCAGATACAGCGGTAACACTCAATTGTTTACCTGTACACAACTTGTCACTGCGTTTTCTTCGATCTTGCAGCATTGTCGGCGGTTTAGTGGGTAAGTACCGTTAGCTCCGTGGCTAAAATGCAGCAGAGCGAACAGGGCTAATGCTAACAAGCTAAACACTTAATTAATGTCAGTTAGACTTAAACTACAGCTGCTTCTAACGGTAGTTACACCGGCTGTGTTTATTGTCACCCAGTACATTAAGTTATTAGCAGATGTGTCTGTTCACTTAGCTTGTAGGTCGCTCCTAAAGTTGGCTGATTTTGCAAATTGTGTGTTAAAGCTGTGTGACGAAGTTAATCCAACAATAGAGTATTTTAACCGTACTAACGTTACTTTGATATTCCTAATTTGACGATGATAAACTAAGGGTATCTCCATTAGAAGAAGTGAAGCGCTAAAGCAAGCAGCACCAACAGTCATTCACTGCTCAGTAAATTCAGGAAGAAACGTCAAAGTTTATGAAGAATATATATATATATATATATATATATATATATATATATATATATATATATATATATATATATATATATATATATGTATATATATATATATATATATATATATATATATATATATATATATGTATATATATATATATATATATATATAATTTAGCTCCAACATGCTCACTATAGCTAGGACAGGACTGTCACTATCTGTCACTGAGCCTCCCTCCTCCTGTCCATCACACAGGTATCCACACTCACACCATGGCTATGAGGAGCGAGGTTAGGCTGCAGGCGGAGGCCGAGGGGGTGGAGGAGGAGGAGAACTTCGGCCCTCAGCCTCTGTGCAGACTGGAGGTTTGTCTCACTATCTCACTAGTATCCAAACACAGACTCCTGCTGCACCACTGTGTGTCTGAGTGAGGGGGACCAACAAGCTTGAATACACACAGATGTGTTTCTTACTCTGTTAAGTAACATCGTTATAATGTCAACTAAACTAGTGTTTCCATGGCTGCACAATGTAGTAAAACAAATCACTGTGATTATTGACAAATATTACATTGTGATGTGATTCAAGATTAGTTGGAATGATCATTTTTGTATCACAGTTTTCCTGAAAAAAAAAACACTAAAGTCCTGAAGACATGACTGTGTTGGGTCTGCAACAAACAAACATGTGGAGAACAGAACCTGTAGTCTCTGCAGCACTACAGTACAGGATTTTGCAGTAGACCACATTGGGATTTTGATAATAGTTTGATTAATTGTGCAAACCCCATTATTTTCCATTCACATGTAAAAATCAAGGTTAGTCATCAGTCAGCTCAGTCTATCAAAATTTGTTTTCAATGTTTTACCTTTTCTGACAAAAGAGGAGAAAACTCCATCATTTCACACTAAATCTCAGTCTAGCTCTCATTCACGTCAGTCTGTACAGTATGACTATCTGATGAGATGCTTGACACTTGCATGTCCGTAAAAAAGAATTAAATTGGACACATTTCGCCCTTTTTAACTCTGCTTGTCCACCAATGAACTGCAGACTGATTCTGTGTTCTATCCACCATTTCCCCAGAGGGAATCAATAAATGTAGCTGGTACATGATGGCAGCCTACCTGCATAAGATTAACAGATTTTTATTATCATCATTATTGCTAACAAGCTCTGGACACTGAGGCCACTTTCAAAGCTCTTCACACAGTCTACATAACCAACATTCATCTTGGCTGAAAAGTTAATTTTATGTCCAATGTATTACATAAATGATGAACTGTTTATACTTTGAATGATTTTTCACATAAATCAGTATTTCATTGTAGAACACCTTTTCACATTTTTGTCAGTACTGAAATATATACAACAAGAATGAATCAGCAATTTTCCTGAATATCTTTCATTTCTTTCTATAAAAACTAAAACTTCCAAGGCATGCAATATTAATAATAAAAAAAACATTATCAACATGTAAAGTATAATAAGTGTTACTGTACAGAATGTAGAGTGAACTGTTTCTAGTTCTCCATCTGTAAATCTAAAAACAGGACACATTAGTAGGATTTCAGCTGAGACTGCAGTCTAAGTTTAGTGTAAAAAGATTTTCTACACCTGACAATATGGTTAACATACAGAATACCCAACAATCAACCATCTTACAAGCTGCACCTTTAACAAGAAGAACAGTGTGTTAGAATTAGTGATTTGCAGATGGTGCAGTACGCATGAGGAAAGAGTTAGATATGTCTCATTTTTCGGTCGGTCGGGCTGTAGCTCTGTCAGGTTTGAATAAAGCCATTAAAGGTCAGTCATGTTACAAAGACCAACAGTATGTTTCAAAGCCTTAACACATAGATGACGCCAGCAGTGTTGGAGCTGTGAAATACAAACCCTCTACACTGTGTAGAGTTCTGTGAACTGAACATGGGACCTACCTGTGTTCAGCCATCTCATGTTACTGGGTTAAGCCCAACAGCAGGACACTTTGTCATGATTGTCTGTAGTGTTTTCTCTCCCAGCAGATTTATTTGTGACTGACAGATGTCTCCACATGCAGCAGTGTGGAATCAGTGCCAGTGACATCAAGAAGCTGGAGGATGCAGGCTTCCACACCATCGAGGCGGTGGCCTACGCACCGAAGAAGGAGCTGCTCAACATCAAGGGCATCAGTGAGGCCAAAGCTGACAAAATCCTAGTAAGAAACAGAGTGACTGATGACTGTCCTGATGCAGCGTGTAACCTTTCTGCTGTGCTTCTGTGAGGAGGAACATGGACATGGTGACATGTGATGTCATCACTGTTACTATTCTAGACCCACATTTGTTTCTGTAATCAGTGAGACACTTATATGTAGCTGTCATTTCTCCAAAAGCATAAGTCTGCAGTCTGACAATCAGTCCAGTATTTTGCCATCATTGGACAGTGGCAGTTAAGAGTCAGGCAGGAAACGGGGGGGGTTATGACATGATACTAAGGTCATCAGCTGGAACCAAAGCAGCGATCAGTGGCAGTGTGTGCTGTAACCATTCACCTACCAAAGGGCTCTATATGAAAGACATCCTGATAACCAGGCTGTAATAGAGGCTCATTCTCTCTGTGCTGATTTTTAGTGTTTAGTAATTCTATAAGATCGTCTTTTATTAATCTATTTTTCTTGTACTTTGTCTCTCAGACTGAAGCTGCCAAACTGGTGCCCATGGGTTTCACCACAGCTACTGAGTTCCACCAGAGGAGAGCGGAGATCATCCAGATCTCTACAGGCTCCAAGGAGCTCGACAAGCTGCTGCAGGGTTCGTACATGTTCAGTATCATCCACACATTCAGCCTGAGGATCAGCAGGTTCTCATGTGGTAAAGATGATGCACTGCAGACTGCGCCGACCAGTGTCCCAGAGTTTTAACCACAGACTCATCTGACTGGTCATTTGTCCTGCAGGTGGGATTGAGACGGGCTCCATCACAGAAATGTTTGGAGAGTTTCGGACGGGGAAGACCCAGCTGTGCCACACACTGGCTGTCACCTGTCAGGTAGAGTCCACACTGACTGTGCACAGAGTTTGATAATGTAATGTGACCCACTGGGCTTTGCTCTGTACTTTAGACTGTTGATAAAATGCCTCTTGACTGCACTGAGGATCAGTTATTTATTTTTTTATCACAATTTTCATTTTCACTGAAAAACTAAACATCCTGATGATGTGACATGTTGGGTCTGTAGAAAACAAACATGTTTTCTTCCATGTGGAGAACAGGATCTGTAGTCCAGGACATCTCTGTAGCTCTACTACAGTACTTCATCATGTTCATCATAGAAGTTCAGCTTCTATCATCTGGATATCCCAATTGACCGTATGGGACTTCTGATAATATTTGGATTACCTGTGCAGCCCTACTTGTGTAGTTTCTGGCGCTGAAAGTTGTACAGTGACCTGTTAGTGCACTGATTGCTTTGCACTGTGCCTTCTGTCCACAGCTGCCCATTGATCAGGGGGGTGGAGAAGGAAAAGCCATGTACATTGACACAGAGGGAACCTTCAGACCAGAGAGACTCCTGGCTGTCGCTGAACGGTGAGTCATCACAGAGAAGATGTGACTGTTTCTCTCCAACCCTCACAGATCAGAGCAGGCATAATATTGCATATAATATGCCTAAACAATTAATTTGTTTAGGCATAATAATAAAAAAATCAGCCAATGGCAATCTTTCTTTCTCATTAACATTTCCATACCAACACTACAGAGCACTCCTTCAAGGCCATGTCACATAGAAAGATGTTTGAGCATATTACTGGTGACTTAAAGTTCTCATTTTACCGACATTTAGGATCACAAGTCATCTGTATTTGTGAAATGAAGCCATGCTTTGGACCCTTTCTTCCTCTCCATCATCACTCCTCCTTTTAGCAAAACTTTCCAGCAGCCTTGACACAAGAGTTTGATGTCTTTTTTGAGCAGCTGTCAGAAAAGCTGAGACAAAAAGAAGTGATAAGCTCCATGGTATACCACTCTGATGGAGCCAGATCTCAAAGGTTCTGCTTCTGTCTTCCCATCCTTAGAAATTATATGAAACATAAAATGTGAAGGTTAAAAAATTTAGAAAGTTGAGGCAAGTTGAAATTTGGGATGGACTTCATGCATCAATGGTGGCCATTTTGTATAATGGGATCCTGTCTGTGCATGGCCTCATCTTGAGAAGGCAATAGATGGATTCACAGGACCGCTGTCTCACTGCAGGTATGGACTGGTGGGCAGTGACGTTCTGGACAATGTGGCCTACGCCCGAGCATTCAACACAGACCATCAGACCCAGCTGCTGTACCAAGCCTCTGCCATGATGGCCGAGTCCAGGTCAGTTAGTGCTCACACAATATCAACCTGTATCTGACATGCTGTTGTGTGGAAACGTATATAAACTGTGGAGTTTCTGTATGTTTGGACATAAACAGAACATGTAGAGTAATCATCTGATTAGATGTAGATGTAGTACTGATCAGACTCCAACCAACAGAGACCAGTGTCTCCACCCAGGATGACTTCAAAACGACAAGACAAGACGACAAGTAGTGATCTGTTGGAAAAAGTGAAAAAACATTTGTTGAATTGAACCTTTCCTACTGAAGACTAATCGAACCATGGCAGCCAGTAACAGAACGCAGAGGACAAATGTGACCAATGAATCATAGTATGAAGATACATAGAAATACATACGTATTCTTTCCATTTCATATAACTCCATGAGACACCAGTGAAGCCATGTGTACACATTAGTGTTTGAAGAGACAACAGTAGTTAATCCTCCCTCCCTCCCTTCACTGCTCTGGAAGTAACACCTGTGAGTGTGTGTGAAGTTCCAGCTGCTGCGACACGGTGCAGATGCTGTATCCTTACAGCTAACACACACACACACACACACACACTCGCTCTCTTTCTCTCACTGTGTCAGGTATGCTCTGCTGATAGTGGACAGTGCCACAGCTCTGTACAGAACAGACTACTCAGGTCGAGGCGAGCTGTCGGCCAGACAGGGACACCTGGGCCGCTTCCTGCGCATGCTGCTCCGGCTGGCAGACGAGGTGGGCAGCTGCTCTGACACATCAACAGCTCACAGTATCCGTCATAGAGTATCCTTCATTCACTCTAATGCAACTCAATCCTGTCACAACAGTTTGGTGTTGCCGTGGTGATAACCAACCAGGTGGTAGCACAGGTGGACGGGGCTGCCATGTTTTCTGCAGACCCCAAAAAACCGATTGGAGGCAACATTATGGCTCACGCCTCCACCACACGGTGAGTGAATCAGGGTGTGCTTTTATTGCAGTGGAGTTTGAGGCAGAGCACACTACATGTCCGCTGGTGTCATTTTGTTCTGCCTTGTATTTTTTGTGCAGTCTGTACCTGAGGAAAGGCCGAGGTGAGACCAGGATCTGTAAAATCTACGACTCGCCATGCTTGCCAGAGGCTGAGGCCATGTTTGCCATCAACGCTGACGGAGTGGGAGATGCCAAGGACTAAGCTGGCAGCGGGGTTGGTGGCACATGTCACAACTGCTACCTAACCCTGGACTTCAGTTGTGTGTGTGATCTTGACCCGTACTACTGCTGTCACACTCAGCTTCAGACTGATGGGTAATCAAGAGACCAGGGCGAGGGTTTGATGAGTGATGGGATGGAGAGGAGTTTTCTGCAGACGGAGGGCTCATTCATGCTGAAGCATTGCACACAACAAGGAAAAAAGACTTCTGCAGTCATGACAGAACAAGACACTTCTTTGTAATTACCTGATAGTTTTGTCATTATTATGATTTTGCATTTCTACGATTACCAGAAAACTCATAGAGAGGCGACACCACTGTGTCCCATGGGACCTTATTACAGAAACAGTGAGTACAGTAGTGAAGAGAAGAGACAAATAATGTTTGGTTCCCATTTTAACTGTGCCGTGAATCACGCATGTGATTTTTGTTGTGATATATGTGTGTGTGTGTGTGTTTAAAAAGTCATTAAAGCCTCAGTTAGTCATAGAGATGGTTAAGTATCATCTGGTTTAGTGTTAAAGTGCTCAGCAAACTACATTGTCTCACTCAACTCACTTCACCAACACCAACATGGAGCCAACTGGGCTCAGAAAAGGTAGTAAAAAAGATGAAAATCACAATAAATATGCACATATTGACAACTGCAGTTCTGTGAAAGGAGAGTTGGTCAGTTTGGTGAGCTGCTAATATACAGGAGCAGCTTTTTTCAAGTTGGAAAATGATCTCCGTTGACAAACATCAGGTGTAATTCCTGGCACAATTCAAACAGATCAAAGGATCATTTGTCTTTAAGCAGTAACTACATCATAGATTTTCTTAAACTAGGTCCCATGGTGTCCACTGGAAGAGACAGGCCTTCACCTCTCATTACTTACCAATGTATTATTGCATAATTATTGAAAAGCCCTCAGAATTCAAATTCATAGTCACATCATCATTAGATCTCTGTTGCGTAATTAACTAAAGCTCTCGGTCATAATTAGAGATGGGGCCAAACTTTTTTCTTTGTTGAATGCAATGTGCTGCTGTAGTTTAGTTTAAGTGGGGAAAAAAGTATTTGAAATAGTTTGAGAACTTTGTCTTTATTGAGTTTCTGTGTGTGGTCCCATTTTTTTGGATGTGTGATGGTGAAATGTTTAGTGAGAAAGCTGCTGAAACGCATTATTTTCACAAGAAAGTGTTCCCACAGTGTCATATTTTTAAAAGCTCCTGCCAGCTTCACCACTGCTGGTGCTATGTTTGTGTTTCTGAATGTGAGCTTTATTACTAAATTAAATTTGACTTTGTCAAGTGTTAGCATATTGTTGTTCTTCACACACAGACACAGCTCAGGAAAGGTTACACTGGTTACTAAACACACTCAACTACAAATTACATACGAGTACAAAAAGTTTATTCAGTGTGTCAGTTAGCAACAGCAGTGACTGCAAAATCAACCAACATAAATAATGAATAAAAAGCAAAGTGTCATTAAAATATATTAGTCAGAGTAATACCTGCTCACATACTGCAGCTTCAGAAAATAACAGGAATGTAAACACAAGCAGCAGAAACGCCCCAAAAAATTCAAGGTACAAAAATAATCTTTTCAGTCACAGACTCCACTCCATCGTTTAACTGAGATGCTGCAAAGATTCAGTCACAGTGCAAGTGCAGTCACTTCATACTTTTCTATTGGGGGGCTGTTCAGTGAGGTGATGCTGGGGAAAAGACTGATATTCTGATCTGACACTAGTGTAATCACTACATCTACATGAAATGTCATTTATCTCCACAAAGCAAACACATCTGTAAGAGAACAACAGAGCCCAGCAGAACAACTTCTAATCCATGAAGAGTAAACTCAACAGGATTTATCCGTCATACTGACCTTTCCTCTTTACCTTAAAGCTCTTTAAACATCCCTGATCAAACTGGATCACCAGCTCCGTGTCCACATCATTTGTACTGTTGTGTTTAGTCTTTTAGTCCCCATGTAGGAACCCACTGCTTTGTTTTACTAAAACTGACTTAAACCAGCCAATAAACAAAATGAAAGAGAAGATTAGGGAATAAATAACTGGGAATGCAGTTTCATTTTTTTGTAAATTAAAAAATGCTCTTTAAATATGCGTGATCCCTTTTTATTAAATACTTTTCACACTCGAGCACAGTGGGCAGAGACACGGCAGGAAGTTAAGGGAACTTTGGATCCGAGCAGGTCTTGTATCTTAACATCACAATACAACATTAAGTTTCAGTCTGGGCTACTCTGCTTTAGTTTATCGAGCCATGCAGATAATTGCATTTTAGTCTCTGACATCGTTTTAAACTCCACCTGTTAAATTAAGGTGATGGTGCTGGAAAAAAAAAAAACCCTGTTATTGTGTTTAATCAGTTAAAAAGGCAAAGAAACAAATAAAGCCATCAAAGATATCTTATACTACATTACAATATATATTACTCAGATCTGATACTGACTCAGTTAAATTGTGTTAAAATAAATACACATCAATAAACTCCATATCATTTCACAGTGACAGTATAACAAAGATATTCACCAATGAAGGGAAAGGTGATGAGTGTGCTGTTTGTAGAGCACATCTGATTGGATGACCACTGACTGGCGGCCTGACTAGCCAATCGATGCCATTAGCTGATTGGCTCCCTGTAGAAAACTGATTCAGATTTTTCTGTCAGTAAAGTTGTGAAGCTGAGCCTCCAGCAGAGATGTCTCTTCATCCTTGGGAAACAACGAAAATGACTGTGTTACATTAACTTATTCTTCATTCTGCAGCTCAGAGACACATCTGAGAAATTGATTCATGATTTGTTGTAAGTGAGCTCTTACATCTTCAGTTTTTGTGGGCATCTTCAGAGCCAGTTCAGTCCAGTTTGAGGCCTCAGAGACGTTTCCCAGCTCCATGTGACACTACAATTCAAACAACACAATGGTTCCTATTTAAAGTCCTCACAGTCCAAACACAACAAGAGCTCAACCCAAAAATTCACCATAGTATGTTAGCATTGAAGATGGTTTAATTCTATAACATCATCCGTTAAACGACTCTAAGGGACACGTGGTGAGGTCAGGTACCTTTGCAATGTAAAGCCTCACGGTCTTGGAGAAACCTGGACTCAGTTCCTCTGCCTGCAAGTTCAATCAATACACAAGATATCATCCCTCCCATCAAACTGAGTAACTGGATTGTTACAGAGCTGAACAGAGTGTATATTCAACAGATATTTAACACATCAGATTGACATGTGAAGCAGCAGAACTGTGCGGACATCTCCAGCAGCATGGTACCTTTAGGAAGTTCTCGAGGGCGTCATGCAGGGTGGTGGTGGGGGCACTCTGGAAAAGAGCAGCAGCTGCCTTCTTCTCCAGCCAGTCAAGAGTGGCTACCTACACACACGCACACACACACACACACACACACACACACACACACACACACACACACACACACACACACACACACACACACACACACACACACACACACACACACACACACAGGGCTGTTCACAGCTGATGTTGGATTGATGAGTGTTCATGTGATCAGACTGGAGTCTCACCTCATAGCACCACCTGCCCAGCAGGTAGAAACACAGGGGGTCATCGTCTCTGAGGGCGATGGCCCGGTCCAAATGCTCCTGAGGGAAGCACAGATACTAATGATTATCTACATACCACGTGTTGACATACAATAAGTGAGCGTGTGTTACCTTTAATATGTGGCTTCTCTTCAGCTTGCTATGCATGCTCTCATGCTGGGAGGGCAGTCCTGTCAGCACAGCAAACCTGGAGACAAAGACAACCACACTGTGATATGAAGACAGAACACATGATCACCTGAGAGCTCTGCTGACTTCACCTTCTTACCATTTGTGACACTCGGCATTCAGGCCCTTCTTCTTCAGGGCCGACTCTGCCTCCTCCCGACCTGCAACACAGCTCACAGGTCACTGACAAAAACCACAACAGTCACATTCTGTCCACTGGCTCTAACTCTGTCTTCTGTTAGGTCCACACGTTTCTTGAACTACTCTGGCTGCTCTTTTCAGGGTTGTTTTTTAATGTGTCTCGTTTCCCTTGTCCACAGTTCCTACAACTAACATTAGTTGTAGGAACAAGACTATGTCTGATGCAGGAACAGTTTACCAAGCTCCAACCATGGGGATATTTTCTCTTGGCTAGTCAAACTAAGACTCTCTACCACACTGACAGTGCTGAAAGGAATTTAACAAGAAGCTCTGCTGAGCTTCATTGCTGCGTTTAGGTGTCCTTAGTCTCTATACATCTATCACTGCGTCTCTAATTTACTGTCAAAATGTGACACTTCTGGTGCACATCTTAAACTCTGAAATCGACAGCGCTTCATACAGTAAAGGTGCGCCGACAGGGATATCAAGTTACATTCAAGTGCACCTCATAAAATCAGAAAACTCTGCTTAAAAGGCCATGAAGGTTGTTTAAATGGGAAAGTACTTTTTTTTTCTTATTTACATCAGTTGAAACACACATGGTGCAACCCTGATACGGATACTTCCCTTTGTGTAGTTGTGCTGAACATCATTATTATAAGCAGCCTGAAGTCTTCACCAAAGTTAGAAAAATAAATGTGAAATCACACCAGAGGATTTATTCTAAAGACAAGCACACATTTTGTGATGGTGTTATTTCCTACAGCTGCCACTATGTGTTACTGAAGAGCCACATTTTGCTCATTGTCCCACTGAAGGTATCTAGAACCGTCTCTTCACCACGTCAGCATGGTAACATCATAATGTTGTTCTCTGAGTAAACTCACCCAACGTGAGACTGACTGCAACAGGAGCACACACACTTTGTTTTACTTTGATTTAACTCCCTGTTTCAGTCAAAAGTTAACATAATCATTTTATTTTGGTGTGTGTGTGTGTGTTTTACCTTGCTGTGCATAGGTCTTCTTCTCCTGCTCGTCCTCAGTGGACTCGTACATGTCGCTGTAAGCCCGAGCCAGTCGCCATAGAAACTCCCTGCTGTCTCCATACTGTGGCCACAGAACAACATCAGTCAGTGTTCCGAGTCAATCATTACTCAAGTACTGTAATCAGATACTTTTCCCAAGCAATTTTTTGGTCATGAAAATCAAGTTATTGTCTGTTATGTAATGAGCCCTGACAATAACAGTGGTGGAAGTGCAGTCTCGACTGTCCAGCAGCCTTCAGCAGGAGCTGGAAATTAAATGAGCTTTTAAATTCATACGAAGACATCCATAACTTCAAAGTTGACAGAAAGTTTCATGTTAGATTTAATTCCTGCTAATCAGAACTACTGAACTCATAGGTCAGTTTTCACACAATGCACAACAACTCAGTCAAATAACCAGTGTTTAACTGTGTTGAGTTCTGAGTGACTCAGAGTCCATCCACATGAGGCAGGGACATTGTCTCACTGTCAGGCCTCTGTCCACACTCAACTGAGGCAACACAGAGTCGCACTGGGGCGTGTGATCTGACCAGTGTTTGGAGGTAGACAGGTGCCATTCCGTTGACGGCCTTGAAGGCCAGCACCATCGTCTTGAATTGGATGCAGGCCGCAACAGGAAACCAGTGGAGGTCACAGGGGAAGGGGTCACATGGGAGAATTTGGGTAGATTTAAAAACAAGCGTTCTGGATACGCTGCAATAGTTTAGTCACAGAGGCTGGGAGTCAAGCCAAAAGCGAGTTGCAGTAGTCCAGGCGGGAGATGACCAGCGCTTTGACCAGGAGTTGCGTTGCATCCTTTGTGAGGAAGGACCGGATCCTGCGGATGTTGTAGAAGGCAAATCTGCAGGATTGGGCCACAGCAGTGATGTTGGGGGCACAGGACAGTTCGTCGACGAAAGCGATACTGTGACATCCTCGATAACTGACAGGTGCATGCGAAGGCAGTCTTTCCCCGGGATGAAGAGGAGTTCAGATTTACTAAGGTTGACTTTGAGGTGATGCGCAGCTGTCCAAGCGGAGATGTCTGCCAGACATTTCGAGATGCGTGTCGCAACGTGGGTGTTGGAGGATGATGGGGGAAAAGAGAGGAATAGTTGGGTGTCGTCTGCACAACAGTGTTAAGAGAGTCCATGTGATGTGACTGCAGAGCCTAGTGATCTAGTGTATAGTGAAAACAGAAGCGGTCCTAATACTGAGCCTTGAGGGACACCAGAAAGCAGGGTTTAGACAAGGAGCCATTACATGTGACCTGAAAGGTGCGTTTTGTCAGTATGATGTGAACCAGGTTAGAGCAGAGTCAGCGATGCGAGGGAGGTGGTGGACTTAAAGGGGAGAGTGAAAGTGACAGCATGATGGTCGGACACATTGAGCGGGGTAACGAATAGTGCCGAGGTACTACAGGACCTTGTGAAGGCAAGGTCAAGTTGGTTCCCTCCCCTGGTTGGTAGGTGGAGAGGGGGGACGTGAGACCACTCCTTTTAAATGTGAATGTAGCCGATCACACAACAAAGTTCTGAAATACAGATGGCTTCAAGCAGATGAAGTCTCAGACAACACAGCAAAGAGGAAGAGATAGTAAGACAATATTGTGATAAGCTGTTCTGGTTTTCCCGCTGACCCTGATCCTAAAGTACAGATACACAACCACACCAGACTCCAGCAGCAGGCTAACATGGCCCTTTTTACAAGAGAAATATCTCATTTTGGAGTGAAGAATATATCAGACATGGGACAGTAGTTAAAACATATAAAGCTTCAATAATGGCTGAAACAACTTCACCCATAAATGACACATTGATGACTTTTCTGATAACCGATTTGTCTATAAATGTCAAAAACGACAGGTTCCCAAATTACAAAGTGATGTCTTCATCATGCCTTTTCTTTCTGACCAGCAGTTCAAAAACACAGAGATATTGAGTTCATAAGAACCACAGAAGAGCAGTAAATATGAGGTGTAAGCACTAACGTTTGGGACTGTGACACGGTAGATTGTCAACATTTGCTATTGATCACTAAGAATCTAACACTTGCTAAGTTAGTATCTTCACTAAGTGTAACTGTATATATTTGACACATGTATGGGAATAACACGTGTACATAATATTGTAATAGTTTCAGCTGTAGTTTCGCATCACATGAACAGTCAGTCTCAGTGGTGTCCCTCACCTCTGCTTTGTTGCCCAGCAGCAGACGGAAGCCCTCTGCCTTTAAACTGGCATCTCCTGTGTGGAGGATGTCACTCTGAGCCAGGAGGAGAGCCAGTTCCCCACTGGGAGCTTCAGTCACCAGCTGCAGCCTTCTCTCATCTTCCTCCTCCTCATCTTCCTCTTCCTCCTCTAGCCCCCTCTCCTCCACCTCCTCTTCCTGGGAGTCCTCCTGGCGCAGGGTAAGGACAGTGGCACAGCTTCTGTCTTCATCTTCCTCCGACTCCTGTTCAGGCTCCCGCTCAGCCTCCTCTCTGTCCGTGTCACGGTCTGTGTAGTCCGACTCAGCGTAGGCCGTCGAGTACCTGCGACACACATGGAGGATCGGTGGAGAATCATGAGGTGAGAGGGATTCTCACAGCACTGAAAAATACTCTGCAGGGGTTTATTCTTCTCTATGAAACTATTCACAATGTTTATGACACAAGCTGAGGTCTGTCCAGAGTTTCAGTCTCTGAATCAAAATGGCTTTATCACAAAAGGCAAGATAAATAATATGTTTATGGCTGCACAATCAGTCAACATATAATCAAAACTGCATCATGGCCAAGTGCAATATCCAATCTGCAGAAGCTGTAATTCTTTGATAAAGTGTGAGACAAACAGCATTATAATAAAGTACTGTAGTGCTGCAGAGACGTCCACTCTCTGTCGAGTTAGAAAACAATTGCTGTGAAGAATTAAACATAAGAATGCTCCCACAGAAACACAATCGAGTTGACATCAGCACCGTTTGAAGAGTTTTGAGTGGGGGCACCAGCGGGCTAAAAACTCAGAAGTTCCGGCAGAAACATCTAACTTGGGTCAACTTTTACTGCAACACAACGCAGCCACGTACAACAATCACACACATCCCATTACATGACTATGAGGTGAATACTGCTACAGTTTGCCTCAGGATCTTCAAGACAAAGGTTAAAATAGTCCCGTTATGATGACTGTCCACAGCAGTATAATCCTTCCTCACATTATTTTAATTACTTTACAATCTCATAAGCCTTCAAACTCATGGATCTGTTACTCCAGTCAACCTCGGTGGATTGTATTTCAACCTGAAACTTGCCCAAACCAACTAAGTCACTTGTGCGTATTTGTTTTCTAAACACTCAGTCAGTCAGTCAGTCAGTATTAGCCTCACATGGCACTAGTTAATTGTCTATAATTGTCTTAGCAGGGATGATCTTATGGGGCCTGTTAAGAAGTTTTAAAATGCCCACAGCTGTATCAGACCTGGAAGTGGTCCTGAACACTGTTAGACCACTAATGGACTCTTTAGCCAGCCTCATTTTGGGTATTCAGATGGCAAATACACTACTCAAAATGAGTTAGGGATATTGGGAGATGAGTGCATATATGCATTTGCATGGGTATGCAATAAAAGTCAAATTAAATGTGTCGCATCATTTTTGGGGACCAAAAATATTCACAAAACACAAAATAAAAAATTCAGATATGTCACAGAATAAACAATCAAGTGATAACAAGACGCTGGCTTTACCTCTGAGCCATAGCCGCCCCTATATCACTCACTAATTCTGAATAGTGTATTTCCACCTCCTCATCTTCTTCCCCACAAACCACTAACCGCAACAACAAAAACCCTTTAAAATGTTGATGAGTGCAACTTTAAAGTGGTAATGGATCAAATGACTGTGAAACAGGAAAAGGACACAGAATATTAAATAAACTACTGACAAAGCTTTTTTTACAGCTTGTAGTATAATGTATGAGATGGTGTCTCAGAGACACTTACCCTCCTTCGCTGGTCTCTTCATACGTGCTGGCCATGCCCTGACTGGCTGTGAAGTAGATGGAGCTGGAGCTGGTGGACTCGGTGCGCTCTCTGTGGACGACATGGCGCCGTCGACGAACCCGCTGACTGTCCTCCACTCCCTTCCTAAAAATGGGCAACAAGGAACAAACATCAATTCAACATACCAGCAACCACCATGTGAGGAGCCAGGCCCACTTTGAATGTTCACTCTTACCCCTTTTTGACCAGGTGCTGGTTCAGAGCCAGTACCTCTCTGGAACCAGTTCTTTGCTCTCAGCCAAGAAAACTGGTTCCAGAGTGGCACCAACGCATTGCTGTTCTAGAACAAAGAACTGCTTACATCAGAGGCTGGGGGCGGGGTTATCATGACCGTCATTTTTAAACACCAGAGCCAGTGTTATGTGTTCTGACTTATGGGAGCATAAACAAAAGATTTGAGCAATTTTAACTAATCAAAGCAGCAGTCGTCAGAGGACCACTCATGTTTAGGTGCTAATGGAGACATGCAAAGCCAGAAGCAGCTCTTGTAAAGAGTCGATGTAGTTCGCTGTCGCTGCTCCTAACAGTGCTGTGACCTGGAAATGTCTACAGTGACTGAATGATGTGAATCTACAGTGAACCAGCACTAGCACCAGCTCAGAACCAGCATGTGATTGACTTAACTGTCAGTTAAAGACTTTAAGGAGCTCCTGTAGAAGTGCAGACTGAGACTTATCAGTTCTTATTGTGTTAGACAGCAGCAGCCATATTTAAAAGCCTGCAGCCTGGTGTAATTCTAAGGTTGTGTCATTTGAATGTAGTTTTGAAGCTACGCTCTAACTTAAGTTACAAGCGGTTGCACCATACGATGTAGGGATGTCACGAGAACCGATACTTGCGATACCTTTTGATTCTAAAATGTCAAAACACTGACGATGCCCATTTTTTTGAAGTACTGCTCGCACCGATTCCGGTGTTGGCATCGGTGCAGCGCCTCCTCCGGAACTGATGGGGGCAGTATACGTCTCAGTCGATACTTACATTCAGAAGTAGTAGGTCACGAACAAGTGGAACTACACATAGCATAACAAAACCCACACGTGGAAGATGGCAACTGCGGCTGCAGCAGTCGCCCACCTCGACTTGTTGATAAAAAAGGCACAAAGAGTCGTGTATGGAAGTACTTTGCGTTTGAGGCAGATGACCGTGGCGTTATCATTAATCCACAGAAGCCGTTATGCAAACGATGCTACCATGATGCCTTGAAGTCTGGAATGTGAATCGTGTAATTTTACTGGTATTGGCACCGACTACTGAATTTTTGGTATCGTGACACCCCTAATACGATGCAGTTACATTATTAATGTAGAGAGATATTCACCTGAGCAGATTAAAGCCGCTCCTTCTTAACTGTGGTCATGATGGAACAGGAGAGACTGATGAGAATTATCTGCCATATTTACCATGTGAGCACGTAGTCTGTGACTGACTTTATGTCTTTACAGTTACATCATGACACTGACGTACATGCTCTTGACTGTACTGTACAGTTACAGTTACTGTTAATCGGACCAGAGTACAAGTATGACTTCATGCTGCATTCACATGAAATGGGAGATCCTGCCGGCTCGAGATGCATCGAACAAAACATTTGCAGATTCTATTTATCAGGATCTATTTATCGATTATCGCTCTGGCCCATTCTCACTGATGGTCTATACAGTATGTAGACCATATAGAGTTATCAGCATTAGACTGAGAAAGTTCATAACCAGTTAAAAACTCCTCCTGGTGTTTTTCAGCATAAACCGGCAGAAAAAACTATTTCCCTGCTAAATATGTTAAAGAACAAAACAACCTTTGGTCTGTTCACCAGTGCTTTCAAGTGTTCTAGTTAGATACAAATTTGCTTTAAAATAAAAAGTCCATAGTTGGACCTACTCTCACCGTTTGGATCAGTTACAGACATGCTTTACAGATACATCATGATTATATTGATAATGTATTTCCAAGTAATTTAGCCTGATACAATTTCAATCACTTAAGTCACAAGAGTACTGGGTTTAAAATTGTGTTTGTCCACACAAGATGATTCAGTTATGATGCCCCCCCAAAACAGATTACTATTAGGTTCAGTCCATACTGTGTCAAGGTCCAATGGGGCAGACAGGCACTCTACAACTCAGCACACTCTCACTCACTTCACATCCTGGATGATCTGCACAGCGATGTCCTGCAGTCCGCCCCTCAGCTCGGCCACCTCGGAGCGCAGGGAGGCCACACAGTTCAGCACCTGGTCCAGTTGGTTCCTGAGCTCCAGCTGCTGTTCTGGGGACAGACCCTGCACCACCGCTTCCACCGCTGCCAACGCCTGCTGCTGGGCCTCCAACTCTGGAGGAAGACACAGCGCCACACAGCATGTTAGACATGTGAGAACTGAGACTTGAACTAACCCAAACAGGACAAAGACACAGCTCTAAACAATGGTCTGGCTTTAAGCTTACCTCGACTCAGCAGTGGACAGAAGTACATGTTTTATTGGATTCTATAGTAGCAATAAAAACTCTGGAGGCGAAAAAGGCTACCGCTCTAAACTTTCTCATCTTATATCATCTTCTGGTTCAGGTAGAAAGTGTGGGGGGACACCAACATTGCACAGCTCACTGCAGTTTTGTATGCATTCAATACCTACTAATAAGGAGGAGACTTCTTTTGGTAAATGGGTCCATTTGTGGGGTAACTGTCTCTATGAGGAATATTTATGCTTCAAATGAAAACAACCCTATATGATTTTAGAAGATTTGTGAAAAAATTATAGAAAAGGCCAAAGGAATTATTTTGGTTGGAGGTGATTTTGTCCAACAGGCAGGATAAAAATCCACTTTTTGCTCCACTTTTGAGGGTGAATCAGGCCCAAGATCTGGGTCTCATGATGCCTGGAGACATACAGACCAAGAGACCAGGATTTCATATTATAATCACATTCTCCCTCCTCATACTACAGAATTGATTATTTTTGGTGCTTAAAATGACTCCTTGACAGTAAAATACATATTTATACCTAAAGTGATCACTTCCCCCTGAGTCTGTGGCCGATTATCAGTATAGTCCTAAAATATCGTTATGCAAGTCCTCTGCTTTCCCTTTCCCTTTCCCATACATCACCGCCCCTTTAATTCAACTGAATAACAGATAAACTGGTGCCAGTATCAGGCGGAGCAGAGTCAACCCACCCTGAGCATCCAGCGGCTCCTGCAGCAGCGCTGCTCCGTCCTCCCCGTCGAACAGCCGGGGAAGTGTCCGGGCCTCCAGCACCACGCTCTGGGACTTTCTCCTTCTAATCTCTCGGTAGATGATGAAGGCGATCAAGCCCAAACCTGCTGTGGTTCCTACAGCGAGACCGATCAACCCGTTCCTTCCGAGTGGCATGTTCATGTCTTCACACTCCGCCGACGGACAGCTCGTTAAAAACTATCGTTAATGTCACTTCCTTGTAAATATCACCTTCATATGTCACCAACCATGCCTGTCGTCATGACCCTCAGCATGTCATGGACACCACGAGCCTCTTCACGTTAACGATCCTGCTTCAGTGAATAACAGCTCACTGTTAGCACGTTAGCCTAATGTCATTAGCCTTTCGCTCCAGCGCTCAGTGGCTAATAACACGGTGCTAACTGTTAATGAGCTGAACGCGAGTGTTTAATGTTCTCTTGACCTCACCTGTGTATTATAAAGACGAAGCGCTGTCAGCACTCTGCTGACATCACATGAAGAAGTGAAAGTGTCGTCGGCTGACAGCAGTGATGCTGTGAAACATCAGCGCATCTATGTCAGCGCTGCTGGCGCAAGGCACTGTACTTCCGGTTCCTTACAAAATAAAACGTGAAAGTGGGTTGCAACGTTTGGAGGAGCATTTCCGCCACGAGAATGTGTTAGGCATCATAACAATAAAAATACTACATTCGTATTTGTATTGTTTTGTATTGATCTATTGTTATTGACATTCATTAGTATTACTAAGGAATGTCTCAATAATGAGATACTGAGTCTAAAATATCAGATGGTATGCCAAAATAATCCGTCTGATTAACTGAATGCAAGGCAGACCTATTTATAAGAGACAGGTCTCTAAATCAAAATTAGGACTCACTATGTTGAAAAAGGCCTGTCCTGTTCCTATGTTTTTATCATCACATTCCTAGAGATAGTAGTTAGATAGAGAATGTTTGACTTGCATTAGACCGTCATCTGCTCCGTGTTATCTGTGTGGCACTTACCAGTGTAAGTGCCACACAGATAACACGGAGCAGATGAAGGTCTAATGCAAGTTATTTGATGGTTATTTGATTCATTACGAATGTACCACTGCAGTAAAATAAAACAAGTGAATTAGTAATGGCTAAAATGTGGCTCTTGTATTCATATCAACTTGTGAGACTCTGTCTTATTAAAGGAACAGTCCACCAAAAATGAATTATAATTCATTATCTCCTCCCCCATGCAGCTGGAAAGTGAGGTGAAGTTTCGTAGTGCACAAAACATTTCTGGAGCTTCACAGTAAAACAACATTGCAGCATTCTGCTAAACAACTGAAGTAGCTGGAGCCTTGTGTGAAAACAGAAAGACAACCAAAAAGCTGTGGGGGGTTATGATGGAATTCACATTATTGGGTGAGCTCTTTCTTTTGGCCCATTTTTCAATATCATGCCTTTAATGTTGCAGATGATATTATGCTTACATGGTGAATAAACCAGCTCATGTAAAGCAAACCTTTTTTGTCTTGTATGCGGGAAAAAAAATCTAGCATGTAAACTCCCTTTATCAAAGTGTCTCAAAGTCAAAATGCATAGTTAATTAACGCGTTGTCAATCTGTGACCAGAGTCAAGTTGGAGTACAGAGCAAGCTGAAATAACTATTCAAGTTACAGCTCCAGGTTCAGCAATTAATCTTAAGGATCTATATAGGATGTATATTAAGGAGGTTATCAGTGGGCTCTTTTCCATGGCATATCAGATTTGTGTGAAGTCTGTTGAGCACCTTCATGCTGGCCTTTCCTTTAGTGCCACTCACAGGACAACAAGGACAAGTACACCCAATACATTATTTCCCTCCCACCTTCTGTTGATCTACTCTGGCTTTCTTTTTCATAATGTTCTTCTTTAATGCCTCAGAGTGGCTTCTCACTTCTCATTTCTGCTAGGCTATGTTTCCTCTGTGAAGCTGACCCAGATCTGTGAGAAAGAAAGTGGCTGAAAATGTGTTTGTTGGTTTTTGTTGCAGCTGAAGGAAGCCTGCCAAGAACGTGTCCAACAGAAAAAACAATGTAATTCATAAAGAGATGAAGTCAGCATGACTTTGACCTGCAGGGAGGTCACAGAGATCTTAAAGAGTCAAGGTGTGACACAAAGCTGAGACTTAGCACTTAGTTTGAATCAAATTGACCACTGAACGATCAGGGCGTGCATATAAACCTTGATGAACGCTGACCATGGCTTTGATGATTTCAAAACTTTGCTTAATTTGTACTCAAATGTAGTTGATGCTGTAGTAAACTGAGATTTTTCCGTTTTCCAAATCCCACAACTATTCATGCAGTGTGAAATATGCTGAATTAAGACAGAAGGCAGATAAACATGGTCTCCGTAAATGTATGTTGAAGATGAAAGTGATTTTATTGAGGTCACTACAGGAATAAAATGAATGGTTGATTGCAAATAAAACATCCAATTTTAATTCAGCAACACTTGACTGATCATTTTGTAAGTTAAAAACAACAGTGGCCCTAATACTGACACTTGTGTCATCATATTTAAAAAGTGAAGATGTGTTGACAGACACACTCCAAATGATTCTGATAATGTCTGTGCGTGATTACACCAGACGTTACAGTGGACATCCAGATAATCTGTGTTTTTTTACTCCAAGATGATCTGGTTATATCAGTTGGAGTTGAGTAAATAATCGACAGCATTCATCACCATATGAAGCATATGATTACATTTGGAAGTAACCTCATTACTCTGGTTTGTTTTATGAAGTGGGATCAAACCAGTCTATTGAATGAGCTCTCTTAGACTTGAAGTCTGAATAACATGTTGACCTCACGAATCATAGTCAGTTTAGACAAGCTAACAGTGAAATCTCTCTCTCCATCATGTTCCTCTCTCTCTCTCTTTATGCTCTGAAAACAAACAGATAAAGTATTGATTTGACACATTAGGGCCAAAGTCAAACAAAGCTTCTGGGTTAGAATGCAGTTGGACCAGTCGAGTGCATTGACAGAGTTGACTTGGCTGTCCCCACACAGGAATAACCTGCAGCACAGGTGTATTCCAGAAGTTTTGTTCTGCACTACCAAGAGGTTGTGAGAGATAGAATAATAAAGAATCAAAGCTGCAGCAGCTGAGATATCCTGACTTTAATACTGAGCATGAGTCAAATTCTAAAATACTGCATCCTACAGTTCCCAAAATGCAAATCATATCATTCACAGAGTGACAGATTGTTGCTAGTGGTATGACAGTCTCTCTTGACTGAGTGGAAAATGTTGAGCCTTTGGAAAGTTTAGTTTGTTTAGAGTTCTCCTAATATTGCCCTTTTTAATTGTAATACATCAGCTTTCTTCTGAGTCTCTTTCTTTCTTTTATGGACAAACAAAGTGTCAATTACAAAAATTATGTCATTAACTTGCTGAGAATATATAGCCAAGATCTACAAAACTGTGTGTCTGACCATCTGATCGGCAACATCGGCACCCCCCAGGGAACTGTGCTGTCTCCCTTCCTCTTCACCACTTAGACTGCAGTACCGCAGTTAGGAAATGCAGGAAACAAGCCTCTGGAAGTCTAATTCTTCTAGGGGAGGAGCCCCACAGCCTGTCTTCTTTTTGTGTTTTTGAGGTCTAAAGGTTGGCAGGTAGGCTGTCCTGATGTTTCTGGCAGGAGACGATTAAAATGTATTTAGAAAAAATATATTGCAATTCACTGTTTATGCTGTTTTATTTTTTGCAAGAGAAAATGGATTTTGATATATGTAGCCCAGTGTCCCTGATTATCATTAGGTCAAAGTCAGTCATATTGAAAACATAAAAAAATAACAAAAGTTCACTGAAGAAATAACAGTTAGAAAATCTGTGGATTGTGTTGCAGAAATGTATACTAAAGTCGACATGCTAACCAGGCAGCCATGGCCCGCCCCGGTCCAAAGCTCCCAAGTGCTTCAAGTTCCCAGCCTGGACGCCAATTGCACAGTTAATTGAGCTAGCTAGCTAACAACAGCCACAGTTAGCAGAGGCTAGCGGGTATTCTGACAGGTGGCCAATTCTTACATGTTGCACCTAACAATACAACTGGTGATTTTTGTCATTAAGTTCCTGCTTTGGCTCTCCAAGGGAAAAACAATGGAGCACCCCTTACCTACATGAGCATTTAACCGAATGTATAAATCATAAACAACCGAATTAAATGATGTGGTGAGAACTTCCTTTTGGGAGACCACATACGGCCACTGACCTGTTTGATATGTGTCAGAGCTCGTCACAGCGGGGCCGGGTCTAGTCTCCAGTAGCTGTCCGTCCCCCTCCGTGGTTTCTCCGCCCACTCTGCTTTATAAATGAGCTGAACAACATCCAGTCAGCAGGCTGAGCTCGCACGGTGAGACGGAGTGGACGAAACATGGCGGAGAGAGGCAGCGAGCAGCCGCGGTCCCCCCGATCCTCCCGGTCCTCCCGGTCCAGGTCTCCAGCACCATAGTAGACCTGTTTAATGTGGACTCACTTATGTGGGAACAGTGAGGCGGCACTTCGACACCACAGGAGACAACCTGCTGTGAAACGAGCCGCTGGTGAAGTAACTTACTAGAGATGAGCCGACACGCAACAGGTAAGACAAGTGTAGCAGCGCCTCCATCTTTATCCACAGACACTGATGTGGCGGGAAACGGGTTCAAATCAAACCACAGCTCCTGCTTCATAGTCTTCATCACTTCATCAGGTCACAACTATAGTCTTCGTCACTTCATCAGGTCACAACTATAGTCTTCGTCACTTCATCATGTCACAACTATAGTCTTCATCACTTCATCAGATCACAACTATAGTCTTCATCACTTCATCAGGTCACAACTATAGTCTTCATCAGGTCACAACTAGTCTTCATCACTTCATCAGGTCACAACTATAGTCTCCATCACTTCATCAGTCCACTGTTTAAAGGCAGCGAGGAATCTTCTGGACCAGTTCCTCCAGCGGCCACACAGTGACAAGTGGTGGAAATAGTTTTGGGCCGTGTTTTCAATCAAAATAATTGTTTCCTTCAAACCTCTCAGGTGCCCAGGAGCCGGTGCAGGAGTGTGCTCCCTCCCTGCCGCTGCCTGCAGATCATGTGCTCACCTCTGGAGCTGTGCTCTTCCCTGGTAACTATTAATCCACACTGCTCTGCCTCCTCCACAGGCTTCATGTACAACAGTGGATTACTCTGCAGGCAGCTCAGGCGTGGTCAGGAGTAGGAAGAGTTAGTTGAAGGAGAAGTCCACCCAAAAATGAAAGTTCGCTCATTATCTACTTGTCCACAGTCAAATCTGGAGCTTCATAGCAAAACAGCGCTGCAGCATTCTCCTGAACATTCAAACTCAGAATTTTAATATTTACAATATTAATGAGGTAATAATACAATTCTTTTTCCATAAGTGAATAAACAAGCTGTTCTGATGACTTTTTGGTGAACTGTTCCTTTTAAGAGTTATTTGATGAGAGCTCACGTCAACTCTTTAGTGACAGATCATGAGAACACTTCTTGATTACATTTTTTTAGATATATACTCCAGACTGACATCAGAATGACTGGAACTGAACACATGTGTGGGGCTAAAATGTTCTTAACTCCATATGGATTCCAGAGTTTGCAGGGAGCCCTGCACATGTGACATGATTGTGTGATGATCATGATTCTGTCTGTACAGGTGCTTTTGATCAACATGGCTGCCCTCTGATCGTGTTCCCAGTGGATGCACAAGCCAAACTCTCCTCAGAACTCAGCAAAGCAGAAGTGGTGGACTTCATAAATTACTTTCTGTGTCTGCACAAGTATGTAGAGTCAGACTGCTCATTGTGTGTGTGTGTGTATGTGTATATATGTGTGAGCTGGAGTAGACTGTGTGCTGATGGATGGATCATCTCTCTCTGACAGTAAGAAGCAGGAGAAGGACAGTCTTGTGTCAGTGGTGGCTGATCTGAGGCATGCCTCGCTCCAGGCGACCAGGTTCATCGCTGAGACTCTGATTCTTCTCGAGGTACAGTTGTGGTGGAGGACACCATGTGCTGCTGCTGGAGATGCTGCTTCTAGCATGTTTGAAATTAGATATCCATCAGGAAAGGCTTCTGAAGGCCTGCCTCTTTACCATCACTGCACCAGTTACAGATGAGCATGAACAGTCATCTTTCAACTTTACCATCTGTGCTGCTGTGTACCTACATTATGCCATCTGTTATTTACTATTAGGACACGTTTTAAAGATGGTCTAAAGGGGAAGTTTGTAAGATATGGCCAGAATTTTGGTTTAAAACATTCGAAAGAAGAACTAACATTCTGAGTGTGAAGAAATGACAGTGGTGACATTCTGTCAGTAATGTCTCAGTACTGTTTTGCAGAGATGTCTACTGAAGTTGGCATTCTAATCAGCTAGCCCAGCCCGCCCTGTCTTGTAATATCACTTTGTACCTCAAGAGGTGACAGTCTGACAGCTGGGAGATGTAAAAGCAGTGAGTTTGTCACAGTAAACTCTCAGAATGTCAAGATTATTTTCCCATTTTCCTTAGGAAACAGAAAAATACAATGACACACCGTCTGAATTCAAGTTTCTTTTTTACTAAACTGAGATGGGCTTTATTTTCTCGTTGAGGCATCATAAAACAAACTTCATTCAAACTCGTCAACAGTAACATAATCCTGTTTTGCTGTTTGCTGTTATTTTGGATTGTGAGTATATTTTGATGCATGATACCTCATGCTGTGGCCCCTCATATCTGAACTGAATTGAAAAAATGCTAAGACCGGCAACAACACACTGCCATCCAATGTTTTTTTTAATAAACCTTTATCAACTTTCAAGTGATCAGGGTTCATATACATAGGCTGTTTTTCAATAGTCATTTGAAATAGTCACTAGCCCCGTAACTGTCCGACTCACATCGGCAGCCACCTGGCTCAAAGACTAACTGAGCTACTTGATAATGGCAGCTAGTGAGCAGTTTGCTGCCCCCTTCAGTTTTGGAGCTAGCTTCAAATTCTGGCCATTTCTTAAAAAATGTACCTACAAATGTGTGCTTTGTGGCAACACCACAGCAACACTGACAGTACAAAGAAACCATGGGGCAACATTTAAAAACCCAACTTTTCCCCACACACAGACCCAGACAGATGTATAAAGAGAGAATGTGCGTACGTCACACATACTTCAGACCTCATGTACACACGTAACTATGATTATAAATTTTCAGTTTGAAGACATTTTACAACGTTCATTAAAATGTCTCAGAAGTGCATTTCTGAACTTCATTTCAAATGAATTGAGTGAAGAATTCTTTTGATTTACATTGAAACCATCAATTCCTGTTCTATAGATTAAACTGTGATCACTCCTCTGACATGGATGATTGAGATAATACGATGGTTTACATGTGCGGGGGATATAAACAGATATGTGTAACGGTCACACATAATGACGGGTGTTCTGATGCTGCTGGAGAAACGCAATCATTACCTCCGACAAGAAGGTTGTTTTCACACAGTTGGATGTTGGTCCAGTTGGAAGGTTGGTTTGTCAGCTGGATTACTCGAAAACTACTGACAGATTTCTACGAAAGTAGGATGAAGCATGAGTCTCAGCTCCGAATAGACCCCATTAACTTCAGGTAAGGGTCCAGGTAAAGGGACGGACCCAGGAAGTTTTCCTCACTTTCTTTAACATTGTGACATTTGTGACAGATTTTTGGTTTTAGGGAATAATGCATGGATCTTGATGAAAAACATCAGGTGTATTTAGGTGGCTGGTATCTGTGAGTGACTACAAAAGGGGACAGTTGGGCTTTGGCGGCGGTACGCACTCTACAGAGTGCAAGACTAGTTTGTACTTTTTCTTCCTTGCTGTCTTTCTCATTGACTGGTCGAACAAGTGGTAGAGTGCTCAGAACAGAATTTATTACAGTAGTTCTACATCATTAGTGGATGATTGTGTGAACTGGAGCTTGTACGTGTGTTCCTGTTTCCAAATGACAGAGTTGTCAAACAGAATCAGGTGTTTGTGGCTCTAAAATATCTGACACAAAGAATGTGTGTGGATATTTCTGTCTTTGAACGTACACCTCCGTGTTAGCAGAAAGTTTTATCCATCTTGTCTCTGATGCTTCACAGTGTGGTTAGTAATACAAAGAGCTCTCTAAAGGGACATTTTCAGCAGCTGCTCAGTACAGAGACAGACTCTGTCTTGTCTCTTGCAATCATATAGCTTGCAGGCACATTTGTTTTGATTGTATCGCTGAAATACTCTGTTCTGATGGGGCCATTGCCTCCTACTCTTTCTCACAGTAGTGGTTTATGACAAAGTGGTTAATAAATCATGTGATGTGTTCTTCTTATTAATGTCCTGACCAGAGAATTTGGCAGATGTTGACAATGATGATCAGCTTTTCCTCGTTGTTTAAAGTTCTTCAGCATAGTTGGGTGCCGTAGAAAAAGGCTGCAGTTGTTGGTTAGGACATTTGAATTGTATTTCTCATTTTGTGCTGCTGGGCGTGTTTTGAGTCTTTCAGTAGAGTTGTTCAGCACCAGCATATGTTGTTGAGGTTCACTTTACATCAGTAACATTCTGTCACTTCTCCAGCTTTTCAGTCTGTATGATGAGCATGTGATTATCCCTCTGTAGATAAATGATGACTGTAGCAACAAAAGGAACCAGTGAGACTTTTTTTCACGTTTTTTAAAGGTTTTCTTTCTCAGGAAAGCAGACAGAACTAAGGGGAGAGAGATGAGCACAATATGGTCGGCATCTTATCAGTCCAACAAGACATGGAGTCCCAGAGCAGCTTGGGTCTGTCTGAGGTTTGCATGAACACAAGTTGTAGTTGTTCCTGTGCACTCAGCTCTGTGACGTTCTCAGCTTGTGATTGCCCTCTTGACTCGCAGGAGCTTTTTCTTGCAGCGTAAGGTTGTGCAACATTTGTGCTGTTGATTCAGAGAGCTGTAGTCTGAGTTCAAGTACAATACCAAGTGCGTCACGTCTGTGGTCATGGTGGAATTCCTCCTCTGGAGGAGGGTGTCACATGCATAGCTGGTCACATGCCTGGTTATTTAATAGAAAAACCTCCAGGGAAATTACATTAAATGAGGGCAATTATGTAGGGGACGCTGCATTTTTGCGTCCAGATCAGCAGCTCCACATAGTTTCTGGTCTGGTTTGCTGGCCTGGTGTCAACAACTGTCACTCCGTCTTCATTCATGTTTGTACTGATCCATCAGAACTGAACATGACTTTTGTGTGATAGATTTAGTTAGTTACATTTATTATTGAACAATGACTGACAACATGATGTGCAGCTGCACCATATCAGTGGATTCTCCCTGGCAGCAGTGCTACGTGTCACATTTTCTGAATGTCAGTGTTTTGGTTATTTAATTTACTGTTGAGGGAGTGGACACACACATGCTACTGGATGTATTATTGGTAGAGTGGGATCCATTGTTATTGATGTTTGACCTATCTTGCCCTCTGCTGCTTTGATCTGGACCCTTCTTTAATCCGTCTCAGTGAAATACTAAACTGATGGAATGCTCCTTCAGTCTGATGGAGCAGCAAGAGCAACAAATCATTTGGTTCAGTGTTGATGTAAAGACAAGTTTCCCTTCTAGCTGCACAGGCGGACCGTCCACGGTGTGTACATCATTCAGCCCAAAAAGAAAGAGACTGTGAAGCTGCTGCTGAAGCTCCTGGCTCCGTCCAGGTCGTATACTCCCGCTTTTAAGGTAAATGCAACAAAACACGAACTGTAGCCCCAGGTTTGTTTTAGGTCTGACTTCAGTAACACTCATCTCATCTTTCTGCAGAAAGTCTTTCTGAAAGAAATCTCCGAGCTCTCCAACTACATTGACAGAAGCCAGCTAACAGTGCCGCTGGGTGGCTACTTTATTTACTGTCACCGGAGTTGGGCTGCCTTCATTAAGGTACTTTATTCAATAGCTATACATTTAACCAGCCTCCCACTGGGGGGAATCATTCAGCAGTGCAGAAGAAGTTTTGTTGTTTGTTGTTATGTTACAGTTCTGAAGTTCTTCATTGGAGATATTTCTGTGAATGAAGCCCTAGGCCTTACATATAGCACTGATTATGCTAACAATTCTCCCTGATGTGCAGGCATTCCCAGTGAACATAATTTTTTCACCAACTACTTTGCAGATGTCTATTCAGATAATCACATTTAATGCCAGGCCATATCTCGCCAGAATTTACAATGATGGCTTTCAAAGTGTGTGTGGGTGTGTGTGTGTGTGTGTGTGTGTGTGTGTGTGTGTGTGTTGGACAAAAGCCTGTCACATAAAAATACATATAATACAGTACATATATCAACAGACACAACACATAAGTACATAACTCAATACAAGTGCAAACAATACAGTGAGTGCCAAATACATTCCACCCCTAGTCATACCCCCACCATATGGCCTGAGTTCAGGAGATTCACTGATATGGGGATGAATGAGTCTTTATATCAGGAAGCAGCTCATATTGATTGTACAGGACATGTCAGGGGTCAGTACGATCTCCTCAAAGAGCTGGAGGGCTAGATTACCAAACCAAGCTGCCATTCCATATCTGAGTATACTCTCTGTCACAGCATGGTGAAACGCCAACATCATATTCTGTTAGACTCTGTTGCTGGATCCTACTGCGCATACACACATGCACATCCCAGGACAGTCATTGTTTAATCACACAACTGTTTATCTCATGTGCAACACCACAGCCAAATGTTTCATCCTGCCACATTTAGCATGTATATGATGGAGGCCGTGCTCCGCTCACTCGGTTAGGAGATGTTTTCATTTGTGAATCCATTCATGAGATCCGTCCAGGCGGCCTGCGTCTATTGTTCGTTACCTTGGTGAAGCTTGTGCAAATGCCTCGCGTAATCAGCTGACCTTATTAGCAAGTGAAAGGAGCCCCTCTTTCCAGTACATTATACATTCAGTCATGTTCAGCAGGGTACATGACAGTATTCATTAACCACTGCAGCTCTCTGCCTCTAACAGATCTATTTAGGATACAACAATAGTCTCCACTAGAACTACGTTTAGGTTTTGTGTGTTGAGCAATAGATTTTTTTTTTTTAGCTTAATGAGCTCATCACCTTCATCCATCATGAGAATGATATTAGGACTCTAAAAGTAAGTATGAATCATATATTAAGCAGCCATGATTTGAGCTTATCAAAAGTAAAAGAATTAAAATGGTAACAGTGAAGGGTAAAGGCAAAATTGCCTAAAAATTCCCAGCTGATGTCCTGGATTTTCTCAAAGAAATCCATGTTGGAACTTCTGTTAAATTCATGGGACCTTGTAAAATGTAAAAGTACAGCTGTACTCCAAACACCTTTTTTAGTTATGAATTTCTTTTAAGTTTAGCCCTCTGAGCTAAGTCTTTACATTTGTGTGATTTTCTGTATTCAGAACCTCACCAATGTCTTGTTTTTCACTGGATTGGATGACATTTTTCCTGAACATTCCAGAGACCATTGTTAATTTAAAACTGCTTGTTGCTGAATGTTTACGGTCACTAAATTAATAACAGGAAGTAATCTGTCATAATCCAAAATTCATACCTCCACTTTCTTGCCATCAAACTGTGGTTTTGTGTAGCATTAATGTAGTTCTATCACATCTAGAAGAGGGTTTAACTTAAAAAAATCATTACTTTGGGAAAAAAAAGTACATGAATTTAATAGAAGTTCCAACATGAAAATCAATGACATGAACCAAAAGTTCAGAGTTTTGGGTGAGTTGGTATGGAATGACCCATTAAAAACAATGAACATGAACCTGCTCTGACTATGACCCTCTGCTGCTCCTTGCAGGAAATCGATGCGTTTGTCCAGGAGTTCCTGTCTGTGGTCCAGCGGCTGCCCTCATGTATCTCCACCCTGCATGCTCTGTCCAGGCTGCCGTTGCCCTCCACCTTCAACGAGCTCCAACACTTCTGCTCCACCAACGAAGCCAAGTTCCAGCAGCTCAGGAGGTCAGGTGCTTGCGTGTGTGTGTCTTGTGAATGATTTTTCTCCTTCAGATGTAAGTGGACATTCATTTATGGAGAGAATGGCCATTTGTTTATGGAGAGGTTGTTTTGTCTCTCCAATATACAAATCTCATTGAACCAGATAAACTACATGACTCTGTTTATGCCTGGGTGTTTTGTCCTTAAAACTGGACAAGTTTCTGCCTCAGTGTGTTGGTAGGTTTAAAGTGAACCAGGATCCGATGTTTACTGAAGATCCTCCAGAGTTTCTCAGATGTTCCTGCGTCATAGAATGACGATGTTGTTACGTTTTCTCGTCTCCTCCTTTCTGTCTGCTCTGGATCTTTTTAGAGGTTTTGACAAGGGTCCAGTTTGGGTAGCCACGGGTTTTAAATGCTCCCCTGATGTGCTTCTGATCCTTCTCCTTCCCCTCTGACCTTTTGGCCATGGTCTAACCCTGATGGTTTAATGTTCTGATGACCCCCCCCCTAGCTTGTGCTCCAGTGGGTGATGAGTCAAACAGCAAATACTGATCTGTGTTTATGTTTTTCTGTACACCTCAATGTATGAATCGCCATTCATCCTGAAAACACTGAGATATGACAAACTGTATGAATATTTCTCTGTATGTGTTTGTGAGCAGGGAGCTGGGGCTGGATGAGCTGCTGAGGCACTGTGAGAGTGTGGTGGAGAAGCTGCGTTACCCTGAGAGGGATCCGTGCTACCAGGCAATGGCTGGCACCGCCCTCTTCACTCACACCGCCTTCGATATGCTGCAGAACCACAGCAGGTAGTGCAGGCAGTCGGCTCCTCCTGTGCTCAGTCAGAGGAAAGACTAATGTGCTTACATGCCTTCACCTTAATCCTCTGTAATAACACCTCCCACACATACCATACAGCAATGTTGCAATCATCCTCTGTTGCACAACTGCTACACAACATTGCCAATATGAGTTTGAATAGTAAGCTTTTAATAGACTGAAAAATGTTAATCTACACAATTACAGCTGGCATTTTATGCCAATCTAGTTTGAACATTGTTGGAAACATTTGGGATAATATAAGTACACAATAAGGTAGGCATGCACCGATACTGATATCGGGTATCGGGCCGATACTCTGCTCATATACTCGTACTCGCAAAAATTCCCCGATGCCATGCCACGTACCACGTTATTGCATTAGGCTGTACATTGCATGAAACTGAAGACCGCGATCAGAGGGTGGCTTGTCATTTCTTGTTGTCATTTCGGACAGGCAGACCACGGTCCCAGTCCGGACCCAGACGCCGTCCTATACAGACCTGGACCTATAGTCAATAAATTAAGTATTTCAAATTTTGATGGGGCGCTTCTATTTTGACTGGCCTCGCTTTTTTAGACTCTAGCGGATCAGGAAATCCACTGACCAAATTGCATGTAAGTTAAGCCATCCCATGTGATGCTACTCAGCCAATCAAGTCTGTGCATTCCAGGTGATAAACATTGCGACTCTGAATACAGGCAGATGAAACAGGTGAAAAGCGAGTGACACACGGAAAGACGAGTGGGCAATACAGGGAAAGAAACAGAGACACGAGTGAGACAGAATAATAACTCCACGTGTTGCTCTCTAAGAGCCGATGAATGTACCCTCAGAGTCAAAAAGCCATTTACTGATGGAGGGGTTGTCCAGGAGTGCACGAGTGCAATAGCTGAAACCTTATTTGAGGGGAAACGGAAACAGAAATGTTATTTTTCCAAAATTAAGTTCTTTATTTTAAGATGCACAATTTTTAAAAAGCCATTTTATTTATTGTATACTTTTATTTTTAAATGCAGCCCTTCTTTTCCTTAAAGAGAGAAGAAAATAATACATACCTGCAGCATTATATATCTATATAATTAAATGTTAAGTGACAATAAATATTGACGAAATGTTTTTGAAATGTTCTTTATTTGATTTGACAGTCACTTCCTGATTACATGCAGACGTTAATACAACTACTAGGCTACTTCAGTATATATCACACTGATTTAAATGTGGCGACTGCAATAGTTTAATTGAGATATTGAGTCAACTGTGTAATAAGTTTCATTGTTTAATTTGTTCAGGATGAAGGGTGATGCCACCTGTAAGGTAAAGGTGTTTTGTGTGTATTTTTCAGGATAACAGCAGCTGTGGACAAAGTGGAGCTGCTGTGGCAGCAAGCCTTTTCCAAAGCCCGTCTCCAGCTGCAGGTGTTCCAGCTGCAAGAGGATGCACTGCAGGTGAGTCAGTGGCCTAACCTGTTTGGTGAACAGTAGAAATGACCTGTGGTGTGTTGGTTCATTTTGGCTCATGTCAGGTGTGCTTCAGTGTTTTGAATGGACTAACCAAAGTATTCTATGATGGATATGTATCATTTTAGCATGAATGCTTAGAAAATGGTGTCATTGATTCTGCAATAACATAAATGCATAAAGAGTCCAAAATGAAGAGACCATGCTCCAAATCAAACAAAAGACAAACAAAGGAACAATGGCTTGACAGTGACTGTTTCAGAAAGCATTTCATAAACCTGTCAAACAAGAAACATTATGAACCTGAAAATCAACAGTCGCACCATATGAAAACCCAGAACAGTATGGTTTAAACCCACATCATATGTCCACAGTTCATAAATTAAAATAACTTGAAAACACAAAAAAAGATTACCAAAATACTTTGGACGGTTCAGTTACAATGAAAGAGCTACAAGAAGAACTGTGTGATCTTAAAGATGGAAAGGCCCATGGTGTTGATGGTGTCAACTCACCATCCTCTAATCTGGAAACATATTGGAAAAAACTACACTGGCTGTGTTGATTTCAGGAAATCTTCTGATTCAGTGTGGCTCAAAGGTCTTTCTGTCAGTTGCTCTGAAATGGTATTGGAGGAAAATTATGACCTAATTAGATGTAAATACTCTGAAAAAGTCTGTTCTTTTTTAGTCCAATTTTTACAGCACACTCATTTTCAAAGTATGTGGTGGGGTCCATCAGGCCTGCGATCTGTCACCAACGCTTTTCAATGTATACATGATGATTTATCAAAAGTACTTAAACTCTCCAGCCCCAGGACTTGACTTGGAAGGAAAGGAGCAGTATAAATGTCTTTGTTATAATAAGTAATCTGCATTAAAAAACTGCACAAGGCATGTAAGACCATCTGAATATCCTCCATGAGTACTGTAAGTAATCAAAGTAAATCTTTGTAAAACTAAAATTACTATAACTATCACAGCCTCAGGAACATTTGTTAAGGCTGTGAGTGCGTTTGGTTGATCTGTTCGAACAGCTTATTACAGAAAATTGTCAGAAAAATCCTCCTCAAATGAACTAGCCCTAACCCTGGAAACACATACCATACCACTATTCACTCACACGAGGCATGTGTGTGAATGCTGAGAAGACTGAATGCTTCATTACAGAAAAAACTATGACCATTATTTTCAAAAGGTCAATTTTCAGTGACTGAAAACACTGTTTACATGTGTAAGAAAGGCCCCACCTAAACATAGAAATCCCCCATCATAATGTTATCATTATTCAAGTTTTGAGTCACAGTCTTCAGTAATGCTCATAAATGTGTCCACCTTTTAATCCAAAAAGTGCAAATTAAATTGCTTTTATTTAAAGAAGAATAGAAACAGGAAGCACAAACCGAATAAAAAAGTAAGTTGTTAGAAGGAAAAGGGACATTTAATCAGTTAATAAATTCTATACGTTTCAAGGTATGAGGTGTTGCTTCAGATGAGCAGTGTGTCAGAATGTCTTGCTGCGTCTGTGAACTGAATGGGTGCACTTACAGATCACAGAGCAGATCCAAACTCTTCAAGAAGACAAGCTCCAGCCCTACAAAATGGAGATTGCCAAGGATGCTGCAGGGGCAGTGATGTTGGTGTCTGAGTTCGAGGCGTCCATTCACACTCCTGCTATGGTACTGACGTTTCCTGAACATCTATCAGTCACATATCCACTCTCACCCCATACTTATGTCCTATTGCCAGTACTGATCATAAAAAAATATTCTGTCATGATCCCTGTGGTTTCATTTTTATTGAAGTACTGTGGTTCACATGTATCTTTAACTTACTACTCTCCAGGCACTGGTTCGGTGTGCTGAGGATGTGATCAACACGTGTGCGGAGATCCTGCCATGTGACGGTCAGACCAGGGAGCCCTGGCTTCTGGATCTGGAGAGGCTGAAGGAGAAACTACACTCTGCTGTGCACTTCAGTCTCCAAACCCTCAGAGCCGTTTCCACCTACCATCACAACTACAACAAGGCAAGTTGTCGGTGTTTGAGGAAAATGAAAAGAGCTTAGTGCTGTTGTCTAAAATTCCCTATCAGCTGTAGTGTCAATACAGTCATCATTGTGAAAATTGTGTTCACTTACAAATGAAAGCACTTAAAGCAGTTGAAGTGTAAACGCAGTCAACAGGGCTTAAACTTGAGACACCTCAGCTCTTTACAAACAAGATGTTCCCAGCTGGGCCTTGCATATTTTGAACCAAATCATATACAGGCTCAACAGGTATCAGTACAAAAAAAAATCTTGACGTCAACACAGTACAAATATCTGCCTATGAAATAGAACCACTGAATGTAATACTGCAGCCAGTGAAAAATATAAAAAAATATATATTTTCGTAAAATTATGAGACTGAGTAACATGGCATCATTAATATCTACATGCAATTTAATATTTACACTTGACTGTAGATTTTACCAAGGATGATTATTTTATTTCTAACAGTCAGAAGTATGCTTCTCATTGATAATATGCAGAACCAAATAACTTGTAAGAAGTGATGGAACTCCATTAATAATACACGGAAACAAACATTGAGACCTTACTTTAATGCTGTGATTTTTGTTGGCTAAATTACAAATGTATCTCATAAATAAATTAGTCGATGAAGAAAATCACAAAGAATATTGTGAATCTTGCAGAAGGAACATAAACCAGCAGGTCCACCAGTTTAGGTTATTTCCCCCGTGATCAATTATGCTTTGATAAAATGTAAGAAAAGAAAAAGAAAAACATCCCGTCCGGTGAGATCTGATTCCTGTTAATGAAGTGTCGTCTGGCTACAGTTCAACTGTCAGAAGAAGAATAGCATGGTTGGTGTAAGTGAAGTGTTTGAGAAGAAGTTATGATGTCTCTCCTATTTAAATAGGAGTCCAAAAGGAGTACAAATTGTGTGAACATGTCAAAATCGTGTAAACGCATCCTGAAGCTGTGTCCTGCTCCTCCTCCAGGCCAGCGGCTGGTACAGTCTGGTCCTCTGTGAGAACTTCCTCCAGGAACTGCTGTCAGGAGTTAACGGAGACGCTGCTCCCACCCAGAGGCAGAGGAGGAGCTGGAGGACAATCCCTGCGTGGAGGCACAAACTCTCCTCTTTCCTTAAGAAGAATCCCCCTCCAGATGTGGAGCAGTTGGTTCATCTGGCTCACCTTTCCAACATCATCCCAGATGATGGGCTCCAGCAGGCGGGCAAGCAGATGTCTCAGCGGTGAGAGAACATCAAGGTTATCAAGATGGTGCTCTTTGTTTGTCATCTCAGTGTGTGAAATATTAGTGCATTTGATGGCTGCCTCATTTTCACATAATTTGTAGGGGCTCCTAAACAAACATGGTCCTGGCTGATACAGTAACTCCTCATACATGTTGGGTACCTGCTCAAATGGAGGAAAGCTTCGATTTCTCAAGAAAACTGACTATATACATGCATGCATACTGTACCATGATTCATGATCATCATACATGCAACAGTATGTCACAGACATTGTTGTAGCGTTTGTCTGACAAAGTCTCGTCTGTTTTTCCTCTATCAGGTGCATGACTCTGAGGAAACTGCTCATGTCTTCGGGACCCGTAGCAGTTGCTCACCTCCAGTTGGCCTTACAGTGGCAGTATGAGTTGTTGCGGAGCAGCCATGTGAAGCATTCGTCTGCTGAGGGTTCTACAGACAGAGCAGATAAAGATGTTAGTAAGGAGGCGGCCCATCTTCTGGAAACGTCTCCATCAGCTGCAGTTTCTGGGATGTTGTCAACTGAGGGCAAACCCCCATCCCTTAGCTCATTCGACTCAGGCTTCGATGGAGCTGCAACCAGCCAGCCGGAGGCCTGGGGAGGGAGGGAAGGAGCAGAAGGTCTGTCTAGATCAGCTGGGACCAGAGACTCTATGAGAGCTGTGTTGAGACAGCTTCAGATCCACAAAGAGAACACATGCAGTGTTTCAGACTCTGAAGATCACAGACAGGAGTTTGATCTTGGTTCTGTGGGACTCTCCTCCAGTGCCAGCATCCAAATCATCCCCACAGTGACCGTGGAGTCTGTCAACTTGGAGATCAAAGTGAAGCGCTCAGCTGCTCTACCCAGTAATCCTTGGCTCAGCCTACCAGTAGATGATCTGGAGAACTCCTACACAGTCACCATTACACAGAACCCAACACCACGGAACAAAGACTTACCAGTCTACAATCCCTCAGAGCCCTGCACGACTGCCAACCAGTCGTGCAGGTGTCGAGATCAGCCCACACAGACGAAGGGATTGTCCAGAGGCCCACAGAGCACCGACTGGACTCAATCACAAAGCAGTTTGGTGGATCCAGAGCTAAGTCCCATTCACAACATCCTGTCCAGCACTGTTACAGATGGAAGAGACCAGTCCCTGTGCACCACAGAGGGTGTCCCCACTCTTCTCTGGGATTCTTATGACCTCCATGACCAGGCTCAGGATTCTGCTGATAGGTAAACATGGATTTGCTGTGCTGTCACTTTCTCAAAAAATCCACTTCAGATTAATTTGAATGCAGCCCACACATTTACTCCTACTTAAACTGTGTTGCTATGGTGCTTCCACTGTGTGACTACAGTGATGCAGGTAACTGTTGAATGTGGATGTCCCAATTATTATGTTTGTACTGGAAGATTAGTTTGGTTATCAAATGGCACTTGTCATGCTCTTTGTCCAGCCTGAGTGACGTGTCCCTGAAGGACTGGGATGTGAGGGAGCAGGAAGGATTAAGGGAAGTGGAGCAGATCCTGCACAGGGCTGATGACATACTGGAGGTAAGAAACACTGCTGTTGGATCTAGACTTGATTGTCCAATGTGTGAATTGTATTTTCTTTGTTTGTTATATTTGAAAATAAAAAAAGACCTTGTTCAAAAAAAAAAAAGAAACACTGCTGTTGAGTAAAGGCATGGATGATGGCTACCATTTAGGACTGCAACTGGTCTTAGAAGTCTATGACATGTCTGATGCCCAACACAAGTTACTTGAGCAGTCCAGTGCCTGTGTTGCTCTACAGAAAGAAGAACATGTTCTGGCTCAGGAGGCAGTGCTGGATGCTCTGCTTAGGTGTAAGGAGCAGAACAATCAGTGGCCACCGTGGGACAAGGAGGACGAGCTCAGTGTGGTACGTCAAGAATCTGCAGATCAAATCAGGGATGTACAGTATGATGATATCACTGACCTGAGGTTACATATTACAAATGGGACCCCTCAGTTGGGATCAGCATGTTCTTTTTCCAAACCTCCAGGATGTTTCTCCTTCAATGATTTGCTTTAAATTTTTGCACCTCAAATGCAGAGTTATTTAAAAATCTCCCAGAGGAATTAAAGGGAAAGGCTTCGTAAAGTGGTCAAAAGTTCAGTTACTGACTCATTACCCTGGTTGTTAATAGTTGCCAATTTTAGTTCATGATTTTCATTTTATTTTAGTTGAATGGTTGAAAATGTTGGTTTTAATCGCACGCTGTTGTCATTTGATTGTTGGTTTCCATATTCTTCTGGTCAACAAAACCTGAAGTCACTTTGTTTAGTTCGACAATGAAATATCATTTTCTCCAATTTGCATTTCTAGATTTAATGTATAAGCATTCCAAATCTTTGTGCAAATTACCAATGATACATGTTCTCATCTATCACATGATGTTCTCTTTCACAGCAGAAAAGATCATGTGTGCCAGTTTATAACAGGCTGTAGTACAATAGACTCTCAAATGCTTTAACATTAATGTTGGCTTACTTTTGTAGAAATGTCAGCATGCAATGAATGATTTCCTGGTTTGCCTTTGTCACTGCTCCCTCCCATGTCTCTGCTAAGGTTGGTAAATGGTGCCACTTCAAACTGATGACCTCTGGAGGTCAACAGGGATCTGTGCTGCGCTCTCTACTCTTTGTTGTTTGTGTGTGTGATACTGTCTGGGCCATAGTTTTTAGTCGACGACAAACATGTAGAATAATTATTATTAAGGACACTGATGCAGCCCATATTCATGAATATGAAAATAAAATTTCAAAATTTGTGCAAAATTTATGTAGACATGGAAGAGACTGCTATAAGCTTCTTTACAGAAGATCACAGCCGATCCGGTTGTCCACTTCTGGTTATGTAATGGGTATGAATAAAGAGGACTGATCTGATTTGTCTCTGAAAAGAGAATCAAACGTCCTCTCACTTGGTGCTGTTAAGTATGGTACGGTCTTCCAGAGGACACAGTGTGTGCTCCGTTTATTAAATCTTTCTAAATGGGTAGGGTCAATTCTGCTCAACAAAGGCTATTCTATGTAAAAACAGCAGATTTTTGGGATTATTAAAAATGACTGACTTGGTAGGTGTTAGTCATAAGGTGTTGGTAGGGCAGTCTGCTCTGGATACAAACCAACAGCAGTCCTGATGTAAAAGTCTGTTTTTATTTGTGTCCCTGTGCAGCTCATGCTTTATTCGTCAGTCACTGTGATAAGTGGAAAGTGTCCAGTACCCAGTGTAAACCTGCACTGTTTTAATGATGCTTTCTCTGCTCATTTTTAAAGATGTCTTCTAATGAGCTGGCTGAGGCCGGTGTTCTTGGTCTTGAGGATTACCTCATCCCTGCAGAGTCCTTCAGCTTCAGTGAACCCACATCAGCTGCATGTACGAGTGAAACTAAGACATCCGACGATAACGACCGGTGCACTGCAGCCGCAACAGGTGCAGAAACGGGAGCATTTCACAGCACGCCTGACCTGCTGACAGAGCTGAGAAATGTCCATGCCCTGGATGAGCTGATAATGGAGGAGAAGCTGAAGATCCAAGAGCTCAGACGCTGCAAAGAAAACGAGGACCTTTCTGGGAGCAAACCCTCAGATACAAACGGGCTATTGAGTATCAGCAAAGACAGGGAGACTTTCCGGTTACAACTGGAAAAGGAGAAAAGGGAAGTGGATAAGCTTGAGAAGAGTTTGAGCAAAGAGTGTAAAGTGAAGAACCGCCAGGACAGAGCAGGAAAGGTTGTAAAATGTTCTATAATGGAGAAAGCTAGATGTGAGACTACGGAGGACAGAGTGCTCTGTGATGAGCTTCTATCAGGGAGCTTCAGCCGAACAAATTCAACATCTTTAGTCCACAATGATTCTCAGGCTCAGGACACCTCTGAAACTGAACATATTCAAGCTGAGGCTACACCACAAGTCCTGGCTCCACTTCCAGATCCCCGCTGTGAGGATCATTGCTCTGAAGCTGAGCCAACAATATTTCAGAGAAGTACCTTAATTATTACCTCTAATCTGAAGAAATTTTGTGGAGAGGAGGAAGGCCAACCTCAGGGATGTATCCATGGGAGAGACACTGACGGACATGGTGAAAACTGTACCAAACACAAACCAGAAGCTTCTTTAACCCCTGAGATGAGGCCAGGTGATGGAGAGTTTGACCCAGGTGGAAGATTACACCTTCCTCCTGTGCCAAAACCAAGAAAGGCTCTACTTCCTGTGAATGACGACCTTGAAGAACTTGTAACTCCTCATTCCACAGAGCTGAATCCAGCTATGTCCGCAGTCACTCAACATCCTGGTATTGTGCAACTTGATCTACAAGATAAACCACTCGATGCACTGTTAGAGACTGTGAGTTCAGCCAGCAGTCACATCTTGTTAATGAATGCAAATGTGAAGGAACACTGCAACAACAATAATAATAACCATGCGCTTCCAGAGCAGTGCAAGGTCTCGGTAGAGCACCTGTCTGAGACGTCCACTGAGGACGAAGAGGATACGTCTGGGGCTCCTGCATGTTCTCTACAGACTGATTCACAGCCAGCAGACGAGATCCAGAGTTTATCTCCACATCAGCAGTCAGCACCACAGCAGCCTCACCAGCAGCTGGAGTTTGACTCCCCTGGAGGAGATGAGCAGAATGATGGTGTTCAGAGGAGACGAGGCTCTGGGTCGGCTGGGATTCAGGCCCAGCCTAACGTCAACATGAGAGAGGTACACCCATCTACTGTAATATCTGGAGTGGAAGTTGTGTTCTCAGTTTGAGAGCCTTCAAACACAGTAGACATTTCATCATAACTCGCATTCAAAAATAAATCTCATCATCTCCTCCCCCGCTGATGCTGATGGAAAGTCAGGTGGTCTCATAGTCCACAAAACATTTCTGGAGGGTCACAGCAAACCAGCATTGCAGCATTCTCTCAAACAACTGAAGTAGCTGGAGACTAGTTTGAAAATGGGGGGAAAAAAACATCACATAGCTCCATACAGCTCATATACAAGTCTCCACATACCCCAAGAACCCAAACTGATCTGAAAAGATGTTATTTACACCCTCAATGTGCAGGCAAGCTCATGCACCCACTTTACACTACTACTGCAGTCCCCAGCTAATTCAGTTGTGTGGGAGAAAGCTGCAACACTGTGATGTAGACATAAAGTTTAACAAGAGTCAAATGCAAAAATGAAGATGGTTGTCATGTGTATGTTCAGCACAATGTCAGGACGTTGTTAGCCTAGCATAACATAAAAGACTGAAAGCAGGGTTAAGACTGTGAAGGACAATCCAGGCTTTGTCCATAGTTTAAACATACACCTACCAACACCTCTAAAACTCATTCATGAACATACATGTTTGTACACAACTCAAATATACATACGTTTCAGTGATTCCTTTTATGAGCAACAGTTTTCCAACTAACTGCTCAGTACTTGTGTGCAGCATCTCTAGCCACAGTAGATGTTGTCTGATAGTCAGTCATCAGTTGGTTTTGGTTTCCTTACAGAAAGATTTGTCACTTGTTTCATTTCTGTTTGTGTTGGAGATAACAAAATTAAATGCTCCCAGTCTGTATGCTAAGCTATGCTAATCACAGCCTGATTCCAGCTGCTCTCAGACATAATTGGTTTCAGTCTTCTCTTCTCACTCAGAAACTCAGAACAAAGCAAATCAAAATCTTTCCTGCAAAAAAATGAAATTATTGTAAATAGATGGTTTTTTTTCTTAATGTGACTGCAGCTGACTGATTTCAAGACCCCCATAGTGCTGGACACAGGCTCTGGCTTGATGAAAGCAGGACTTGCAGATCAAGACCTTCCAAACATTATATTCCCAACAATAATTGGGATGCCAAAATATGAGGTGAGAACACACAGAAGCATTCTGATTGTGAGGTTTTGAAGTTCTAGCCAGTGTTACCGATTCTAAGTTTTGTTTTGACAGGAAATAATGAATGGTAAGCTTGAAAGGGACACCTACATTGGACATGAGGCTCAGCACATGAGAGGTGTCCTGACTCTGAAGCATCCCATAAAGAACGGAATCATACGTAACTGGGATGAAATGGAAAAGGTCAGTATATCTAGGCGCAACACCTATCATCAGACATGCTTTTTACGGAGTGTGTCTTCTGACAACATCACCTTCAAACATATACACTGATCAGGCATAACATTATGACCACTGACAGGTGACGTTAATAACACTGAGTATCTCTTCATCATGGCACCTGTTAGTGGGTGGGATATATTAGGCAGCAAGTGAACATGTCATCAAAGTTGATGTGTTAGAAGCAGAAAAAATGGGCGAGCGTAAGAATTTGAACGAGTTTGACAAGGACCAAATTGTGATGGCTAGAGGACTGGGTCAGAGCATCTCCAAAACTGCAGCTCTTGTGGGGTGTTCCCGGTCTGCAAAGGTCAGTATCGATCAAAAGTGGTCCAGGGAAGGAACAGTGGTGAACCGGCAGCAGGGTCATGGGTGGCCAAGGCTCATTGATGCATGTGGGGAGCGAAGGCTGGCCCGTGTGGTCCGATCCAACAAACAAGCTACCGTTGCTCAAATTGCTGAAGTTAATGCTGGTTCTGATAGAAAAGTGTCAGAATACACAGTGCATCGCAGTTTGTTGCATATGGGGCTGCATAGCCTCAGACCAGTCAGGGTGCCCATGCTGAACTCTGTCCACCTCCGAAAGCGCCAACAATGAGCACGTGAGCATCAGAACTGGACCACGAAGCAATGGAAGAAGGTGGCCTGGTCTGATTAATCACGTTTTCTTTTACATCACATGGATTGCCGGCTGCTTGTGCGTCGCTTACCTGGGGAACACATGGCACCAGGATGCACTATGGGAAGAAGGCAAGCCGGCGGAGGCGGATGCTTTGGGCAATGTTCTGCTGGGAAACCTTGGGTCCTGCCATCCATGTGGATGTTACTTTGACACATATCACCTACCTAAGCATTGTTGCAGACCATGTACACCCTTTCATGGAAACGGTATTCCCTGATGGCTGTGGCCCCTTCAGCAGGATATTGCGCCGTGCCACTAAGGGTGTCACGAAATCGACCGAATTAAGTCGAACTTCGAATTAAAAAATGGAATCGTCGATGCTGCCATGCCCCTATGTCATGTCCAGTCGGCTTGCCGAACAGAAAAAAACATGCACGTGTTTAATGAGTCAACCTCCTCTTACCTAGCTACTAGCTAAGCCAGTAGCTATTAGCTACAGCCAGTCAAACGATAGCATGGTGTTACACCATTCCTGTTCGGCTCCCGGACCGTGGTCGGGAAGCACAGGGGAGATGATTTCCTCCAGGACTGAAGTTTCTGTTTACCTTCGGGGTGAACCCCCTTTCACGTGTTAAGCTGGTCGGGAAATAATATCAAGGAGCTTTGGCTGTGAATAAAGGCGACGGCTCCTCAAGATACAGCAAACTGCAGCCTAAATTGTACACTTAATTGCTGTCGCTACTACTGCTACTCCTTTCGCTTCTCCTTCCTCTCCCATTCATTCACTGTCCGCACGTACACACGCTCCCTCACTCTTGCTTGCTCACTCACACTTTATACACTTTACGCACACACACCTCACGCACCGCCCTATTCCTGAAAGGGGCTACGCCACTCTTACAACAACGGCAACTGCAGATGCAGGAGACCCATCGACAGAACTTTAACCCCCTCCTCTTTCACTGAAGTCGCCAGTGTGCAAGTATTTTGGATTTCCAGTGAGTTGTGTTGACAACGTTCGTGTTGAATGTGGACATTCTCATTTTCTTAGAAGAACATGAAAGTATAAAAATCACAGTTGTCTTGTATGGCCATAGAAATGTAAATAGTTAATATTTTGACAATGTTTTAAATTTGACAATGTAGTGTGGTACATTGCAAACAAAGGTCAGATATTATATTGCATAAAAGTCTTGTCTAAAAATGGCATAGCAACCTGTGCTTTAAAAAAATTAAATGTAAGAATCGAATCGAACCGTGACCTGAGAATCGAAAACGGAATCGAATCGAGGATTTGGAGAATCGTGACACCCCTACGTGCCACAAAGCAAAAATGTCTCAGGATGGTTTGAGGAGCACAACAATGAGTTTGAGGTGTTGACTTGGCCTCCAAATTCCACAGATCTCAATCCAATTGAGCATCTGTGGGATGTACTGGACCAACAAGTCTGATCCATGGAGGCCCCACCTCGCAACTTACAGGACTTACAGGATGCATCGACGACATAAATTCATCCACATGAATAATTTGCGGCGACGCGTCGTTCCAAAACAGGCTGAGAATATCAACCCTCTAGTCCCATTGAATGCCCATTCATTTGGGATTATTTTTTAAATCCCATAACTTAACATAACATGTATCCTGTGCCCACATGTAGTTTCTGTATTTTCTACATAAACAATACAAGGCAAAACAGGTTCAACTACCTTGTACGTAACATTCAGGTCCTGTAAGGAGAATTTTTAGCATGTCCGGTTGTAGGGAAGCTAACACTAACGTAATTATGTCTGCGTCTTTCAGTCGCACAGTAGGGAAATAACCGTACTGTTCGGACAAGACATTAATTGCAAAATTAATTGTTAGATTAGACGACTAATCCAAATAAATAATCGCTAGATTAATCGTTTGAAAAATAATCGTTTGGGACAGCTCTATCTTGGTGCCAAATACCACAGCACACCTTCAGGGGTCTGATGGAGTCCATGCCTCGACGGGTCAGGGCTGTTTTGGCGGCAAAAGAGGGACCAACAAAATATTAGGCAGGTGGTCATAATGTTATGCCTGATCGGTGTATGTAAGAATTGTGCATTCAAATATGGAAAAACAACTCAACCTTTGTTCTACATGTTGTTGACTCGTGTACTTACATCATCATAAATATTTCCAACAATGTTAATACCAGAGAAATCCACAGGTTTCCTCAAGGAAACGGTGCGTTTCATTTGGTCGCCTGTTGCTGTAACTTCAGTAGAGTTGGAGAGAGAGAGAGAGAGAGGAAGGAAGTCAGAAACTAGGCTAAACATGAAATGAAGAAAACTTGACGAAATGACCTCATCTGTCACCATTTGTGACTGAGTAGACAGCTTTCATCAGGATGTTGGTTGTTTAATGGTGTGTTCCCCAATAGTTAAGTGAGTTCTTTTGTGGGGTTTTTTGACACCGAAAAGCCAGATTACTTTACTGTACAATAGCCGTGAACTGGTGAGCAACAGCACTCACAAAGGGTATGTGCGTGTTTGGATCGAGGTGAAGCTCTGAGTGAAGTCAGCACTCAGCAGAGACTCCCCTCCAGCTCCAGTCAGCAGTCATTACAGAACATAAACACCTGACAATGGAGGTCACCTCCACAAAATTAAAATGCAAATATTTAGAAATGGAATAAGCTGTTTATTTACCTGCACATGAAGACAGAAGCTGAGACACTCAGTGAGCACAAGGAAGAAAATCAAGGAAACACCCCTGTCGGCTCACTGTACCTGCCCACTTTTTAGAAAAGCAGAATAAATCTATTTGTGTCTGTAAATGTGTTGACTTACTTGTAACAGAGTGTTCTGGTTTTAGATTTGGCATCACACATTCCAGCAACTGCGCGTGGATCCCCAGGACCACCCTGTTCTGTTGACGGAGGCAGCCATGAACCCCTCAGAGAACCGTCAGCGTATGGTGGAGATCATGTTTGAGAATTTCGGTGTTCCCTTCACATATGTAGCCATGCAGGCAGTGCTGGCACTTTATGCAGCAGGGAGATCAACTGGTAATGTGACCATTTTATGAATTCTATTCATGCATTGTGTTGGAAAGATGCTCATGGCTGAACACTTAATGAAGTCCTACATTGAAAATGTGTTCGTTCATTAGAAGAACGTATTTCTTTCTGATCAGTCTCATCCTGGCGTGTTTAAACTGTAACATGACAGCCTCCTCAGATCTTAACAAAACTGTGTTGCTTTTGTTTGTTTCCTTCAAGGTGTGGTGTTTGACTCAGGAGATGGAGTGAGCCACAGCGTTCCCGTGTTTGAGGGATACTGTCTGCCTCATGCAGTTCAGCGCTTCCCTTTGGCTGGTGTAGATGTTACAATGCATCTCAAAAAGGTATTCACGTCCTTTTTTGTTTTTCACAGTTTGGGGCTGTGATGTTATCGGGCAACACATCCAACCAGCAGCGTGGTTGAAGACATTTATTGTGAAAAATAACAAATAAATCTGGTAAGAAGAGAGATCATTTATTTGAATATTTAGCCACTGTTGAGACAAATAACATGGCTCGCTGTGTCTTCAGACTGGAGGGACATTCCTTTCCAGCTCAGCCCTGTTCTCCAGCAGCATCTCACTCCCTATGTGGACCAGCTGCCAACACGGTGCAGGTGTCTGGCTCCTTCTGTAAAGTCCTGTCTAAATAAAGTCATTTAGAACATTTAAAACCCTCACTGTGTGTGAGGAGAGCTCCAGACACACTGTTGACCGTGAACCGTGGTGTCTGTTGTACACAGAGCCTCGTGTCCTGTTATGTGCTGTCAGTTCACCTGCAGGCTCACGTTGTGCATATTTAATTAACCATTGTGCTCTCACAGCTGCTGCAGGAACAAGGTGTGTCCATGCGCACCACAGCAGAGATGGAGATCGTGAGGGAGATGAAGGAGAAGTGCTGCTGTGTGGCTCTCAACTATGAAGCTGAGCTGAGTGCAGGGGGGTCGTCCTACACAGAGATGCATTACACGATGCCAGATGGACAGATTGTCACTCTCAGCACAGAGAGGTTCAGGTAACTGTCTGCACAACATGTCCTGCTTCACTGGACACTTGATCCACTCTGTTTGGTCTTAAAGGAAATCAATATTAACAGTGGAAATGCAAGACCTTTTCAAATTCACATTTTGGCATTTTTTAATAAATCTCAAATCTCAGATGCTATTCGCTAAATATTAAACATGTCAAACAAAACAAGGTTTATGAATTGGAGTCAGGTGACTCTTTAAATGGAAACTTTGTCAGTTTTCAACCAGTTTTGTATGAACAAAGTGTTGGTTGTTTATGCAAATTAACAATATCAAACTCCCTCCATTTCTTTTGACATTTGTTTCATGCACAGGATAAATTATTATCACTCTGATCCTCTTTTCATCCAGCACCATCATGGGGTCAATATTACTGTATAATGTGTACACATACCTGCAGAACTGCTCAAGTTCTGAGCAACGACCAGCAACTGATTTGGCTGAAGCTGATCTAAATTAGTTGGGGCTCACTAGTGTAGGCTTGAGTGTGGTTGAATAATAGAGCTGCCCCCACAGGTGCTGCACACATGTCAGAATGTGCCTCTTTGGAGAGCTCACCGTCCAGGCAGGACAACTACCTTTTAGAACAGACTCCTCAAATATGTTTCCCTGTTGTTTATCCAGGGCCCCTGAGATTCTCTTTAAACCCGAGCTGATTGGGCGGGACCATCATGGGATGCATCAGAGCATCTTCAAGTCGATCCGTAGCTCAGATATTGACCTGCGGCGCTGCTTCCTGGGAAACATCGTACTGTCAGGTACCAGTTGTCTTTACTTTGAGGGCTCCACAATGCTCACCAGCACATTACACTATGCTTCATGGTTTGATTTGGTCATGTTTCAGTTAGTTGAGTGTGTTTTCTTTTATTTTTTTTTTAATTAATCACTTGCTGAAGGTGGGAACACTCTGCTGGCTGGACTGCCTGAGCGGCTGCAGGCTGAAGTCAAAGGACTGGTTTCCAGTGACATGGGGGAGAGTGTACGTGTCACAAGTCCCAAAGACCGAGACTTCTCAGTGTGGAGTGGAGGAGCAGTGCTGGCCAACCTCCCCACCTTCAGCTATGCATGGATCAGTCAGGAGGAGTACGAGGAGTACGGACCGCAGATCGTCTACAGGAAGTGCTTCTGAGACAGACATCTGTAGGTGTGCACGCTGGACTCCAATCAATAATGAATTAAATATTAAGTGCAATATGCCTCCATCTGTGATACAGTGCCATTGACTGGTCCCTTTTTTAATTATTTGTCTGTCTTTTTTATGTGTTGATGATTTTTTTTGTGGAGACAGTTTGGCCCTTGTTATCAGTGTGGATCCTGACTTCTGAGCTCTTACTTGACAAGAGCAGGGATCTGTTGACTTGCTGCATTTCTCTACTGTGATCCACCACCATGGCAAGGATGAAATGTGTGTTTCTCCACAGTCCTGTCTGTCCATGTCATTGTCCCTCAGGAACCTTTAACTGTGTCTAAAGTGTCCCGCTGTGGGAATGTTTTTCTGCGTCCTGAGGATTTAAGCACAAGAATATTAATGTTTGTGGTTTAGGGACTTGAATTGAAGCTGGCCTTTAATTGATGTTTGGTTTCCATAATAAGTAGATGTGGGACATAAAAAGAAAATCTAACCAATTAATCTCAAATTATGGTGTGTATTTATACAAAATTTAAAGTAAATTCAGTGTAACAAATAATGTAATCTATTGGACAGGGTGATAGTTGCATCCATGCAGCTGTGCAGTGTTCACTACTCGACTTCTTTATTGTTAAAGCAGCATGAAATTATCTTTATGATAGATTATCTGGGCCACTGTTGGCAAAGAAAATAATACTCTTAAATGTTGTATTCATGCAATTTGCCAGCTTTCTCCCGCTCAAAATACTTTTTGTAAAAATGTTGCCTCTTTACCCCCAGAAGTACTTCTTTTTTTACCTTTTCCCCCAAATATCTTGAATTGCTGTCATATTTTGTAACTCGTAACATTACAACTTTTTCAAACTCCAGGAGTTTTTTTTTTTTTTTTAGTAATACAACCTAATATACCCTTCTCCCCCCTCCAGCAGTGGCCTGAACAAAACATCACTGTACATGTTTGCTGCAATAATGTGAACTGTAGAGGAGAAAAGTGGAGTTGTGGATTCTAAGAATTGGTGAGTTGAGTTACTCAAGGTTATTTTGCCACATTGTCGTTGATTCTCCACCTGAGCAGAGTTTTGATTAGTCAGTGTTAGCATTAGTTGGTTATATTAAAGTCTATGCTGGAGAGAAATGTACAGTCCAGTTTTGGCCTGGTGATGCCTATCATGAATAAGCAGATGATGCTACTGCTGCAGGTGCAGTGTTTGTGTATTGTGCCAAGTTGAAATTCTCTTTATATTTTTTTTTATTTGAGTGCAGTGTCTTGCCACTAATGTTCTGTTTTAGAGTTAAGATATCCTCCGTTTGTGTGGTAGTTTGTAACACTTGCACAGTAGTGTTGATGTGGTGGAAGGTGTTCCAATTGTGTCAAACTGCTGCATTTATCTCATTACCATCACTAATGGAAACCCCCTGTCAGCCCTGTATACTGACACTGAGTGTACTTACTAATGTTTTCTCTGTTGCATGGTATTATTGTGTTGCATGTCACTCAGTGTCACCTCTTTGCATGTACTCACCTGTCTGCATGTTTTTCTTTGTGTTTCTGTAAACTGCCTCTCTAAAGGCAGGGGGTTAATCATGTGGCTGAATACTCAGCTCCTTAGTGGAAATCGCCACAAATGTGACAATGAGACCTCCAGTGTGTAAGGACAGAAATGAAGTGCTCAGTGTTTTTTTTTTTTTTTTTTTTACTAGCTGTAGTTTGAAGAAAACAGATCTCCGCTTCCTCCTCTGAATGTTCTGTAACAGTCTGCACTGACTCCAGCGACTTTTCACCCGAACCATGCTATTTATTTATAGTCCTGTTTTTTTTTAATAAATATTCTAATCATCATTCTCTGTCATTCCTTTGTTCAGCACAACTTGTGTATATTCCACTGTAGCTTTTTTTTTGTCTGTCTAAGGAGGAAATGAATGGAACAACACTCCTCCCATACTGTGCATCTAATGGCCAACAGTACGCACAATTCTGTAGTTAGTCCCACATTTGTTGCTGTTCATCAGGCCAAAACTCTTCATTTCAAATTGTCACCAGTCTGCTCATCACTGTACTTGAACAACAACAGCGCACTCAGCTGGCCTGAAGGGGCGGCTGTGGCTCAGGGGTAGAGCCAGCCCTTTTTTATCTGAAGGTCACTGGTTCAATTCCCCTGGTCTGCATGTTGAAGTGTACTTGTGCAAGATACTGAACCGCAAACTGCTCCTGATGTGCTGGTCGGCACCTTGCAAGGCAGCCACCACCATCAATGTATGTATGACTTACAGTAATTCATACATACATTGATGGTGGTGGTCGGCACCTTGCATGGCAGCCAGCCACCACCATCAATGTATGTATGAATTACTGTAAGTCGCTATGGACAAAAGCTTCTGGTAAATGGAAAACATCATGTAATAGAGCTGAAGTCACGCCCCTTAAAATATGAAAATCACAATAAATCTGCTCATATTGACAAGTGCAGCTATGTGAAAGGAGAGTTTGTTCTGGTTCAGTTCTGTGAGCTGCTAATATACAGGAGCAGCTCTACAATGTATAGGTAATGGGTTTTAGTGAGCATTAAACAAATTGATTGGCTGTGGAGTCTTTATAATCATGACCCCAAAATAGTTTGCCACAGTTATGGATGCCATTCCTTCTGTATTTTTATCTCTTCTTAAAGGAGCTGACAGACTAGGGGTGCACCGATTGCAATTTTCAGGCCGATCACCGATTTTTAGAAAGCCTGACCTGCCGATTCCGATTTTGGCCGATACCGATTTTTTTATAACTGACAGCATACACCTTCAATGTTTGTATCTTATTTTATTGAAAAACAAACAATACCTGCCAAGCAGTACAATACAAACAGCATGGCTTTCCAACCTATTAAATATCAGCTCCTTTAGTCTTTCATTTTCTCATTGAAACTTGGCCGAACAACTCCGGTAATGCAACGTCTGAAAAGTATCTCCGACTCGGCATATCATACCGTGGCCTTAGCCTTAGCTCCATTGCTAGCTTCAAATGCTGCATGCTCAGCGGAGTGATGATTTCTTAAATGGCGAATAAGATTTGTTGTGTTGAACGATTTGATTGTGGCACCTCCACGACTTACTTCCGCCTTGCATTTATTGCAAATTGCAATCCTCTGCTGTCCATCTTTAACTGTGTAATTCTCCCACACTGACGACGATATTTCTGTTTGTTTGAGGTGCTCCGGGTAACTGTTGATACATAGTGCAGACGCACGTGCAGACGTGACCTGATCTGGTGGGCGGCCTGTCAGTAAGACCTCTCTCACGGCAGAGCAGACTTTCAGACCTTTGCGGAGGTTGATAAGATCGGTAGACAAGATCGATCAAAGAATCGGCTGATCGCAGATCCCGCAAAATTAAGGAAATCGGCGCCGATCGTTCGGCCGGCCGATCAATCGGTGCACCCCTATGACAGACCATTACATTTAAAATCACTTGACCCCAGCATGACCTTAGTGGGTAGTGTCTGTTAGTCCTTCACATTAAGAAACAATAATCGTAACATACGCTCACCAATTCAGAAAGAAGTCACCACTGCTCCTTCTGTTGTGTCGCGCTTGGAAAGATTTGTTGGTAACTTCCATAAAAATATCTCTTTACTAATAAAGTAAGGGAAGTTTATTTCAAAGTCATACATGGATATTATCCTGTTCGCCACTATCTTCTTAAGTTTATTAAAGACATCTGTGTTAACTGTTGTTTCACTGTGTGAAGTTTATCCAGAAACAATGCTGGACCTGTTCTGGTTCTGGTCCCTACACATGCACACAGATGCACAGATGTATCTCCATATATTGTTGATAACACTGACAGCAATATTAGAAATAAACAGAATTATATATAATCAATATGTTGATCATTTCAGGACTGTGTCATATCCATAAAGCCAAATATAGCCAGTCAAGCCTCTATAGATTTTGAAAAGGAAACCAAGCAGTACATTGAAACTACTCTTGACTTTTAATTTGAGATCTCCCCTGGCTTTGATCTCAGTTTGATGTGTATCAATGACACTGTTTGTTGTGATTTGTTAATAAAGAATGGAGAAATTTCATCAGTTTGAGACTTTGTCAGATGAAAAATAATTATTTAAACTAAGAAACATTAAGTGTGATTCATGACACCATTCAAACAGGATCAATAATTATTTGCCTCCTCTTCATTCACTTTCATAAAGTTTTTATCAAATAAATATGGTCCACCGGAAGGGGCGTGACTTCGGCTCTCCTACGTCATTGGTTGACTGTTACTATGACAACCAGCGTTCTACGGGCCGTTGTTGCTGTAGTTGCTCTGTTACATCGATACCTGTATCGATCTACCTGTGGTTAAAACGAGACCTTGTGTCCGCAGAGATGTCCAGAGCTCAGGCAGAGAGCGTCATCAAGAAGATCATCCGTGAAGTGGTGCAGCAGTGTGCACAGAGAGGACAGGTGGTGTCCGACAGCCTGGTGGCCTTCATGGTCAGTGAGCTCACCCACAGCTACCTGCTGCCCGTCGAGCTAGTTAGCGAGTTAGCTAGACAGCAGTAGTTCAGCTGATACACACCGTGTGAGCTCAGGCTACAGGTGCTCTGTTATACTGTAGTATACTGTACAGCCATGTGGTAAAATGTTACATACAACAGAAGAGTTGAATCACATATTGTTAAAGCCTGCCACCTTGTGGATGGTTCTGAACAGCTGTTCCTCTTCTGGATCATCCTCAGGTGAAAGCTGTGGTGCTGGACCCAACAAATGGCTTTAATGATGATCGGACTCTGACCAAACAGGACATCCAACGACTGGAGGAGGTGACTCACTGTATTTTTTATTATTATTGTAAGAACTCGGTGTAGTTCTTCCTGCAGTATCGGCCAACTTAGACCGGGACACCCCACCAGAATATTATGACTAGACACCACATATAAAACCTGTTAGAGATGTTAAATGATCTAAATTCTCCATGTTCTGTTTATTCTGTTAACTGATAAAATGTACTTTAGATTATATCCTCCAACATAAAGACGTCTAGATTTTGTTAATCACACTGCCAGGCATACAGTTCTGCTGGAGAAATGCTGAATTCTTCATGTATTGTTACTAAGTCTAGTAGTGGTCAGATTTAAACCAGTTGAGCTTTCAGTCAAGTGTTTTAGTCCATCTGGATTATTAAACTCAAACATGTACGTGAAGCAACACAGTGTGAAAACTTGGTTGTCTTTCTAATCTCCATCTGTGATACTTCTTTCAGCTGTGTCTGGATAAACTGATGGAGACATGCAGTCCGTCCCTCGACACCATCAAAATGCAGGTGTATTTTGATATGAATTACACGTCCAGACGTAAGTGTTACTGTATGAAAAGACATACTAATGTTGTTGTAATGATGAGAAATGCCCTTCACGAGTAAAAGGTGACATCTTTACATTTTGTCCAGTCAGTATTCTAAAACCTGAGATTCACTGCCAGTGATATACAACAAAAACAGAGAATATTTGATGTTTTCCTTCCTCTTCATGACAGTAAGTCTTAACTTTCTGATTTTGGTGCACACTTTACATGACTGCCTGGCAGATCTTAAAACCAGATGTGTTTTTTATCCTGCAGCATTAAACCAGTTTTTACTAGTTAAGGATTATTGCAGAGGTTTAACCTCTGCTCAGTTTACAGGCACTGAACCTGTCATACATGTCTTCATTTGGTTATGTTTGGATGATTGCAGTGCTGTTTAGCTTGCCAACATTAAGAGGCCACAGTCATAGACAGACTACAGTGTGTGGAACCGCCTGCAGCTACAGGAAGGGAGCAGAATACACATGTGTTAGCATTTTGTTGTGGAATGAATCAGATATTTTTTATTGTAACTTATTAAAAAAACTATATATTTACACACAAGTAGGACAAGTTCTGTTCTAACATGAATCTCACAAAGCAGATGCTGTGTGTTTGTGCAGGGGAGTTTCTGGAGGACATCTACCGGGTGGTGGAGTCCAACCTGAGCCCATTGAGCAGAGAGATCACCGACAGGAGGGTGAAGACACGGGAGGAGTTAGACGCTTTGTACCGCAAGATGGTCTCATATATCCTGCTGCGCTCTGGCATGGGCTCACCTACAGATGTCAGCACTGTGCAAGAGGCTACAGGTTCACACTTGCTGTTTGATAATCAGTAAAAGTAGAGTGACAACACAACACTCGCTGTAGTGCAGGGTTAAGAGCAGTGCCACCCAATCAATAACTCACAAATGATGTTCCAGTACTCCGGACAGCACGGGCCGCTGTCTGAGTTTATTAATCAGTGAATTTGGATGCAGTAGCTTGACTGAAAGAGTAAAGTACATTTAAATGTGTTGACGGAACCTAACTTGGTAGAAAGTTCTTTGAGCCAGCTTGATGTGGCCATTTCAGGTGTTGGACCTCCCTAAAGCTCTTGGTTCTGAATAGTAACACCTGCGTATACTTTAGCCATTTACTGTGCAATGTTCTGATAATGATTATGACGATGATGATGATGATGATGATGATATCCTGACTGTTGTCTTCTCCTCCTCTGCTCTTGTCCCAGCTGCCTTGCAGAGTGTCTTCCCTCAGACTGAACTGGGATCCTTCATGGTACTCTTGAAGAGAGACAAGGAGCAGCAGCTCCGTGAGCTCACCATGATTGTCACAGGAATCCGTCTCTTCAACAAAGCCAACGACAAGAGAGAGGAGAAGACTGACCTCCATAAACTAAGTACAGTATGCCAGCCTGCTGACTCAAGAAGCAGGTTGTTCGATGTTATTAAAAATGCCTCACACACAGTAGTATTATTATTAGATGTGGTCAGACAATCAGTTAAATCTGCTATAGTCCCTCATCTTTTAAAAATGGCACCATAGCAGATTTGACAGATAAGGAGCAAAATAATACTTACCTGAAGGTACAAGGAGAATTTATTTATAATTTTTACAATGCTAGGGTTTCAAAGACCACACTGGCTTTGAGTCATTTTATGCTACATTCACAGAAAAAACAAAACAATCAATTTCATAAAGTGTAGTGTTGATGATGAGTTCAGGAGTCCCTCAGCCTGAGGAATGAAGCTGCTCTGTAGTCTGGTGGTATGGCAGCAGATACTTCTGTATCTTTTGTCAGTTGGCAGCAGGGTGTAAAGAGTAGGATTTACTTTTCTTTTTTGAGTAGAAAGCAGCTCCAGGTGTGATATAATTACGGTGAAAACATCAAAATATATGATACACAAACCTGAAAATATACATCACATGGGACCTTTATCAGGGTTTCTATGTTAAAACACGACCTCCTGAGTAGATCACATAGTGCTGCTGGCTGGTTCAGAGAAGAGCGTCTTACTGAAGCTAACTGAACAGGTTCAACTTCATCTCACGGAAGCCAGGTTGGCAGCATTCAGTGTTCACTATCATAAGACAACTCCTGGGAAATTAGGTTAAAATCCGAGGCCCAAACAGTTACCTCTCCGCTTTGTAGATAAACAAGTGTCCACATACAGCTCCAATATTTTGATATACTCAGGACAAGATTTTCTGGAGATCAGTCTGAATCACAAATTTAGGCAACCACGCAGAATATATAGAATACTGCTTCTGGCTCAAGCAGGTACAGATGATGGATGGAAAAAAGAAAACTGTAAGAGGACTTTGTGGGCAGATTATGAGAGAATAATCCTAATATTTAAAGACCAAGTCAAAATGTGTTTCTTCTTGTTTGACACTAGAAGGCTGTTTTCACATTCACTGCTTTTGTGTCTTCAGCTACATCATCACACTCATGTTATCTTTTTCACTAATGATTAATACTGCATGTGGTACCTTTATATTTTCTCCACAGTCCCTGCAGTTCGTAGTGAGGCTCTTCTAGTCACCAGTACGGGCTTAGAGGAGGAGCTGAGTCTCTCACAGAGTTTGGCGCAGAAATACACAGCTGTGCTGGAGAAGCTAACAGATCTTGACAGTCGGTGTGAAGAGAGTGACGTGCCCATCCTCCGGCTCAAACAGGCTCTCTACAATGTCAGGCAGCATGAAGCCTTCCTCAGCGTGTTACTGGTGAGGTCACAGTCGCTGCTAATTATGGTTTCCGCAAATGTCGATTTCTTACATCTGTTACTATTATCATGCGAAATTATACATAACACCAATTTAACAGCTTATTGAGTATAAGAAGGCAGGTAAACTCAAGTTAAATATTTATTAATGTGTTTTCTCTTCACCACCAGGCTGATGCACATTCATGTGCCAAGCACTTTGAGATTATGCAGACTGAGTTCTCATCGCAGATGAAGCTGCTCAAAGACACCGTGCATTTAAAGACAGCTGTACCCACTGCAAAAGTTTTTGTAAGTGCCTTGGTCACCGATTCGATTTCTACTGTTGTTATGTTTTGTTAAATTAGCTCTGAGAGAAATAGGTCTATGTTTTTGGAAATGCACATATATTCATTCCTCCTTAATGTAAGATGAGGAGATGAGATCAATCTCATGTCCGTGTGTTCGGTACAGAGCTGGATGTACTGTTGGTTGTTTTTAAACAGCAGGGCGACAGTAGTAGCCAAATGCCGGGACAAATGGACACCATGTATTACCCAAAGAAAGAATATAATGTGGAGAATCTGCCACAAAACGTCCCAAGGAATGAAGAAGTTTTCAGAGACAGCGTTTCACAAAGTTGTCCCCTCACTCAACAACTCACTAAATTGGACAATTTTTTTAAGGGAGTCTGGGGATATTGTGGTTACTGATTCAGTGGTGTCACCAGTTAAACGCTGTATTCAAAAATATCTGCTGCTCATCTTGGCAGGGAAGGGAGCCCAAACACCTAACTGCTCAAAGAATGTGGTCACATGAGGCCCCGACCACTTCTGAATGTGGTCTGAATGATCAGAGCTCATTGCATCCTCAATGGATCTTGGGTGTGTTCACACTTGATTTACAGTGCTCACTAGTGATTGAAGAAACTAAGACGCATGTTAATGTCAGGTGTAAACAGGGCCATGATGTGGTTCACCTCTGTCCAAAGATCAAGACTACACCTACCAACACCTCTAAAGCTCACTGAACAACATGTTTCTCATTTGTTTCATTTGCGCACAAACAGAAATGTCAGAATTATAATTTGTGGTTTTTGGGGGAATAACTGTTCATGCTGGAACTGTTTCTTAGCCAATCAGAGTATTGCTGTCATGGTGAGTTTTCCACGTTTTGCATCATCGTGTCTGTACAGAAAATAATAGTTCCAGTATGGAACTCACCCTATAACCACAAACCTCCGTGTGTGTGTGTGTGTGTGTGTGTGTGTGTGTGTGTGTGTGTGTGTGTGTGTGTGTGTGTGTGTGTGTGTGTGTGTGTGTGGACTAAACAAATGGTATAAGCTGAGTACATTACTCAGTCTTAAAGCTGCTGGTGGGTGTAGTTCTTCACTTTATACTGACATGACTGACATGATACCAATATCAATCATCCCTTCGCACACAAAGACAGCAAAGAAACACAGTTCTGATCATGTTGAACCATTCCTTTAAGTGCATTTTTACCTTTGACATTTTTTTGTGTGCTTTTCATCAATTGAATCACATCTTTGATAAAAAGCTGCACAATGAATTAAGAGGTGCGTTATAAATACTAATAATACATTTAAAAAATCATAAATTGCTTGAGTTTTTGTAATTTTTACCACCTTGTTTTTATCATTCCTCATATTGTCTTTCAGCCAGTGTTTAAGGCCCTGTCACAGCTTTGGACTGGACTTCAGGATGAGGTGGAGCTGCTGAACATCCTCAATAACATCAGGCTCAATCTGCAGCCCTTCACTGCCTCTCAGGCCAAACTTTTCTCTGAAGCTTATTTGGACGGCCTGTTGGGGACATCAGAGGTGAAGACAGATGAACAGAGAATGATTGAGTCCTCAGGTATGGCTGATGTCACCAACACATATGGGATGTCAGCATGTAAAGTAATCAACTCCAGTTGTTTTGTTTAATCGTTGTTTTTCAGATGAGCGTATTGTTCCAGCTGAGATGAAGACACAGGAATGGCTCCTGCCTGAAACAACAGCCAGCTTTAATGAGATTCCGCAATATAATGGAATGTGTGGCTATACGCTTGTGAACAGAGATGGGCTTCTACTTCCAGGTACTGTTTTCCTGATACACAGTTACTGTTTGGATGGTCCTTTTTTGTCAAATTCAGGCATATGGCTAAATACCTCAGCATGCTTCTGAAAAACAAGGTGGAATAGTTCATCTCACCACGTGTGAGGGCAGAAGTTCATATAGCTCTTCTGAACAGCCACTCAGACTATGTCTCCCCTGCCATGTCATTCTCTTCAAGTGTTCCCAGGCCAGATATAATCCTTTCAGCATCTTGTAGGTCTGTTAGAAGATCAGATTAGATTGAGTGGCTCAGATCCATGCTGTCTCTTACAGACTGTGTTGCAGGTTTTTCCCTTCCATTAGAAGACTTAGATGCACGACCCAAGCTGTTTTGGGCACCACCAAATCAAAGTAATATCTATCAGAAAAGCATCAAAACTAACTTTATGACTCTACCCAGATCTAATGGCTGTAGGTACACCTCAGTAGGCACATTCAGCAAGGTTTATCATTAAGCCTTTTGTGAGTTGATATACGGTAATAATAATGGTCCAAAATGGTCCGCAATTGCAATTTTTTTTTCACACTTTTTGCACACCTTAAGATTGACAGGTGTGTAGGAGAAGACTGAGGGCCAACAAAATCAGGAAAAACACTCCCGCACACTGTCCACTATACTTGCAATTACATTTATTGACAACAACGTTTTGGTACTCAGACCTTCATCCAGTTGTCTTACAAGACAATGGGGAGGCTGTCTTAAGTAGGGTTGTAGACTCGTGTGGACCAATCAGGCCACACTTTCCTCAAAATCCCACACACACCTGGACCAACAAATCTACGCCACTAAATCAAAACCTTTTTTTTAAAAAAAAAAAAAAAAACATCATAACAGGTAAAGTTCATATATCAATCAATGCCTGCATGTACACCATAGAAATAGTATAACAGTAAAAATGTAATACAAAAGTAGGTTAATGTGTCTTCAAGAGCCTGTCCTTGAACAAAAAAGACAAAAGCCAAAGACAAAAAATGAAAATAAAGAATAATATGAATATGTTGCTATGAACCAACAGGTCTTTTAAGTTTTTTTCAGTTTGTAAACAAAATGGGGAATCTCTTTAAAAGTTTTGGCTAGTTTCGGAACAGATTTAAAAAAATGCTAGTGTTTTTAAAAAAACGATTTAATGACATACGAAAGGTCAAAGCCAAGCAAAAAAATTAACTACAGTTTGATGTGATGTGATGAGTTGGGCCGTCCTGGGCTGACATATAAAGGACTACAACATTATTTTAAGGTCCTATCGGCATCCCACCCAATTGTGCTTTCAGAAAGAGCATATCAGACACTGTTTGTTAATCCGACAAAGACTTTGTATAAAGCATGCTGAAGACTTAAGAACGGACATATTTCTTACCATTTATTACCTCCAATGATATGATTTTTCTCAATACATACCCTCTGTTCAAAGTGATACAGTATGATGAACATCAATAATCAACACTGCTCATTTAATTTGTAATACTGACACTTCTTTTGCAGGTAATCCACATGTTGGAGTCCTCAAACACAAAGAGAAGCTCTATGTTTTCTGCTCCAAAGAAGCTGCCTTGAAATTTGCCTCCAGTCCAGACAACTTCATTGCAGAGGTGGCAGAGAAAGTAAAGCGCTCCCCTGAACTCATTCAGCTCCTCAAACTCTACCAACAGTTCCCTAGCCTCAGTCCTTACTCTGAGGTCAGCAGCTCCTCCACATAAAGTATTCTTAAAACACACCTTTCAATTCTTGAGCCACAGGTTTTCTACACGACTTCCACATTTTGGACACCTATAATATATGTGCAGCTAGCCAGAAACTCAGAGAATATTTATGAAAGTTGCATGTAGGATTTGAAAATGTATTACTTGAGTCATTATTATTTATATTTACTGAAAAAGTCTTTGACTACATGTAATGGTAGTATTGACAGTGATACCCTGGCTGACAGGACTGCACACATTTTCATACTCTGACTTCACAGGGAGTTTGATCCAAACTCAGCTGCTGCCTTGTGTTTTGCAGATGCAGCCAGGAGAGAGTTTACTGGTGAAGCCAATCAACAAGTGTGAGAGCGGCACACAGACTGACCTCCACCCAGTGGAGACAAACATCGTCAAGTCATATGAGTGGAATGAGTGGGAGCTGCGTAGAAAAGCTATCAAACAGGTGAGTCACAGTTCATTCGATGCATTTCAGTGAGGAATGATATTCACTATATAGTTTTGGGTGAAAAAAAATAAACTTCTCTGACAGCACACCTGGACTTGACATAAAGAGTCTTGCTAACTTTATACCAATATACATTTTTTGTTTTTCGTCACTGGAGACTGATCTCTGCACCAAAGTGACACACTCAGTGCAGACTGATCTGAGCCACATGAGACGGGAAAACGTCACTCAGACCTGGCTGCTCAAGAATGCCACCTGTCAAAGCAAGAGAGACGGTGAGAGCAACGTACCCAAACCTCAGACCTTCCTGGCAGGTCTGAGGGGACAAAGAGATGCAAACGTGATCAAAACTAACCTGACCAGATCTGTTGATGAATAATCAAGGGTACATTCAGCGTTAAAAAAACATTTGTTGATGTGACAAATAAAAATCAATGTCAGCATGTCGTCTTGTGTATTGTTATTGTGTACTTGATAAGTACTGGAGGAGTAAGAAAGAACACTTTGACGTCACAGTGAATCACGAACAATTTGTGACCTTTGACCAAACTTAAATAAGTTCATCCTTGACTCCAAGTGGACAATTGTGCCAAATTTAATAAATTCCCTTCTGAGATACAGTGTTCACAGGAATGAAACAGACAAACGAACGGACAACCTGAAAACGTAATGAAATATAATAGATGTGGTCCAATAATGAAGGCCCGGGGCACTCCAAAGTGTAGTAATGATGGAGGTAAAACATGGTCGCCAACAGAAACGAGACATTTGTTGATTCACATGTTGGAGGTGGGCTACTGTCAACCACACCACTGGTGAAGTTGAATATTAACAATATTGTGATCAACCGCATCAAAAGCTCTGGTCAAGTCTGTTAATATGACAACTGAGTGTTCATGTGAATCATCAGTCCTTCAGCATTCATTTGCTTTCTGAAACTTGACTGAAACTTTCAGTTCATCATTTTGTCCATTTGGACAAATTTAAAAAGATGCTGAAACCACTTTGAGTTCTCTTTGACAGTCTTTCTGGTGACCACATAGTGTACAATCAAATCAGTAAACAACACATTAGGTTATGGCCTTGTCTTCTCCATCTTTTTTTTTCATAAGATTTGACAACGCCAAACTGTGTCAGGTGAAACATTCTTGCATAATTTAAACCAAAATAATACCCACATGGTTTTCAGTGGGTCTGTAAAGTATTAAAAGATGACACTTGTTTGAATTGAAGTTAACTTTCTTCTAAAATCATCAGGGTTATATTGTCAGAGCTCAAAGTTCCTCCAAAGCCACATTTTGGACAATAAACAGCTGTTTCCACAGTCTGACTCCTCATGAGAAGGAAACTGCAGGTGCCCTGTCAGAGACAAATACTGTTGAAGCATTATACAGTAGTGTTGTGTGTAGGCTGTTTTGAAATAAGGCCGTTCCACGTTTAGCTCTCATGCTGTAACTTGATAGTTTGACTGCAGCACACTGGCTTTAGGAGGAGACACTGCCCCAGAGCACCAGGGTTAATGACCACAGAATTTCCTATAGAGAGAACAATATGTCTGACAGAGCAGAGCTACAGAGCTCAAGCACTGGCTCCAGAGACATAGGTTGCAGACCCTTGCCCTAGTGCAGAGGTCTTCAACATGGGGTTTGCGACCCCTAGGGGGTCCGCGGAGGTACTGCAGGGGGTTATGAATTTTTGGGTTGATTAGACAATTCTATATATTTTTTGAATAATTGAATATATATAGTAGGCCCTATATAAATGTATGTATATATATATATATATATATATATATATATATATATATATATATATATATATATATATATATATATATATATAATACGGGGTTCCCTGCTCTATCTCTCTATTAATTAGGGGGTCTTTGGCCTGAAAAATGTTGAAGACCCCTGCCCTAGTGGGTCCACAGTATCACCAGAGCGCCATCTACTGACTACTTTGTGTATCAACATGATGTAAAGTCTGTATAAACAGTGTCCTGTTTTCATAAAAACGTAACATGTAGCATTTCCAACCCATTACACGTTCATGCATGTTTCCATTCCACACCACACACATCACATGTTCTTTCTTCACATTCACATCAAACTTGCTTATAATCATACTGTTAAATACTCTGTTGTGTCGTAAAAAGAAAAGAAAATGTTTCACATTCATTCACCTTCCATTTATGGTCCTCTCTGTTAAATTCAATTCAGTTTAATATAAAGGAGCTTTATTGGCATGAAAGTTTCAATAACAATATTGCCAAAGCATCTGTCCAAACACTCGGACATAACAATAATTCAACATATACACCAAACAACACCAAGATTGATTTACATTAATTTACATTTACATTAATTATTTATACAGTATATCCCGTGTGTGTGTGTGTGTGTCTGTGCGCGCGCGCGTGTGTCGGTCACTCACTGTCCCTCAGGTTGTTGTCACGTTCTGTGTTTTTGTCTCGTCAAGTTTCATGTTTTTAGTTCTGGTCACTTCCTGTTTTATTTTGTAGTCTTGTCTCATGTCTCGTCTTCCCCGGTTCTGTTCTGATTACGTGCACCTGCCCTCTCGTGTCTCACCTGTTTCTTGTTCCCTCATTTGTGTCATGTATTTAAGTCTTGGTTTTTGTTCTGTCTGTGTCTGGTCATTAATTGTTAGTTTGTCTTCACGGCTCATTCCTGCTATGTTCATGTTTTTTTTTGGAAGAATAAATCATTTTTTGAACCCTCGCAACCCTTGATCTGCTTCCCGTCTGTGCATCTGGGTCCTTCCTCCACGTCCTCTACCAGCCTCTCTGACAGAAAGATGATTACTATGATTACTATGAGTGATTAACTGTTTTTGATAAAAGAATTCTGACTACTTTCATTGACAAACTGTTTGAATTAAGAGTTGTATATGCCCTGTTGATAAATGAGAGGGTTGGAAGCGTTAACCCTTTTTATGAGGGGTTAATACATAGGAGAGAAAAGTCAGGGTATGAGAGAGAACACCGACATCTCCACTGAGAACAAGCCAAAGTCATAAACCAAAAGTGTTGGCATGAATGTGTCCTTGAGGTGTGGAGGAGGGTGGCAGAGAGGTGCAGGAGGCTAGGAAGGATAGATGTCAGGGAGGGAGTTTTTTCTTTCCACAGGGTGCTGATCACCTGAAGAGGATCAGCCCAAGAGGCTGGGACCAGCCCGTGCACCAACAAAAGGGGCCTAAGTCTAAACCACAGCACCGCACCACTCCACCTATATAACCAATGAATATTGTCATCCTTATCTGTTGTTAACCAATGAAAAATTCTACATTTTCTGTTGCTGACATTATAAAAAACAATGTAAAGAGAGATTTTGCATCTTTTTCTGGGCGACTGGTTACAGAGTAACAGCACTCCGCTGACTGTGATTTGTCAAACAGAGAAAGTCCTTGATCAAGCCTTTTTGACTTAATGATACAATTCTGAATAAATGGTAAACAGTACGTTGTGGTTTGTCTTCACTCAAATAAACGAACACGCCTAACAGCAGTTAGCCTCAGTACCAGCTGACACAGGGGACTCTTTTCTGGGCTCAGCTCTTGAGTTCGGAGGGCTTTGGAGTGGAGGGTGTCTCGGGGGCTGCATTTCAGGTGGTTAAAGAAGTTGAGTGTTCTCTCAGTGGGTATCTGCCTAATTCTGCTCTACATGCATTTGTTGGTGTGTTTCTGTGTACGTGTAAGATGTATCTGCAGTTCTGCATGTAGAGATTCTGTTGGATGTTTGTCCCAGTGGGTATAGCTCTGATGACTGAGTGGACCCCATACTTCACTACCGTACAGCACAATGGGCTGGATGACACTGTCAAATATTTTAAGCCAGATTTTGCCTGGAATTTGGAAATTATAAAATTTTCTCTTGATTGCATGTAGGGCTCTTCGAGCTTTTTCTTTTATATCTCTTAAATATTATTAATATTATTTTCTTAAATATCTCACCATCATTTTCACCCTAAGTGCTTTCTTTTTTTTTTCTAAATTAATCAGTTTCAGTCCTCCATCCTCATACTCATTCTCCATCACCTCACTGGCTATCCTGACTCCCTTCCCATCCCAGAGGAACTCACTTACTAATCTCTCCACCTCCTTCAACACTCTCTCAGGTACATCCAGCACATTAATTGCATACAAAAGCTTACTCATGACCAGAGATGACCTGGGGGGAAGTTTCAACACTCCGAGTTCTTTGAGGCTGAAAGGAACAGATGGGTTGCAGAGAAGAGGAAGTGAGACATAAAACTTGCCCCCACACTCATGAGCACTGTACATTGTCTTGGTTGTTTCTGGCAGTGGTGGAAAGCAACTAAGTATATATACTGAAGTGATTGATGTACAATTCTAAGGTACTTGAATTTTACTTGTGTATTTCTGTTTAATGGTGCTTGTAAAATGCAGCACATTGTTAAAGTTTAAACTTGTGTTTTCCACACTTTTTAGCCTCTGGCTTACTATGAAAAGCAGTGTGTAATTGGAGTCATATTGTTTTACATGGTTTCATTAAGATATATTTATAACTGCTAATACTTGTGTACTTTCACTTAAACAAGGAACTTGTAGTGTAGTGAAACAAATTCTATAAAACAGTGCAAATCTGAAGACTGTGCAATTATGCATGGGGATTAATAAAACACTTGTAAATGGGGCGCCACCTCCATTGTTTGATCTATTTGAATAATCCGGAGCAAATTAATCAAATTTGGACTGAATGTGTTCCTACATGGGTGTGGGTGTGGGTGAGCAGCCAAGCAGCAGTGTTTTGAACACATTAGAGTTCATTAAGGAGTTTGGATGGTGTGCCTGTCGCAGTAGTCTATTCTGGAAGTGATGAAGGCATGGATCAGGGTTTCTGCAGCAGAGAAGGAGAGTGATGGACAGAGACGGGCTATGTTTCGTAGGTGGAAGAAGGCAGTTTTGGTGATTTGATTTATGTGTTGTTGAAAGAGAGGTTGTTGTCAAAGATGACTCCAAGGTTGCGACTGTGGTGGGAGGGAGAGAGGGTAGAGTTGTCTATGGTGAGGCAGAAGTTGTGGGTGGTTTTGATGAGGGATTTGGGGCGGATAATGACTATGTCTGATTTGTCGTAGTTTAGTTGGAGGAAGTTAGTTTGCATCCAGGTCTTGATTTCAGTGAGGCAGCTGGTGAGTGCGGAGTGAGTGGCAGTGGTGATGGATTTGGTGGAGATGTAGATTTGGACGTCGTCAGCGTGAGTGTGTGGTGAGCAAACAGAGTCTCGGTCAGAAGATGTCAATAGCAAGGAGTGGGGTTTTGGAAGTAGGCAAGGAGAAGGCAAGGTTTGATGCAACACCAGCAGCTTTATTTGTCTTTGCTTTTCATTTGAGGTCTTCGTCTGTGGTTTTTATTTGCACTGCTCATTTGCATTTATGTATGTGCTGCATCAGGACTCAACGGAGTGGTCAATCAAATAATGCACAACAAACAAGTATGAATATAAAACCCATAACTAAACAGTCAAACAACAAAGAATCATCTCACATGGCTCAAAGGAATTAGGGCAGCAGAGCACATGTCAGCAAAGCTCCCACAAAAGGCATACAAAATTAAACAATCAAAATGATGAGTTGACCACTCACGTTAACTTGAAGACACAGACACATGCGTGGATGCACAGGAGTGTTGGCAGGGAGTGCAAAAAGGGCGAACTGAGTGGTGAACAAACAATTTATAGTCTCTGCCCCTTACCCATCAGGTAAGGCAGGCGTGGTCAGGTATCCTTTGGGTTCACTTTGGCAGATTCACCATATTTAGTGGGAAAGAGAATTAACTGAGAATGAGAGTGATGATCCAGGGAGTCCTTTTACTGGGGGACGCCTTGGGACAGAGGAGCAGTGGAGAAGGTGCAGTTATTGATGTGGATGAACTGTCTGTTTGTGAGATATGAATTAAACCAGAAGACAAGGTGGGAGAGAAGAATGGAGTGGTTGATGGTGTCAAAAGCTGCAGTGAGGTCCAGGAGGATGAGGATGCTGAGGTGGCCGGAGTCTGCAGAGAGGAGGAGGTTGTTAGTGACTTTAAGGAGGGCTGTTTCTGTGCTGTGTCGGGAACGGAAGCCGGATTGAAAAGGTTCAAAGAGGTCGGTGGAGATTAGGTGAGTTTTGTGTTGAGTGGCAACTTTTTTGATAAAAAAGGGAGGTTGGAGATGGGCTGGAAATTTGTCATAATGTCAGAGTCCAGGTTTTTTGAGAATGGGGGTGACAGCGGCCAGTTTGAGAGATTGAGGGACTGAGCAAGAGCTGAGGGAGGAGTTGATTATTATTATGATAGATTCATTTGCAAAATATATAACAACAACACATCATCTGAATTCAAGATTCTCTCTTACTAAACTAAAATGAGCTTAATTGCCTCATTAACTCATCTTAAACTTTGAAACTAGACATAAACCAAATAGAACTCAGCTGTTTTTTCTTTCCACAATCAGCTCTGGTTTGGTTCAACATCCTCAACTCACAGAATGAGATGTGAAAAAATTCTGGCACTACATGCATGTTTTCACAAGCTGCTGATGTCCTTTTGCTTCTCTGACAGTTAATGCCTCTCCTGTCCCCGCCTTCTCCCTGATGTAAATCACCTGTGTTCTGTGTCCCCTGTCTTCAAACTGACAACCGTCTGACAGTGCTGTGTGAGAGTGATCTCAGGCTGCTAAACCCGGTTAAGCTGAGCAAGGGGGGCTCAGCTCGGGTTAATATTATTATTACACCTTTATATATGGGGGTCACCAAGGGCCCCCTTGCCCTCAATGAGCCATGAGCTAATTAGTAAACTACAACCAAGTGTGGCCGGAGCACGGCTTACTCTCCCTCACAGTGGGGCGCTGTGTCCCCCTGTGGCACTGATTTATGGGCGGGGAGCGCACCTCTATATATAGGAGCCTGGGTACACCTGGCGCGCTCTCTCTCTCCCTGTTCCGCTCGTCCGTGGTGGTGGCTGTGGCTTGGAGTGGCGTGAAGAAGTCGTGTGGCGTGCCGGCATCAGAGCGTCTTCAGCGTGTTGCCAAAATAACGCACGCTCTCTCCTTCGGTGCAGTGTGGCGCGCCGGCATCAGAGCGTCCTCAGCGTGTCGCCAGAATAACGCACGCTCGCTCCGTCGGTGCAGTGTGGCGTGCCGGCATCAGAGCGTCTTCGGCGTGTCGCCAGAACTACGCGCGCTCTCTCTCATTCGGCGCACAGGTAAGGGGCATTGGCGCACACTGCTGCTTCTCTCCCACTCACATGTCAGCTGTTTGGTGATTGTGGCTGTTTCTGCTGCAGTGTGGCGGACTGCTGGGGTCACAGGGCTGAGTTGCCCTGTTGGGGGGCCCTTCGGCGTTGCTGCGCGTTTTTCACGTGGTAATTCGGCGTTGTCCGCCCTTCGTTTCAGCCTGTTGTGCCGCTCCCGACTGATTATATTGGCCTGCTCTGTTTTAGACCATCTCCTCTCGGCGCAGCGTAATGTCCGGCCGGTGAGGCCCAGAAACTATTACAGCCACCATCGCCTGGACCCACTGCTGTTTTGGATTACTGGGACAGTTATAACTCTTCAGCTCTTCTGAGCTGCAACGTGTGATTTGAGCTCTCATAGAGCTGGTATCAGGGCCTATTGTTTAAGCATTTTGTTCTGTTTATTGATTAGCCCTGAAAAGATTTATTTTGTATTCATTTAAGTTGTTTAATGAACGTTATTTACTTTTGTTGTTGTTAGTGAACATTATATACCTTTGTTTGATGGTTTGTTTTGTTTTTCATTAGTTGCTTAAAGTATATTGTGTGTGTGTGTGTGTGTGTGTGTGTTAGGTAGAAGCAACGCTGTATTAACTGGGTGGCCAGTTTTATAATTTGTTCTTTTCTTTGTGGACAGGTGCGGAGGGCCAGGTGGCGACCCAATCACTGGTGGTGGTTTTTTCATGAATCCCTCGTCTGTGTGTGTTTGCAGTGTCACGGGTGTTTTTTGGTTAGTTATCCCTCCCCCTTGATTTGATTTTGGGCCGCCGTAGCGAGCCTCCGCTGCCTTGTTCACCCCGTTCAACAGCCCCCCAGTTTAAGTAATTACATTGTTGATTGAGTTATTATTGATTGCAAAATAAACGATTTTTATACTTTTTTATATACGTCTCTGCCCGTGGTATTCGAACCTGTGCCGTATAGTAAAGGCATTTAACCAGTTCATATAAATATCTATCTCCTGGGGCGAAAAGGTGGCGTTGTCGGTAATACCTTTTTCCACCCTCCACTTGTCACACAAGGATAGCTAGCAAAGAGCAACAGTTGTCGGAGTGATATGGTATTGTATCTTTGGAACTACCTTTGAATTTTGACCATATTTAACCAACCATCCTTTAAACCCAATCTGCATTTCTCTTTAAGAACTTGGCCATTTGCAACATGTTATAGTGTAATATTGTACAGTGTCAAATCACACAGGTTCCCTGCCTGCCTGGGATAATGGCAAAAGTGTTTGTATATAGGACAGTGTCAGAAATTGTAGTGTAGCCAAGACATCGGATTTGCTCAGAGCTTGTTAGTGTATGACTCCCAGCACCAAACAGCATCTGTTCTTCTGCTTCCTAATGGTCGCAGCACTGTGACCTGTCAGTGTGTGGCAGTCACCAAGGTGTGATGGACCCTGACAAGTGCTATGCTACAGAGGTTAAGTGCTGGCTGAACTCACTGCTGTCATCATGAGTCATAGAATGTAGCTGGTGATGATGCTGATGAGTGCCACCTCACTCTGCTCTAGTTTCAGCGCTTATCCCACTGCTCTGCTTAACTTTTTTAAATGAGATTTAAAAAAAAAATGTATAAGGCTATTCAGCTGCCTTAATCACAACAGGTCTTTTTCCTTTTTCCTCTAAAGACTAATAAGCCACAGCAGACAAAAGGATCTAGAGCTCAGCCTCACAAGCTGAGAAGACAGAGGGGGCGGTGGCTGTTCTAATGAGAATATATTTTGAGATCAATTCTACTGAGCTTTTCTACACCATTGGAAGAAGATAATCCAATCTATTCATAGCTAATTAATTTCAATTTTGCCTGACCATATCACAACTACCTTTCTTCTGTCATTAAAAGGCTTGACACTAGGGAGCGGAAAGGATGTAAACTTTCAAATTACTTTCTAAAACCATCATAGGAAAGCTTCAGAACTACAATCCATGAGACAAGTTTGAACAGCTGTTGGGGATGAACAATGAACAGTTCATATAGCTCCATGAAAAATCAGGACTGTTTATCACCAGTCCCTCCCAGTTTCCATTCCATACACCTGGGGCAAGCTCCTTCTCTCTCCCTCTCAAACCAACCAGTCGAGGCAGATGGCTGCCCACCATCAAATCTGGTTTTGCTCGGAGGTTTCTGCCTGTTAAAAGACATGTGATGAACCCTAAATTACTTTTTTTCTTGCCACTGTTTGCCGGGTGCTTGCTCATCGGGGAAATGTTGGCTCTCTGTAAATTAACCATGGAGTATGGTCTAGACCTGCTCAATTTTATTGGTAGTAATTAGGTAGTTAGGTTTACACACAGTGATAGTGTGCAGATACTGGAGGAGGAGTGGGAATCCTCACACTCTGTCAGCTTGATGGTCCTATTTGTGCGAGATGAGTTAGGAGACAGGATTATACCTGTCCAGATGGAATTTGATAAACATCCCAGTTTGAATCATATTGCAAACTACCTGTGTGACAAAGCAAACTCAGGACTGGGAATTTTTAAAAGGAATTTAAGGCGAATAGTAGTTGGCTCAGGCTGGGTTAGTGGTGAGGCTCCGCTGGGAGTGAAGCAGCTATGTGGCTTAACCCAGGAGAAGCAGCAGAGGGGTCTGCGGGCAAAGGTGAGGAGGTGCTGGTGGCTTGGCTCCGGGTGCACTGGTGTGTTCAGGGAGTGGCCTTGGGTGGCACAGGCCTGAAATCTGAATGGCCACCCCAATATCTTAAAATATGATCGGCTATATGCCCAGTCAGAGGCGGGCCACGGCACTGAATGTAAACTGCACTCTTGTTTTGAGTTGAAGTTGAAGAAGGCACGAAGAAGTTTGACCCGGTGATGAAACAAACATTTTTCAGTCTATCAGCAGCACGTCTCTGGAGCGTCGTCGTGAAAGATGTGAGTAGCCTACATTTTACTACACTTACTGTGCCTGAAGTTAGAGGCTGTAATGGTAATAAGCTAAACATGCACCTTGTCTTGTTTTATTTCATTTTATTATAATTGGCACAAGGCTGTCGTCACCTTATCTCATTAGAAAACACTGTATTGACTGTCAACGATGCTAAAGCTAACATTAAGCTATTCTGTACTGCGTAACATTGTTATGTTAGACCCGTGTAACATCAATTACATTTCGTTTTCATTTGTGTGTATGTACAATTATTTATAGTACAACATATAAGAATGTTATGCATTATGGGACTATTACAGTATGAAAATAAATCAGAATATAAAAGATTTCTTCACAAGAAAGAAATCTAAGATAGAGCTGGGGCAGAGCAGTCAGTCAGAGGATGAGAGCCAGCTTGTCTTGACACAGCCTTCAGCCTCAGCTGTACACATAGGTATGTGAAATCCTGATAGTTCAAGTTTGTTCTCATGTTTGAACTTACTAATTTGGTTTGATTGTAACCACTTAGTTTACTTAGGAAAGGCTGGTTGTATTATCATTCTAATCACAGCTTATGTATTATATAGAGTCACCCTCAACATCACATGCACATCAGGGTATGTATGAATTTGCCTTCTTTAAAACATTATGTGCATTGATTCGAACTGGGATATTTCAATTATACTACAGTGGCATATCCTGTCATTAGGTGTGTAGACAATTTTTTTTAACAATACTGGTGTGAAAAGCCTAAATGTGACAATTTGATATATAAATGAACTGATAAAATCTCTATTGATTCAGGTATGTCCAGTGCTGACAATGCAGAGGTTCCTGCAGGCCCTGCACAGGGGCATAGTGGTATGGGAGCCCCTTTTAGCCAGCCTGGACTTATTGGTATGTCTTACCAAATAATTTTTCATATGAAGTATAATATACTTAATATTTTAGGCACATTATCATTCTAATGACAACCTATGTGTTATTGCAGAATCAGGTGAAGATTCCTGTGATGAAGGCCGGTCACCATCACATATGCAGCAAGGTATGTATGCTTTACCTTTACCTTTTTTTAAAAAAAAAATAAATAAATAAATAAAAATAAATAAATAAATAAACATCACAGTATCATGCTTTTATTTGGATCAGGATATCAATAATACTGGTGTTTAAAATCTAAATGTGGCAATTTGAAATATAATTAAACTAATAAAATCTCTGTATTGCTTCAGGTGTGTCCAGTGCTCACCAAATTCGTCAAGCAGCCTCATCAAGACTTATAGCAGAAATTCGCACAGCCAGTGGTGAAATTCTTTCTGATCAACAGGAAATCAACAGTGAATTTAAGTCTGTTTATACAAATCTCTATACCTCTGAGTCCAAAGGTGACCCTGCATTAATAGGTGAATTTCTAAATAAATTTCAAATTCCTACAAAAGAAGCAAGCCACAAGGCTAGTCTCGCTGGACTAGCCTTGTCTCACTTAACACATGCAATAATATCTATGTAAAGCTCTAAAACTCCAGGCCCAGATGGGTTCACCGCCGAGTTCTTTAAAACTTTCTCTGCATGAACCTCTCCTGTACAGCTTCATGCTTTCAATGAAGCCTTTACCGCCAGAACGCTCCCTCCCCCACCGGATCAGACTGGGTTTGTTAAAAAACGTTTTTTATTTTCCAACCTGCGTAGGCTCTACAACATTTTATACTCTCCTGGTTTGGCTCCTCAGCATACAGAGGTTCTTGTATCTCTGGATGCTGAAAAAGCCTTCAACCGAGTTGAGTTGGATTTTCTTTTTGCAGTTCTTGAAAAGTTTGAACTTAGTGTTAATTTTATAACCTGGGTTAAGCTGCTTCATCAGCCCCCTTTTGCCTCTGTACTGACCAAGATCTCCGTATTTCCCCCTGCAACGGGGGACAAGGCAGGACTGCCCTCTTTCCCCACTCTTATTTGTCCTTGCTATTGAGCCCCTGGCTATTGCTCTTCATTCCCTCAGGGGCTATGAGGGAATCTACAGAGTAGAAAAGGTAGAAAACAGGGTCTCTTTATATGCGGATGACCTGCTTTTATATGTAACAAATCCCTATGAATCCATCCCCAACATAATGTCTGAAATATGAAGGCTCTCTTTATAGATAATATATTTCCTACTTTGGAACAATTCAGGTATACATTTAATTTACCACAATCCAATTTTTTCAGATTCCTCCAGGTTTGTAGTTATACTAAATCTAATACTCCCTCTTTTCCCAATCTGCCTGATAAATTTCCAATGGAGCCCTCGTTTTCCTTTGAGCCTTCCCGATGGGGTGCAATATCCTATCTTTATAATCTCCTATCCAACCTGCAACATCCTTCTTTGGAGACTCTAAGATCTGCATGAGAGGGGGATCTGGGGTTGGCTGTGGCAGCAGAGCAGTGGAAAAAGGCCTTAGAGGGCTTCCATACAGCCTCAATCTGTGCTCGGCATGGTCTTATTCAGTTCAGGGTGCTGCATCGCCTTCATTTCTCTAAAGTTAAACTCTCGAAAATGTTCCCACTCTACCTGTGACAGATGCAGAGTATCACCTGCTTCTTTAGCTCACTCATTTTGGCATTGCCCAAAACTGTCCACCTATTGGAACTCAACTTTTGGAACACTGTCAGATGTTTTCAAAATGGTGATTGAGCCAGATCCTATGATAGCCATTTTTGGTGTAGCAGGAAAGAACAACAAGAATCTCACTGGAGTTAAACTTAACATGACAAAATTTGTTACTTTGCTAGCACGAGGACTGATTCTTCTCCATTGGAAGTCTCCTCAGCCACCGAGCTGGAATCAGTGGCTGAGGGAGGTGATGCAGCATCTCAAGCTAGAGAAACTGATTTGATTGAATTTGGAAACCATTTATCGAGTATATCAGAGCTAAGCTAACCCCCCAATCCCTCCCCCGTATATCCCCAATATAAATTAAGTCAGGTTTATTTATTATCCTAAGTATGTCTTTGTCCTCATAGCACATCACAGTGACATGTAATGTGCCTTTTGTTTTGTACAACTGCCTGTTACTGTCTTATGTTGTATGTATGTTCTATCTTTTTGTTTTATTTCTTGTAATGTGTTCTGAAAAAAGCTAATAAAAATATGTTTGAAAAAAAACCCTCTAAAGTCTAAGTCTAAAGTCTTACTCTAAAACCAACAATCAGCTCCTTGGTTTGTTTCTGTGCACCAATCTGCAAGACTGTTGATTCCCTCCTGATATGAACTCTCATCGTTTAAAATACAGCCAGTGCAGATGGCGATGTCGTCCTCATATGTCACAATAGAGATAATAGGACAATAAAGTTGCTTTTCTTTTGTTGGTGAGGTTGGTGTTGAAGATATTGGTGATTTGCTCAAAATAACTTTTTTGATACAAAGTCATGCTGTTCAGATGTGTATATTGGCATAATGAAAATGTCTGTAGGGCATTTAGAGCATTACTGTTAATACTGATTCGACTGTTTGTGAGTTTCAGGAGGTTGTTTTCCAATATTTCCAAGATTAAACACAACTTTTTATTGGCTCTTTCATCAGCATGCATAATGCTGGATAGTGTTTGTGTGCTGACATCAAACAGATCAGGAGATACAGGTCATTGGCTTTCGCAGGTTGCGATACAGCAGGAGCAGAAAAAAAATGCTGACCTACAGAGTTTCGGTAATTGAAAATACTTTTTATTATCCTGTAAAGTTTTGTGAGTGCTTTGTAAGAATCTCCCTCCTGGCCTTTGTCTAGCTTTTTCTCCAACTTTCAGATTAGCAATGAATTAAATGTATTTCTCCTTTTTTGGTCAAAAACTGAACTTGGCGTTCTTTTTTCTCTTGTTTATTTTTTGTTTGTTTGTTCACCCCTTTAAGTAATACTGTGTGTGCATTTTTATTTATTATTTGTTTTCATGTGTTAATATGCAGATCAATGATACAAATGTCAATCAACTTTAAGCTCTTTAAGAGTTATGAATATAATTAGAACAAAATACTTGTCACAGCATCCATTTGTGATCCTGTAAAATGTCACAGAAAAGTTTGAAAGCTGAGAAATTTCACTGATAAGATTCAAAATAGTTCAGTTGTAAGCACACCGGAATAATGCCACCATGACTATGACTGTGAGCATTTTTGCTATAACTCAGCCTTCTACTGTAAGATAATGACATGAGGTCTGAGGACATGAGGGCATCTTTCTTCTTGCAATGGTAGTAATGGCAACAGAGTTTACTGATTCTGAATATATGGTCATGATAGTACAATAGTACAGTATCTATACAGTGTTAGGTAAGTTGACACTGTGTGGCAGATAATGTGGCACAATGATGTTGAACTGTAATGAAAAGAGAAGAGAGTCATCTGTCAACAGATCAAGATCTACTGTGGTGGCTTTGTTATATTGCCAGAGCTTCAAAACATCTTAAGGTCTTAGAAGTGGGACAGCATGTCGATACGTCAATATATCTTATTACTTCCTCTTGGGATACGATAATCAATACACAGGTGCCAAATATCTGTATTTTTATTAAAACAAATTAAAACATGAAATGCATTGAGAGTTACTCTTGGATTTTCAAACCTAGTAGCTTTTAGTCATTCACCAACTGTTGTTTTTTATAATTTTGGTAAATTATTTTTTGTAAATTAATCAGTTTGACATTTTTACTTTAAATCAACTGTGAGTTTGCTTCATGTCAGCCATATTGACTCTAATGCCGAAGTCAGGAAAAGGAAGACATGCAGCAACGGCCACAGGCTGAATTCAGGACTCAGCCTTCATACACGGGATGCACACTCAACCAGGTGAGTTCCATGGGCACCCCACAGAGCACTCATGTCTGATCACAAATTAAAGAATTACTGGCATATGAGTTTCAAGAAATACTCCAGACAAATGCCAGGCTTTGTGCATTAGCTATCAGACAGTCTCGACTCAGGTACTACATTATATGACATAATTTCTGCTGTCAGCCTGTTTGAATTTGTTGAGATTAATGAAATGATTTAACTCCAGATGGTTTCTGTGTGCCTCAGCTGAGCTGAAACCTTGAGAGAAGTACCCTAAATGCCTCTCTGCCATGTTTTTGAAGTAGAGCACTTGGATTTTTAGAACTCTAGAACATGCACAGTTCACTATTAATAATACACTGTTATTATGCCATTACTGTCAAAGCTGTCATCTTTTTTATTCACATAAGGTTTTCTGAGGATAAATGTTCGGACTCATACTTCACACCTGAATGCTTCCCAAGCCCTGAATGCTATTGTCTCTTACATACATTTGGGGATGCATCACTCAGGGGCACCTCACCAATAACCTAAAAGAAAAAGAAGAGAGTTCACTTTATAACCACTTACCAGTAGGAACATTTTTCTAATGGAATATAACATTACTGACAATTACTGACAGTAATTGCTGAATTACACCTGTTTATAAATATATAGATATATATAGATACATAAATAAATAGTTCCACATTTTGGACAGTTTGATGAGAGATACAAAACAGCCCTGTATTTGACAGTTGAAGGTACTGTCAGAACTGACCACCTGTCAAATTCATACTGAAAACAAACAGGGCAGCATATCATCATTTCAAGGGACTGAGTAACTGTAGCTGCCATTAATTAGTTAGCTTGGTTCCAGACTGTAATAAACCAGTATCATCTTTTAATACCCACCTGACCTTCACTCTTGTGCTCCCATCAGGATTTACAAGGTGTATTTAACAGTGCAGCCTCTAGATGCTGCTAATGGGACTCCCACTATTCCATGCAGCAATATCCTCTTTATTGTTCCTTGTTTTTCTACATTAGCAAAGCCAGCTAATGCACACTGAATAGCTTAGCAGTTGTCAAATGCATGTTGTCACAAGAATGATGTAATGTTCCCTGAGCCCTTGTGTTCTTGTCTGTTACTACAGATGCTCACACCTGTACTTTGCATTAAGCAGGAGAGAGAAGCGAACAGACTGCACTGTGTTGTTCTATTACAAATTGTTGCCAGGACTCCTGATGTGAGCGGATTAAAGCAGCTATAAATCAGTGCGGGGAAGAATCAGACAGGTAAACGCTGCTGTGTGCTGCTTCTCACAGACTGTTAGGCTCTGTTTGAAATCTTTTCATAGTATAACAAGGAGGAGACAGCTAGTTGTGCGTCAAAGATGTCATTCCCACCTTCTGCAGCTTCCCTCTGATGTAAGGAGTGGAGCTGGTTTGAGTGAAGACTGACACCTTTTTTCAGTACTAAGACTTTGATTTGTGCATCCAAATGCTACAGAAATGTCTCTATCTGGGGAAATTCAAAAGTATGTGTTGTGGTGTTTAGATTGATTGTTTATACAGCATATCAAACATGAAAAACCTATCAGGGCTTGAGTAGAATATACTGTAGCTACATCTGTGTGTGTCTCTCCTACGTGAAGTTTTTGACTAAAATCCCTCAAAGATCTATTACCCTGAAAGTCAGTCTGAAGTCATTTTCAAAATGATAAGCTTTAAGGCAGTGTGTCATGCTTGGCATTAAAATTAAGAGATATGGCTGCACTGACGGGGCCTCCCTGTATCTGCAGCAGTGTATGCATGAATTCTAAAACTTGTGATCACCTTGAGATTTTTTTAATTGAGATGTGAGCAGATGCCTGTGAAATTATTTGTCACATTTCTATCAACTATACATGAGCTGCTTATTGAATCTGCTTCTTTTGCCTTTTCCATCACCTTTTTACTGCATGCATTTCACAATCTACACTGGTGTCAGTGTCCCTTCTGTCTGAACTTGGATAGGGATTTGTTGTTTGTTGAAGCTCTTATCCAGCATCAACTGGACATTACTGTGTTGTTGCTTATGGATCCATGGCTCACCTCATGCCCTTGAATATTAATTGGTTCAATCTGAAAGACTAACCCTAACCCTAACCTGAAAAGTCAGCAGCTGGACACGCTGTTATAAATATGAATTTCATCCATAAGCATTACGCTAAGCAACACTAAGCATAACTTCATAGAGACATTTTATATTTGATTACAAGTCTGTCATATTATGTTGTCATACAATTATCAATGATGAGTTGCAACAGTAAAAACATGTGCCAGTGAAACATGTAACTTTATTAATGGTGTAATCTCCATCTCTACAGACACAATGATAGTTTTACGTCACATCCATAAACTATACCCACAGTAAGTGGAAATTTCTCAGCAAATCAGAGATTAAAATGAATGTAACATGCACTAATCTTACTTATAAATAATCTTGAGCAAAGCCAATGATCCCAGGAGGAAAGGAGTCCATAGTTTATGACAGGGAGTAACATTGATGTCATAATGTCTCTCAGGATTTTCTCCCATATAGCAAAGTTGGGTCTGATGAATTCCAGGAAAATGAATGCGGGGTTAATCTGCAGTTTGGGCCTTTTATCTGCTCTCCACCGATGCGCCTATAGAGAGGGTAAACATCTGTCGGCAATGGTCACATCTGCACAGCCCCACATGGACACATTTGTAGATCAGTATATAGTACAGCAGTGCAGAGCTGGCCCAGGTTTCCTCTGCAGTGACAGATGGTGTAGTGATTGTGTTATGTGCTCAGCAACCTGCCCCTTCCCCCAACAGGCACACACACACACACACACACACACACACACACACACACACACACACACACACACACACACACACACACACACACACCTCTCTCTCTCTCATCCTCCAGGGTCTAGTACACTGCTGTTTAGATCTAGACAGGAGATAGTAAACATCAATATTTCAGCAATTTACTGATTATTTCCACATTTTAGCTTGAGTGCTCTTGATAATCTCAGGGCTGGGACTGCTCATGTGTGTAAGTCAATGATATGACTGCAATTGTGATTTTGTACCATTTGGCCTAGGTTTGACAGTGAAGCATATACTGGTTTTGTCCAGCATTTTTAACCAAACCCACATGCTTGTTTGATCCCAGAGTTTGGCATCAGACTGAGAATGGCTCTGTTGGTCCTTTGGGCAAATGAATCTAGTGGTGATGAGGAAACAATGATGCATTGTGAGTTATGTGAATTCCATTTTACCCAGGTTCCAGTAAGTGATGCTAATCAGAAACTTTTTCATGCAAAAATATCTGAAAATCCAAGAGTGTTCCCTCCACTACCAGTGGACCATAAGACGGTTTAACTGTTGGTCCAAAACTCTGGTCCACAACAACACATCGACAACTGGCAGCCCGATATGAAATTTGGTATCCGTTATTCCTGAAGAATCAATCAATTACTTTTTTATCATCATTGCCCTGGAGGTTAGGTTTTCACTTCAGTCTGCTTTTTTTGCAGGATTACATCAAAAACTACTTTCAATGCCGATTTTCAAAAACTTGGCTGTTTTTTTTTCTCAGGCTTTATTGGTGAAACAACTATTACCGACAGCCGAAAAACACTCATCAGCACTGGAGAACAAAGCACAGGTTTTGAGCAGCAGAATGTGAGATGATCACTGCCTACACCATCTTCCAATAATAATAATAATAATAATAATAATAGTAATAATAATAATAGTGATGATGATGATGATGATGATAATAATAATAATAATAATAATACATTTTATTTGATGGCACCTTTCAAGGCACCCAAGGTCACCTTACATAGAATAAAAGCATAAAATAACAACATCACAGATTATTAAAACCAATCAGACCTGACCAGCCAAGACTGCTCCAGGGAGGAAGAGAGGTGAGATAAGAATTGTGCTAATCTAGCTTGGTTTAAGCCTGATCCTGTCTGGAAATTAGAGATTGGTGTCTGTTCAAGATAAATTTTAAACATTTGTGGTTGCTCCCTTTTAGTAACTGCTGCACATGAGAAAGCCAGCGCTTCTTTCTGCAACAAGTTGCAATATAAAAGCAACAAAAAGCAGTGGAGCAGGTGCATTCATGTAACACCTCAGCCAATGGGAGATAAGAGTTTAAGTTTGAGTCAACCTTGCAACCAGGTGAGATTTACTGGCCCGCAGGAAGGGGGCAGAGATGTCAAGACGCAGGGTAGAGGGGCTGGTGTGACCAGAAGCATGGGCACCCTCTACATCACTGTCCTCCAGTCCTCTTCCATGCCAGATCAACAGGAGGGCCCAACAGAGGAACCTTGACTGGAGGAGTCCTGCCATAACCAGGATAGTCAACAGCACAGGCAGGCAATGTCTGTAAATAACTAGTCATCCATGGACACCTGACGAGCATGAGCTCTCAATGAGCTGAAATGACAGCTTTTTTTAGCTACTGTTTCTTAATAGAACTGCTGTGATGGAAGGTTGTGGGGTAAATCACAGAAAAAGACTAGTTGCAGGTTGTTGTTTTTTGTCTTTAGTGTGAAAACTCAGAACTTCTACTGTAAATAGAAATTATAATGAGAAAGTATTGAAGGGTAATCAAGTGTGAAGGAGATGCTGAAACATACTACTCGGCACCAGCTGACTGAAATGTGCATCTACTGATTAAAGCTACTGTAGTGTGATGATGTGAAGTGTGAACCAAATATACAACGCTTCTATTGTTCTTTAAAAATGCAGTGCCAAGAGAGATCAGATATAATGGAATATATATAGAAGGGGACTGGGTTATCAAAAAGCCTGAAGGCCCGAGTTTCTAAGACCCTGTTATGACCCTGGGTCATTATTATTTGTGAAGATGTGGTACTACTTTGTCCCTCCTCCTCCGAGTGTGTGAGCAGTTGCCTCTGAGTGTGTGTGTGTGATTGACAGCAGGTTGGACCTGCTGATTGGCTGGAGCTGCCTGATTGCTGCTGCAGGATTGGTCAGAGTGAAGAGAGGAGCCTTTTTGAAGTACCGGCTGACTGCAGTCTTCCTCTCTCTCCACCAATTCACCCACAACCTACTGGGTCCAGTGACTGACTTAACTGCTACTTCTGTGTGCCACAAATTAGTGAATCTCGAAACTCGAGTGTTTTGTATATTCTGTGTAAATCTTACTGAACCGTGTGTGGTAGCCCTGTAGGAGGGAGAAGCCATTTACTTTAAACCTTTTTCTCCTGTTTTTCACTTAAGAGTTAGGTAGGAGTTTGTCTTTTTGTTAATCTTGATTTGCATAGGGAAGGTAGGGATATAGATTCTTTTGTCTGATGTTTTGGCTGTGTTCTCCCTCTGAAGACAAATAAAAGGCTACTTTAAATATAAAAATTCCGGTGAACACTGGCCTTCTTGGGTGTGGGAGAATGGGGAGAAGCAAATCATGTCATGTCTCTGATTCCCCTAGACCAGGGGCGTAACAGACCCAGAGGAAAAGAACCTGTTTAAAAAAACCAAAGCAAGGCGAAGAGCTACTGGTGTGCAGCTATATACGGAGTCGAAGATACTGAGTCACATACGCCATGCTTTGCGCAGGCACAGAAGGTAGAACTGGGATTTTCCAAAGAAAAATAGCAGTGTCAGCAGAAATAAAGAAGAATAGGGATTGGTTGAGGCCATGAAGCCTAAGAAGACACTCCTATTTTTTTTGTTTAAAACGAAGCTAGTGGAATTGCAAACACAAGAGATGAGAATCTGAGAGCCCATGTACCACATCAAGGAGACAAATCAATCTCGCCACGAGTATAGAGAGTATTTGAGCTGGCACTGATGATCAGATGCGCTGCAGGTGTGTGAGAGTGGGAAGCTCCAGCCAGCAGGACTGTGGACCAGGTTTTAAAACCAGCTGTGTTATGGTAGAGGGCGGCTTTATTAAGGACTTTTATTCACCATATGATGTTATGGTTACTTTTTTTAGTTACAGCTGTCAGGGTAGTGCCACTAGTTGTGCTGTGAGTTGTAAAGCTAAAAGGTCACCTAAGACGCGCACACCTCAGGGGATAAAGTGAGGCCAATTCTGTGATGTGGATCATATTTCTAGGCTCATCTTGGGTTTCCTGCCAAAGCATTACACATTTTGGATCCAAGAGGGTGAATAGTTTAATCCATTAAGCCGAAGCTAAACTGATCCTAATGTGTCAGGTACTCACTGCCCTTCTCTCTACCTCTCTACCGTCTTTATGCCAAAAGTTTCACTGGTGTCCCAGAATTATCAAAATCTAACTGGCTCATTGCCACTCAATTAATTGAGCACATTCATGCTCCTCAAAGAACAAAGTGCCTCGCCCTACAGGCTCTTAGAATAGAAATCATCAATATGATATTTGTTTTGTTGCAGCATCCAGGGAAAGCTATTGGGGTTTTACACTGTTGTAATGTTTGGACTGATGACACATTCAATATTAATAAACTTTGATGAATAAGCGAACAATGCTCTGAGCAGTGCAGAGCATCTCTCCTGCTGCTGACAGGCTGCAGCAGACGAGTCACTCACACTGGTTAACACCAGAGCTGAAAGTGCCAGAGTCAGAAACGGGACTGTTCAGTTTGTCTCTGTAATGTCACACCAGGCACTGACATCTGTAAGAGCTTTCAGTGTGAAAAAGTGTGTATTTATTTATTTTTAATATTGACTCTGCCAGATTAGATGGCAAGCCAAGACTTCTTACAGATAGGTGACACATTTTGAAACATAAAAATTTATGTCAAAAAAGAAGATTACAGGGTGCACTCAGGTCTCTCAAGTGTGCTTGAAGAGCGCCAAGTGGCTTCCCTTTTTTTGGATAAAACTTTGTGTTTTTGCTATGATGAAACATAATTTTAGATGTTTACAGCATAATACAATGTACATAATTGTGATAAAAAGTGGAAAAAAAAATAATCATGACAATGTATACTCCTGTGGATATGTATTTTCCCACAGTGATAAAGTGCTGGAAAATTTTGAAAATGACCCTTAAAAGTGCTTGAATTTGACCTTGAAAAATGTGTGCGAACCCTGATGTGAGAGTCAAATCATGTTACCAAATATATAACACTTTTATTATTTAAAAAAAAATGCAATACAAAGAGTGACCATACATAATGGGATATTTCAAGAGGGAAACTTGGTTGGTAAAAAACCTGAGGCCAGAGTCACTAAGAGCCAGGGGCGTCGAACTGGGGGGAAAGGTGGGACTGATTACCCAGGGCCCCAGTGGGGGAGGGGGCCCTCGAAAGGCCTGAAATAAAAATTTTGTTTTTATTATTTTTTTTTTTTTAGGGAAAGAAAGCAAGGAGAGGGAAGACAACTCCTCACACATTTCTTTCAAAAGAAAGGTGAGCACAGCTAACACAGTTTAAGAACAGTTAAAGCTAATGTCAGCAGTTGTAAAGATTGAAGGCAGTCAGACAGCATGAATCTAGCTCAGTTTCAGCAGCAGCAGGTTCCTCATCCTCATCTCATCCCTCATTAAGTGCTGGCTGAAAGTTATTATTACAAGTAATCATTTCACATTGAGGTCGCGGACCTCGCGGGAAAAACAGTTCAAATTTGGAGCGATATTTAGCTCCTTTCACAGTAAGCTAGCATGATATGTTTGGTATCAGCGGATTCATTTCAATTTCAAGATTTCTATGATGCTTATGGTTTATGCTTAAAAACTGAGCCTGTGACGGCCTTCAGAAGACGGTAATGTTAATGCCAGATGATCCACTATCATTTTCAGAGGGTTAAAAGTAGGCATAGAACTGAGGTAGAGAATAATTCCAACTTGAAGATCATGGTGATCAATGAGGCAGAGTATAATTAAAATAAACATGTCGTTCTGTTTTTCACATTTGGATGGTTAAATTATGTTAGAAAATATACCTACCATTAGGCTGCAGTTTAATTTCTGGCGTATTCAAACAACATTAAAAACAATTAAAGATATCACTTTACCTTGTTTTTTTCAGTGTGTTACTATTACTGGTGCATTCTTGTCAGATTTAATTATTTTCTTTATAAAAATAAGATTTAGTCTTCAAAAAAATGTTTAAAAAATTCAAAAATGGGAGTGTCTCATAATCAAGGTCTATATGTTATATTATAAGCAGGTTGAGAGGTTTAGCTTTGTCTTATACCTTGGGAATGATAAATACTTAAATTAAGCATGATATTTCATCTGAACATGATGCATCATCATCATCATCATCACCATCATCATCAGCTGTCTGTCAGCCCCTTATAAAATAAAAATAGCCAATAATCCATATTTATTTCAGAATGATTTTCATTTATTAAAGCAGTTCCTGTCTGAGCTGTCTGAGCTACTCACCTCCATCTGCTCCACATCTGCATCTACACTCCTACTTGGTGATTTCAACATCCATGTGGACTCCACCAGCTGCCCCTTTGCCTCTGAATTCCTGTTACTCCTGGACTGCTTCAACATCACATAGCATGTTAAAGGTCCCACCCATGTCAAAGGCCACATACTAGATCTGGTGTGCTCCACTGGCACAGCTCCCTCCCATCTACAGTGCCAGGACCTCGCTGTTTCTGACCACTATGCCGTCCTATTCACTGTTCCTGTCCCTGTGCCCAAGCAGCGCATAAGTCGTAACATCACATACAGAAATATCAAGACAGTGAACACCCTGGCCCTGACCAACATCCTGGAAACCCACCTGGCCTGTGGTCTTGACTCCCTTGCCCCTCTTAAAACCTGGACTGTTTCCTTTACACATTCTGCCCCCTGGTTCACCACTGAACTCCGTACCCTAAAGACCACTGGTCGCTGCCTGGAGAGGCTCTATAAAAGATCTGGCCTCACCGTCCACCATGAAGCCTACAAAGACCATGTTAGGTCTTACAAAGAAGCTCTCTCTAAAGCCAAATCAGACTACTACACCACCCTCTTTGGAGACCAGCAAAATACCCCCAGAATGTTATTCTCCACCATTAACCAGCTCCTTAGCCCTCTCGATGTCCCCCAGCTTTCTAGTGCCCCTGACCTCTGCTTCAAGTTCCTGGACTTCTTCCAAAAGTGGCTACCATTCCTCACCATTCATTCATCTGCCACCACCATACCATATGCACCTTTGACACAGATAGCTGATCCTCCCACTGTTTGCCTGCCCCAGTGTTCTCTCTCCTCCTTCTCTCCTCTGGACTCTATTTCTGTTGCTAAGTTGGTCTCCCAGGCCAAAGCCTCTACTTGCTCTTTGGACCCCATGCCAACAACTCTGGTGAAGTCTTCCCTGCTTGCCCTGTGCCCCCTCATGATGGACATAATCAATTTATTCTTAGAATCATGGTAGATCTAGTATTATGATTGGCAGACAAATACTTGTCAGGGGATGGAAGACGGAGGGGGTACCCTCTATGCAAGAGTGGGCAGTGGAGATGGCACAAGTTGCAGCTTTTGAAAAAATGTCATATAAACGACTGGGTAGACTGGATATATATGAGGCAAAGTGGAGCAAATATTTAACTTTTAACTTCTTTGAAAGGGGTTATATAGTGGAGAGACGCAAGGTTTCAGTAAAATTTGTATAAATATATAACTGTGTTTCTTCTTATTTTTATATGTATTTTATGTTTTTATTGTTACTTTGATCGTGTTGTTTGTTAACAGAATACCTCTTTAACGCAGTGCTCATTTTATTTACTTCTTGTTTTGACTTTACCGCAAATCATTTTTTGTGTCTATTTTTGTTTATCTTGCATTATGTCTTCATTGATACGATTGGTGTAACTTTGGCAGTTATGTGAAGGAGCACGGGGGTAGATGTTGGTAACCAGAAAGGGATCAGCACAGATGGTGGTGCTTGTTTGGGGGGGTGGGGGGTCTGTCTGTTTTTGTTATTGTTGAATAATGAAAATGGAAATAAAAACTGTTAATCATAAAAAAAATAAAAAAAAAAGAATCATGGTAGAATCTGGCATGGTACCGTCCATCTTCAAAATGGCTTCAGTCACCCCCATCCTTAAGAAGCCAGGTCTGGACCCAGATGACTTACACAACTACCGGCCGATTTCCAACCTTCCTTTTCTAAACAAAATCCTGGAAAGAGCAGTTGCCACCCAACTCCATCAGCACATGTCCAACCATGAGCTTTTTGAACCCCTTCAGTCTGGTTTCAGGGCACGCCATAGCACAGAAACTGCCCTCATCAAGATCACCAACGACCTCCTCATCGCTGCCTATTCTGGCCACATCAGTATTCTGATCCTCCTGGACCTCTCTGCAGCCTTTGACACAATCTCCCACACCATCCTCCTCACCCGCCTATCTGACTACCTTGGCCTCACTGGTACAGCACTCTCCTGGTTCCAGTCCTATTTAACAAACAGAAAACAGTTTGTCACCATCGGAGACTCCAGTTCCACCCCAGCTCCAGTCAACCAAGGTGTGCCTCAAGGCTCTGTGCTTGGACCCCTCCTCTTCACCATCTACATGCTCCCCCTTGGTCAGATAATTTGCAAACACGGTCTCAACTTTCACTCCTATGCTGATGACACTCAATTATATCTCTGCACCAAACCATCCACCCAGCTACCCCCACAGTCACTCGTCAACTGCCTACATGATATGAAACTCTGGATGACATCAATTCTACTTAAACTAAACATCAATAAAACAGAGCTCATGGTTATAGCATCCAAGGCACTGCTCCAGAAGGTTGGAGATCTTCTCCTGGATGTGGAAAATCAGCTTTTTATCATCTGAAAAACATCTCCAGACTCCGGCCCTCCCTCTCTGAACCTGTGGCTGAGACCCTCATCCATGCCTTCATCACCTCCCGCCTGGACTACTACAAAGCTATACTGTAATGGAGTCCTGTCTGGCCTCCTTTCCAAAACCCTGGACAGGCTCCAGTATGTGCAGAACTCTGCTGCCAGGGTCCTCACCCGCACCAAGCCTTGGCAACACATCACCCCCACTCTCATCCGCCCTCACTGGCTGCCAGTCAAATCATGCATTACTTGCAAAATTCTCCTCCTGACCTATAAATCCCTCCATTCCCTTGCCCCCCAATATCTGTCTGACCTCCTCCACCCCTATACCCAATCTCGGACTCTACGCTCATCAGGCACACACCAGCTCTCCATCCCTCACACCAAACTTCAAACCCTCGGCAACAGAGCCTTCTGTGTGACAGCCCCCACTCTCTGGAACACTCTCCCAGCTGAAATCCGCAAACAGACTTCTCTGGAAACTTTCAAAAAAGACCTAAAAACCCATCTTTTTAATAAGGCCTATCAGCTCTAATTCCAGCCCCATCAATCAACTTTCCTATTTCTTTATCTTATTGTATTTATTGTGTTTATCCATTTATTCTTTGATTAGTTATTGTTAAGTCTCTTGTAATTGTTAAGTGTCCTTGGGTACCCTGAAAGGTGCTATATAAATTAAATGTATTATTATTATTATTATTATTATTATTATTATTATTATTATTATTAAAGATATGGCAGGTATAATTACTGATTATAAGTAATGACAACTGATTATTAGAGATAATGAGTAATTATATCAAATAATAGGATCTAATTTATATTAGATCCCCACGTGAGCACCGCCCTTGAAGAAGGGAAACATAGCCAATACATTGATTCAGTCTTATAAATTATACTTAGTTGTGAATTTGTAAATCAGATGAATAATTAACTTAACAGCTAAAATTACCATGACAGCAGTAAAAGTCCAATGACCAAAGTCAACTACGACATGACCAATGAAGGGTCGGTTCAGGTCCAAGAAGATGGCAGCTCACCATGTTTCTTTGATAAGAGAGAAACAATGAAACAATGGTGGTGTGCACACCATATGCTTCTTCTTGGCAAGCTTGTAAAAATACACATATACAAAGAATTAAGGAGTTAAAACACAGTTTGTAGTTCAGCTATGAGCAGATCTGCATATTAACTGATCAGAACAAACAGTAAAAAAAACTGTGTAGTCACTCACAGCTGATTCAGTGACATTCACCAGGGACAATAAACAAATGTATGAAGGTATTATTGGTGCAAAAGATTTGAGCACCTCTAACAGTGGAATTTGAAGTTGTGTCCAGTGATTGTGTATGTGTATCAGTAAATTTGAAGTCACATACTCTGAGTATCTACTTGTAGATTTTTTTTCTCTCCACAAATACAACACAACACTTACACATTCGCAATTTTTTAATTACAGATGCACAAATCCTATTTTACAAGTCAGATTAAAAAACTGACACGCTCACATTTTTGCTCCTATTGTTGTAGTATATTTGGTGCAAAACATATTTGTGTACCTGTATCAAACAATGTGAAGTTGTGGAAAAAATTTGAATATGTGCAAATCTGAATGTGAACTTGTGCAATAAATGTTCAATGTATGTGAAATAATTTCTCACGAAAATATTTTTGTTCTTTTAAAACACAAATCGATAAGTACAACTGCTCGAATCTTCCCCACCAGTCACAGATTCTGTTTCCTTCAACTACAACTCACAAATTGCGCTCCACTGAGATATGTGGTGCAGAACTATCTGTGCATTCAGTCTATGGAGCAAAAGGCAGGTGCTGATCTGAGATCAACTGATCCCACAGCCAATCAGAGGAGAGGGGCTTTTGTCCCAAAGCCAATCAGAGGAGAGAAGGGGAAGAAGAGTTCCCGCCGGTGGATTCAGCACATGCTAAATAACAGCAGCAGAGACAGCGATATAGGCAACTTTCAAGGTAGGTTGTATTTTTAACCACATTAATAAAAAAACCCTGACGCGAAGCTGAGAAATTTAGCGTCTTGTCACTTTTCCTCTGTTTTGCTAACTGTCCTCCTGGCCGTGTGCATTTGTTTTCAGTGAATATACAGACATGTATGTGTGTATTGTTGTAGTCTTATCTGTCATAAACTGTAACTGTGTGTGGGGCGATTGTGGTGCCACTGAGAGGAGAGCTGTGACCCCGGGTCAGGTCGGCTCATGCAGGTTTAGTGTTCAGACAACAGACGTGGAAGGAAGAGAGTCAGATTCATATAACTTATATGCTGTTTTACAAGATAATCCTTTCTAGGTTTAATACATGAATCTATAAAAAGACTAGTTAATATCTATGCTTGAAAGATGGCAACGAAGTGAAGTAAATTACTCCTATTCTCCTCTGCCTTCTAGGAAAATGACGGATCCTGGTGGTTCACCTCAGGTGAGTGTCATGTGGGTAGGCTAATGGAACTTTAAAGAAATTAGCACGCTAAGACAAAGTTGTTTTATTTTTCTAAAATGTATATTTGACAAACTATTGCTTAGGACTCTTATTATGTTATATTCAATTTAATTTTCACATTTTTCCAAATCACCAGAACACAAACACTGAAACAGCAGTCCACATGCTTTTGATCTGCATAGCAAATGAGAGTGGCGCTAGGACAGGATCTGGGACTGCAGCTGGGACTGGATCTGTGACCGGAGCTGGGACTGCAGCTGCGACTGGAGCTAGGGCAGGAGCTCAGACTGCAGGGATTGGATCTGTGACTGCAACTGGGATTGGAGCTGGGACTGCAGCTGGCAGACCAACAACCGTGCAACAAGAGATGCAGAGGTAAGTGACTGCCTCCTTAGCGTTAAATTGTAAGAAAAATACATGTTAGTAGTACCAGTGGTTCATGTTAACAATATCAGCTTTACACTGTGTCAGAGTTAGGGTTAGGTTATACGGTGCTTATATTGTATGCTGATGATGAATAAAATGCTCATGCAGTAACTGTAATATGGGATTGTACAACATAATTTTTTTTTCCACATCAATAGTCGGGGGCCAGGCAGTTTTCATCAAATTTGGACAATTATGAAGCAGAATAGGGAGAATTGAGACTTGAACTCATAATCTTTGACACATAGGGGTTCTATTCATTCTATCAGGGTTTATGTAAGTGGTGATGAGCAGGTTGTTGTAGAGAAATAAACAACTTGCTCACTACACATTATCACAGTTATTACATGACTATTTAGTAGTGAAATAAGTAATTTGAGTCAATGATGAGCCAGTGAAAACTTACTTATATTTATACTTTACATTAAATTGAATGTTGCCATTGATAGTAACATTTGAAAGAGTAAATGAGACATCTCTTGAGATGTTTAGAGTAATGTCTTTGTTCTCATCTGGCCGTGGCCCTGGAGGTAACACCCAAGTGTAAGTCATAAGAATCTCTCATTACTAGCGCATTAACAATGGGGTCTGTTAGACCTGCTTTGTAGGACGGATTCCTGCTCCACTTTAGCAGATCGATGTTTTGTTCTTTTTCTATCAATCCATCCATCCATCCATGCATCATCTGCCACTTTATCTTGGGCTGGGAACAACAGTCTGGGCAGGGATCTCCCCTCACACTCTTCTGGGAGGATCCCAAAGCGTTCCCAGGCCAGCTGAGTGACAAAGTCCCTCCAGCATGTCCTGGGACTTCCCCAGGGTCTCCTCCCGGTAGGGCATGCCCATAACAACTCCCCAGGGAGGAGTCCAGGAGGCATCTGAAAAAGATGCCTGAGCCTCCTCAGCAGGGAGGCATTCTTTTTAAAGTTGGATATTTAGACTTCACATATTAATAACTGCCTTCTATTCATCCAAGGTGCTTCCCATCCATGTTCTCTGGTCAGAAGCATAAAAGGAAAGGAGGAGATCCACCCCGTGTCACCGTGTGCAAGTACACAGAGATACAGTTCTCCTTGCTGTCACAAAACACAGACAGAACCCCCAAAGATGAGGCAATCCTACTCCAAGCAGGTCTTGGTAGAAGGACTGTCAATATAGCTGACAATGCCATCCACACAGAGGTGAGTTTTAAAGACATTTTTAAAAATCATCTTGAAAGAAGTAGAGGTTGATGTGTGATGACATTAACAGTGATATTTGTAATACTGCATTGAAATAGCTTTCATTATGTCACACAGCTCTGGGGTTTTTAACATACTAAATGAGATTATTGTCAGCTGCTCTGAGCTGGAGCAGACCGGACACCTGCCTAATATTGGCAGGTGGTCATAATGTTCCCCCTTTGGTTCTCCTTTGCTATCAAATACACAACAAACTGGGATGGACAGTTTATTCTAACACTTTTCTAACACCAGAATTAACCTCCCCAGCAATTTGAGCAACAGTAGCGTGTCTGTTGGATCACACTACAGGGACCAGCCTTCACTCCCATGTGTATCAGTGAGTCTTAGCTGCCTATGACCCTGTCTGACCTGAAAATTTGTTGTCATGAATATACCACACCCAATACCAGGTGCCACTTTACATTCACTTTACTTGACAGTCGCCACAATATTATGTCTGATCGGCATATATCTTCAGTAACCTGTACAGCTCTATGTTATCAATTACCCCTTACCCTAACCCTAACTCATTTCTGGAAACATGATAAGTTAGTCCATCAGAGACATTCAAGATCATAGAGTGCACACTATGACAGTTCCTAACTTTTTACAGATAAGCGGAACACTACTTCTAAATCATCCCAAAATGAGGAGTCTGTGTGGTGGCTGGCACCTTCAAAAAGCTTCAGGTAAGATTACTTTGCCTTTGTTGTATACCATACAGTACCTTTACTATTAAGTATAATATGGTTATAACTTTTTTCCCAATTACATGTACATTAAAATGTTTCACCCAAAGTATACATGTGTTGAAGTGCTACAGGTTTGTTTGTGTTAAATAATCAGAATATGTGGTGGTGTTTTACATTGAATACTAAAAGTATCTTTTGATGGCAAATTGAGCACTTCTTCTAACACTGCTGTATAATCCCACTGTCACAGGAGTCAGAGGGCTATACACCAAAATTTTTAAAACATCTTCGAACGGTGGGAAGCATGTCATCTACATCATCCCACTACAAGAGAGAATAGACACCACTCCTCTCCCCTATGATGCAGAGGAGTTTCAACACATGCCCAAATGTCATGTCATGTCATGTGGGCAGTCAGTTTCCTTGCCGCTGCTATTCCACATTGATTCCTTTGGGGATGTAAGTTATCTTATGGCTATGTAAAAAAAAGTAACTCTTTATTAACTATGTTGCAATTGGATACAATTATTTTACTGTAACCTTGTATTCAGCTGAAAAATGTATGTTAAAAAGTATCACTGATGGTGTTTTTAAATTTATCTTGAAGAAACATGAATCTGATGTGAAAATTGTTTCTGGTGAAGAACAGTCTAAAAAGATTTCTCTGGTAAGCTGTCACTGAACTCTCAGTTTCATAATGCTGCATTGCTGCAATGCTGCAGTATATTTTAATGATAGACTGAACCCTACATTGATTCAGGTGTCTGATTATCAGCCACCTATTTCCACCTTGTTTCAAAAGATACTGCAAACCGCACACACTTTACTGCTTAGGTAATGGTATGTGACATAGATAATGGTGTGTGAATATGAGCTGCCTACACAACAATAAAACCTTTGTGGATTTAGAATCAGATAGACTAAAATTGTGATGGTGAGTGCACTAAGTGCAGCAACTCCTGCTGGACAATTGTCATGTTCAATTTAATTTATGTGTTGTATTATAACTGTTTGGCTCCTAGGAAACCTGTCCTGTTTGCGGTGAGCAGGTCCCCACATCAGTCACTGAGTACCACGCCAGCACTTGTGGAGAAAGGTATAGTTGATAGGATTTATTAAATAATACTGGTGAATGGTAAACATAAAAAATGTATAGGTCACATAGAGTTGGGTGATATATTTCTTGAGTGTAGACTTTGATGAGAAATGAGATAATGGTGAAGACGAAGAGTTACATGACAACTTTCACAGTGCATGGTTAGACAGCTGATGGCAACTGCTAAACACTGGGTAAAACCATTCGAAATTAGTGTGCGCTCTTGTGTTTCCTTCTTTATTTGTGTTAAGCTGTCCTGTGATCATGGATAATGCTGACATAGCTTCTGGGAGCTGCAGTCATTTGATGCAACACTCAGCGCCTCAGCTGTCCTGCCCACAGATGACATTCCATTATCCACACCTGTCAACACCAAAGATTTAGGTTTGCATTTATTTATTTATTTGTTTGTTACAATTAAGTTATACAGCAAGTAATTAGGGAGAGCATTTTTAAAGAATGTGTGACAGACATGTGTGGACTAAATGGTCTCACAGACATAGTGTTGTTAGATACATACTCTGACTATCAAATGGCAAACATTGTAGATTGACGATGACATTACACTCCTACTGGCGGAGGACAATGCAAATGACAAAAACTAACAAAAAGTAAGACATTATAGTGACTGAAAACAAAAGCGTCCTAACTTCGGCTTAGTTTCATAAAAAATTATGTTGTGCATCATTGAGAGTCAGTCACAGGATGCAATGACAGCGACAACAACTCTTAGTAGTAATCTATCTTGTTCTGTTTTCAGACTCTCATAATCAAACTTATGTTAGTGATACAGAGAAGCTCTACAGGCCTACTGTTTTCCTGTGCAGGATCTAAGTAACTATTGTCCATTGGGACTTTGAACACCTGTTGTATTTTCCTTTGCTGGCTGGAAAAGCAGGCTGCAGAGGAATAAAGAAAACAATGTCAGCACAATAACGAAAATGAGCCTACGCTTAAAATAAAATTTGACATCAGAGAGGATGTACAGGAGCAAGAAGGCAGTATGTTCATTTTCTATAAGGCTCGTAACACTGACTGGGCCAGGCCATTTCAAGCTAAATGTAATACCAATCAGTAGTTCTCGAAATCTTAGACTGTGGGCTTGATATGATGTTACAATTTGAAGTGAGCATAATGGATGGGGGACATAATTTATAGAAGGCCAACATTTCTGTATTAAAATTGCATTTTTTGATTTGTCTTGTGTAATATTCAACTTCTTTGAGATATTTAATTGGGGTTTTTATTAAGTGAAGCCATAATCATTACAATTAAAATAAATAAAAGAAAACAAGACTTGAAATATTCCACTTAGTGTTTAATGAATCTATCTTTGTATTTGTTTCACATTTTAAATTCAACCATTGAACCTTTATGTTTGCAGGAGATGTAGCCATTGGAGATGGGGTAAACCGCCACTTCTTTAGCATGGTCATGCACAAGTTGCAGCATGGTTTCACTACTGTTTTTGGAAAGTTATGTATATGTCAAGACAAGTTTATATAGATATGAATATCTATTAAAGAAGACAACATAAACAATGTTCTTACTACACACTTTTGTGTCCGAGACGTCCAACTCTTAACTCCCTTGACTAGGCTGGGACTAGTCCCAGCCTAGTCAAGGGAGCAGGAACTGAGTCCCAGCCTAGTCAAGGGAGCTGAGTCCCAGCCTAGTCAAGGGAGCAGGAACTGATGAAGCCTCTCGGATGAGAGGTGAAACGTCTTCAAGACAAAAACCAAATCCAGTTGCATTCGATTCAATTTCCTTGAGATCCCTGCTTGACAGTTTGATCGAGTCCACCAGTAAATACATAGTTTAGCAGGCTACCCAGCAAGGCATATTCTTGCAACGAGAAAATGCAGTCTACACACATTTGTGCTAATGTTCTTTAGTAAGATGCAGCTACAGCTAAGACTGCACTCAACCCACTGACACCTAAACATTCAAAAGAGGTTGAGGCTGACTGTGTGTGAGGATTGTACTAAATATGAAGATTTGTCACTCTCTTCTGGAACCACCTTCGGGCCGCTGACACTTGAGCTGGGGCGCTGGGCAGCAGAACAGCTGAACCAGAACATGGAACAAGATTTCAGGGAGCCAGGGTGTGACCATGAACGTTGCTCTCTTGGGGGGGGGGCACCTTATAGGCTAGGCGCATTCCCAAGAAAGGAGATACCTGAGGACTGGCAGGCCCTGGAGCTGACAAGGGGCTAGCCAGTTGACAGCTAGCAAACAATGGAGCTAACGGATGGCCAACAGACTGGTGGTTAGCAGCTATCTGGGACTCACTGCCAGGTAATCTTACATATAAAGTCTTCTCCAGCATCTTCACTTCAGATAAGTGTTCTGCAGTGCCCGGAGCTCCTTGCAACCAGGGCTTACTGTATAGAACAGCCTCAACCCAAACATGGTTATGGCTTTTAGCTTGTCCACAATGTCTGCCCTGTCATTCAAAGAAAATTGCAATTTTTCGAATATGTCCAAAAATTGTGTCCTGTTGACTGCTGGGTCCATTATGGTCAGTTCACAAACAGGGTGAGGACCCAAATGCAGACAACAAATGGGAAGCAGGATTGGAGAAACAAAAAGTGAGCTTTAATTAAACAAAGCTGAATGAATACAAAAAACCAAGAGATCCAGAATACCAAAAACAAGTTATGAGGACAAAAGGCAAAGTAACAACAAAAAGGACTGAGACAAAGTGCAAACCAAAAGCAAAGTACAAATCAATGAAAACCACAGGGAACAAAAAACAGAAACATACCAACAGGAGACACGAGGAGACACTGGAGGAGAACACAGGTTGGCATCACAGGTGACGACAGATGAAGAGGCGACACAAACAAGGGGATCAGGAGCAGGTGGAGTGAGGAGGAAAAGGACAGGTGAGGGAAGGAATGGAAAGCACTGGGAGGGAAAAACACACAGGAGGAACTGAAAAGGAAGACGTGACACATAAGGACATAATATCAAAATAAAACAGAAAACACAAGAACAACAAGACACTGAATCATGACAGTCAGATCTGTGGTATAATATATAATAATATCTCTGTTTATGTACAACCCACTGTCTAGTATGTAATGTTGGTGCTTACATGACTTCAGAATGAGACCTGTTGTTTTCACGGGTTGGCAATGCCAAATGTGAGAATGAAATCATTAACATGCACATTTATGACGGTTCGGTGTGATGGTGGGTTGTAATATTAAGTAGCACCAAGACGTTTTAAAGTATGATGTTATTTGGGGTCTAATATATTTCAGTCAGATCATTTGTTATCTAGTTTGATTATACCTGGTTTAATTACTTGGATCTACATTATATTCTTTTTCTACCATTTATTATTTAAAATAACTTCTGTCTCAATCTCAACATGCAAATTTGATTTCTTTGCACTGTATGATCTAATGTTGTATGTAATTCCATTATGACTTGATTGGCAAGTGTGATGTGTGATGCAGCTGCTCATAAATTTCCCCACAGGACAATGAAGTATATCTCATTTGATAGAAAATATATTTTATATTCATAAGAACAACATTTGTACTTTCTATTCAAAAGTATACAAAAGTATACAAAAGTGTTTAGTTTTCAGAGCCAAAAACTTTCTGACCTCATTGTGTCTTTCAGGCATGCGTAGTGCACAACCACCAAAACAGACATTTATCATATACAGTAGCTTATCTATGGATTGCAACTTACATCATCAATCTCCATGTTCTGGACATCGGTGGCATGTAATGGCAGGAGGGGAGAGTATAGCTCTGAGGATAAGCATGACATAGCTGTCAAACTATAGTCTGTGGCAGCTGGTGACTCAAAAAAATGCTGAGGACAGGAGGGAAAACCCACGGCATCATGTTATTTTTGTTGACTACTCATCCATGTTCAATGAAAAAAATTAAGTAAAACAATGTCTTGCAAGATCTCTAAAAACAACATATTTGTATGCAATCCAGAATAATCATACAGTTTATCAAGGGTGTTGAGTTGTGTACTTACATTATCTTGTTGTTTCAAACAACATTCAAACCAGAGAAATCTAAAAGTTTATTCAAGGAAATGGGGCCTTCCATTTGATCATCTGTCGCTATAACTTACAGGAGAGAGTCAGACAAATCCACTTTTTAATCCTAAAAGTACAAAACTAATCTCTGAGCTCTCCTCCCATTGATCAAGATCAGAGCAGAATCTGATGTGACTCTGGGTAATAGTTCTTCTGGAAGGTCTGGCTCTATAGCAGACTCTGTCCTCCAGAGCTGGCCAGACCTGAGTGACTGAGCAGTGCCTCTTTGAGTGGTCAGTAGACTGGAAAAGCACTATAGAAATGCAAATTCATTCAACTTCATGGTCATTCTGGAGGCTGTTGTTGTTGCATTTAGGCCTCCCTGCTAGTATGGTGAATTCAAAGGTCCTACAGATGAAAGCCTTGCCATGAATTTTAACAGAAAACTCCCATGCTGAGTTTGGCACAATTCTTACTCAGCCCTCATAAAACAATTTACAATTACCGTATAGGGCAAATAATTTGTTTTCTTCAGCTCTGGGAGAAGCTGGTGAACTATGACTGTGACAAGGATCTGTAGAACATTTTCCATCATTATCCTCTGACAGGGACATGGAGTCCAGCCCACTTACACATCATTATTCAGTCTACTGAACCCTCCTCCTCCATTTCCATTAATGGTCCCCTGATGACAAGTTCTCACATGGAGACCCTGCCAGCCAGTGGCTGTCAAGAGTCAAGCGCAGCAGTCAGAGTGTGATTTATTTATTAATGTGTTCCTTGGAACAACTCAACATGAGCAGTTGTGCAATTGTGCTTTCAGTGCATTCTCATCATTTTTTTCCTCCACTTGGCAGCTGCTCTGAATCCTGCTTCTGGCAAGTTGGCTGGCTGGGATATTAATGTTTTGTGTGAATCAGTTTGACTGGGACCAGGAATAGAAATATAGTATCTACAGTGGTAAACATATTAGACACATGCAAGGCAGGGTCCATGCATGTGTGTTGTGTTGGCCTTCCTGTTTTCTCTCTCTCCCCCTCCCTTCCTTTGTTTTTAGGTGATCAAGCTGATGAGCTTCCACCCGTGAGCTCCTGATCAGGCTGCTTGTTGGCTCCCTCAGTTTGAAGTTGGCCTATCAGTAGTGTTTGGTGCCATGAATAAAAGGGCCAGCCGACGGAGTTCACGGGAGAGAATTTGTTTGCTATGTTTCTTTGTCTGCCTGACTTCTGTGTGCGCAAAGCCGCTAATCAAACCTTTGAAGGTACGTGGTGGGAGATTGGAGGCTGTTAGGTGAGTGGGGGTACCCTGTACATTGCACACACCGATAGTTGATTTCTGTCTAGAAACACTAGGTTTATTGGTTGGTGCCACCCCTGTAATTGTTTTGGAGAAACCTTTTTTTAGATAAGCCGGTTAGGCTTTTGTTTGTGTTTTGTTTAAAGAGTCTAGTGAGGCCACGTTTTGTTATTATTATTTTCTTTTCTTTGGCACAACCACCTTGCCCCATCTCCCCCACATTTTGTGTACCTTTGAATTGTCATTTAATAAAACAACCAATTATCACTTCACCTTGACTCGTCAATATCTGGTTGTCCTCTTATGTCCATTCATTGTGGATGTAACAGACACTATCCTACTTTTGTTTCAGTCATGGGAGGACAATACTTGGATGAACCTGTCAATGGGCACCAGGGTAAATACATTTATTGCCTGAGAAAAACAACATTTATATTAGTCATGTATGAATACAAGACTAATTGTACACACATCATTGTATTGAGACTTTGTATTAGTCTCGTCTAAGATAGGTAATCAATTACTGGCTGCTTTGCCATATTAATGGTTCCGACATTGGCCCAGAGATCTCAACACACTACAATGTCAGAAAACATGAATGATTCTCCAAATCCAAGATTCAATTTGACTTTTGATGTTAAAGTCACTATTTGTTTTCTCAAATCTGTCCCGAGTACACCTCTTCCAAAAAATCAATCAAAGATCTCTGAAAAAGAAAATAAACCTGACATGTCTGACGCAGTAGTTGATCATTTCATGAATGTGTTTTTCTAAATATAATGTCAAACAATTTATCATCCATTTCATCACCATACAAACTAAAATACTCCAAAGTTATAACACATACTCAGAGTTCATATTTGGCAATAATGCTACAAACACTGATAAACATGTGTGTCTGTGTCATCATTTCCAAAAACCTCTATTTCTGCCAATCCAGACACTGAAAACAGACATTCTGAATATCTTCACTCTGGAAGGAGTTTACCAAAAGCTCAGTTTTCAGTGACCTGAAACAGCATATATGTCTGTACGTAAGGCTGGAAGGCATAGAAAAACATAAGAATGTCTCATGTATGTGCGGCCTAAATGTGCAGTTTTCATCACAAAGCAACTTCAAACTTCAAAATGTTACTTGCATTTTCCATTCTGCTGACAGCTTAAAGCGCTTTACAATACTTGTCACATTCATCAATTCACACAGATATTCCTGTTGGCACCATGCAAGGTGCCAACACGCTCATTTTGCGATTAGAACTAACAAACCTTTGATTACTGGATGACCCGCTCTACCTCCTGAGCTATAGCTGCCCCCATGGGAATGTTCACCAGAGCTGTTGCTTATTAATTGAATCTTAATTTCACTATCATAAGCCATTCCCGGTGTGGTTTGCTGGTTGTAGTTGGGGGTCACTATTTGGTGTGACCACCATTTCCCTAATGTAGTGCAATAAAATAAAGATTCAGTTTACAGCAAAAGCTCTGGTGGATATTCCTGCAGTCAACATACCACTTGCAGCATCTGTGGCATTGTGCTTTTTGATTGATGAAATGTGGAAGTGAAAATAAGTGTTGTGTTATATATATTTTATTTGTGTAATATATTTTTTAATATACAGTGTGTGAAACAGCATAACTATTTCAACAAACTCTTAAAATTCTTGGTGCCAAAATGTCAACATTATTTCCTCCAAGCTGTTAATCAATTTCAGTTCCCCAAAAATGCAGAGCAGAGGCGCTGTGAGTGTTAAATTATACTACATAGGCTAGTTTCCATCCCTGTGTCTCATAACCTTTTTGTACTGTTTTGTCTTTTTAAATGTATTTATTTTAACCAAATTAAGCTTACCATATATGCACTTCAAAATAAGGTCCACTTTATGATTTGCAGTTACTGAACAATTTTTAAAGGTACACTTTTAAATCAGGGCTGACATATCTGATCTTACACTGCGTATAGTTATCATATAGGGATAATTGATACTTGCTTGTAGATTTCTTTGAAGTCTGAGGAAAAGTCAAATTACTTCACACCATGTTGACCATTGATTTATCTTGGACATACTTAAAGAGATTCTGCTTCCTGCATTTGAACTGAACATTGGTACTTGATGTAATCTGTGAGCTACAGAATTTGAATGCCATTTTACTGACTCTGAAAGAATAAAAATGGGGCAGTGTCCACCAGGCCTCTTTTTCAGTCTGAAAGCACTTGCAGGCTGCTGAGATGAAGTTCTTTTATGCTGTGAGAAGAGCACTGCATGCAGGTTTTATGTCTATGACAGCAACATCCTAACAAGAAAAGTGCAGCTTCTCCTGAAAAGTCAAAATATTTTCAGTGTGAAGGGCCTGAAGTGGCTTCACAAAAAAGGCTTAAAAAAGACAGCGTACACACACACACACACACACACACACACACACACACACACACACACACACACACGCACATCCACTGTCGCTTATTTGCATTACAAAGAAAACCAAAGAGTTTATTGCTGGGGAAGAGGTGTTTATACCACTGACTTTTACAAAGTATGAACAGGAAACTGTGTGTAAAGATTGACTGAGACTGTAGGGAGGAGAGAATATTTGGTATGATTCTCAGCTGTAGTCAGATGACCATCAGTGGAGATATTAAGGATTTGGACAAATAAATTCAGTGTATGTATGTGGAGCTTTTTGCTTCATTTCTGTTTGTTGACTTGAACTGTGTTTTTATATTCAGGGGTGTCTGGAATGGAAAGCATTACTTGTTATTCAGTGTTTTCAGTTCTATCAAATGCTTTACACTGTATATCAAATGTATTCCTATGGATTCTAAATCAAGTGTCCTATAACATCTAGAGCAGGGGTCTGCAACCTGTGGCTCTGGGGCCACATGCAGCTCTTTTGCCCCTCTGCAGTGGCCCCCTGTGGCTTTGACATTTTACATGGAAATTATTATTATTTTTTTTATATATAGTCATCAGTGCCCTAACCCTACAGTGGTTCTTAGATTCTTCAACAGTAAAAATGAGCAAGTTACACACAAAATTGTATCTGCTCGATCAGGTTGTTTATAATTGAATGATCCTGAGTTTATATCATTGTGTTTTATGCTCAAGCCCAAGGGATGATCGCTGTTTGTGGCTGAGGATAAAAAATGAAGGATTTACTCACACTGCAGTGACCATGACCATGGCAACCCGGATGCGAGAGGACGCTGGCGTCAATATCGCCGCTTCTCAATCCGTAGCAAAGCTGCTTTTTTCTGTTGGAAAAAAGAAAGCCAAGTTGTCCGTACAAGCTCTGGGGCTGTGCTACTAACTTTGAAGGCTGCACACCTGAACAACTGGCTCGGTGGACTCACCTTTCTCCGCTGATCAGCTGTTAGCCTCACCGATCAGCTGTTAGCCTAGCAACGCTAACTTTCAAACCGACGTACTCAATACTCAAAACACTGTGGGCTGTCCATCATTGCTCCGTTGGTCCTCCCTCCACCACAACCCCAGGGTTATTCACCGCCTGGCTCCTTCATCGCTCTCCTCTGCTGCTGTGGTCTCCACTGGCTTGCGGTGATGTTGGATGGTCACTGCTCGGCCGTTGCTGGCACAGTCTTCAATTGTTCAGCGCAGGAGCTCCTCTGCTGTCACTTCGCCCCAGGCTCCATCGCTGGGAGTGGATCTCTTGGTCTCCTGCGTCACCCCCGCTGTGTGCACGGGGCCTCCAGACGCAAGTTTGGCTATACGGACGGTGCTATTCCCTGTGGTGCTGACTGCGGTGCTGCTGTTCCCTCCATGCTGACTGACAGGTGCTCCATTTATTCTTTGTTTTGTTTGTTCGACTTTGTTAAGTGTCCTTGGGTACCCTAAAAGGCGCTATATAAATTAAATGTATTATTATTATTATGCAGTGTTTTTATTTTTTATTTTTGCTGTTTTGAAATCTAAGCTGCTGCTATATGTTTTAATTATCAAATGAGGCTTCTTTTTATTTTGTACATTTTCACAAAAACAGGGAGGACTTATAGCAGAACTCTCGCCAAAATGCAACCCAGGGTCTTTTTGTGAATGTACCCGAGCCAAACTTAAGTTTAAAGCATAATTACGATGAAAGCGCCACTTTTAAGATTGACCGTATTTTCATTTTCAATGGGAGTGCTAGGGGCACTGATAGCATCAAAATCGCTAGTTTTAGAACACTAAGAAGGCTCGACACAACATCAAACTTTGCTCGTATTATCACCAGGGTCTCTACACAGGAACTCGAGCATTGAGAACATTGTTTGTGTACACAGAGTTTACTAAAAAGAATGTTTTTGAACAACTCACTTTATCAGGAGTGTCGATCTCCGAATGCGACGTAACAGGGAGGGGAGTAAAGGTGGAAAGCTCCTAAAGCTTAGTTCCATATAAATGCACGGATAATTTGTTGTTTTGTCGTTAGCGAAAAACAAAATTGACCCTGAAGTTGAAAAACGTGCCTCATATGGAGTCCATTCATTGGCATTCGGAGATCGACTCTTCTCGACTGGCAAGATGGTGGCGACCGTAAAAAACAACTGGTAAAGTGAGTTGCTCAAAAACGTTCTTTTTAGTAAACTCTGTGTACACAAACAATGTTCTCAATGCCTATGTTCATGTGTAGAGACCCTGGTGATACAACGAGCAAAGTTTCATGTTGTGTCGAGCCTTCTTAGTGTTGTAAAAATAGCGATTTTGATGCTATCATAGTAGTGCCCCTCGCACTCCCAATGGTCAATCTTAAAAGTGGCGGTTTCATCGTAATTATGCTTTCAAACTAAAGTTTGACTCGGGTACATGCACAAAAAGACCCTGGGGTGCATTTTGGCAAGAGCTTTGCTTTAAGTAGGTCTGCATATATTGTTCTTTATTGCTACTCTATTTAGTGTAGGCTAGTTCTTTTATTTCATTAATGCACCAAAACATGGCATCAGTGAAATGGAAATGAAAAGCTCAAGTACCTTACACTGTAAGCATACGCACCCCACTGCAGAATTCCCAAATCATGTGAAAATATAAATTAATGCTCATTAAGCCCTAATAATAATCTTGACAGGCTAATTTAGACTTTCTAGGCTGCATTACCTTCATTATAAGACACAAATAAGTTTTGAGTTTTTTTTTTTTTAAGACAGATTTTTTTGGAGAGGGACGGGGGCAAAACAGGCTCTTTCGGTAGTAAAGGTTGCTGATGGAGGACTTAACATGACCTTAATTTTTTTATAAACAATAATATGACCCACTGTCCAAAACACATCAGCCTCAGCTTAGTCAAGGGTCAGCCCTGCATAGTTGTTTGTGGACCAAAAACACTCCCAGCTCAGAAAGCAAGGTTTGGACAAGGAGCGATTCCTTGTGACCTGAAAGGTGCAATTTGTCAGGTATGATGTGAACCAGGTTAGAGCAGTGTCATCGATGCCAAGTTCAGCCAGAGTGGAGAGGAGGATTTGATGGTTGACTGTGTCACAAGCAGAAGATAGGTCGAGGAGAATGACGACAATTGGTTGTAGACGGCATATTTCAGGGTTTTTGAGAATGAAAGAAGAGAGGGTGGGTTTGTTTAGGTGTGGCTTTAATGTAGGTGTCTTAAAAGGAGCTGGAATAAGGCCTGAAGTGAGGGAGGAGTTGATTGAGGTGGTGAGTATGGACTTGTAATTTATGGCAGACATATCTTTTGGTGTTTTTTGGTTGACTCTTGACCATCTCTCAGCAGCAGGTGATTTTCTTCTTTTCTGTGTTTTCTTCCTGATCGTGGCAGTGACACAACTGTGCCATGCACTGTGTACTTACAAACAGTTGTTTGCACAGTTGATCTTGGGACCTGTAACTGCTTGAAAATGCTCCATGTGACTTTCCTGACTTGTTCAAATCAATAATGTGCTCTTTCAGATCAATGCTGAGCTCCTTAGACTTTCTCATTGTAGTATTTTTTGGCTGAGTCGTGTGGGTGTATCAAACAAGCCCTATTAAAATTGGCCCCGAAAAAGTCACTGGCTGTTATCAACTGTCTATAATCACCAAAATTGATTGTTGAAGTTATTGTATGTATATTTTTGAGCCAGCAGATTTGGAAAATTTTTCTCTCTCTTTCAGACAAATTAAAGGGGTCTCAGTCTTCGACACAGACATCACACACTGACCAAACCCAAACTATCGTCTACTCTACACCAATGGATCCCAAATGGTATGCTGCGAGGCAAATATATGTATGTGTATATAAATATGTGTGTGTGTGTGCGTGTGTGTGTGTGTGTGTGTGTGTGTGTCAAGACTGGGATTGGGGTTGTGCCCATGGTGGGTCAAAAGCACAAGCAAAATAATGTGTAAAATGAAATTAAGCAAAATAAATCTAGCAGTCTAACCTTTGACAAACCAGTTTAGAGACAAAGAATTTTGATGGCATTCCCAGTATTGTTGTTCACTCCCTCAAAACATATTACATACAAAGTTGTGTGTCTTTTAATTTTCTGAAATATGCACTGAGATATAAATGGGACTTTTACTTGTGGAATCCAGGTCGGTCACTTTTCAGCTCTTTGCTGTCTCCGATCCTGTGCTCCAACGAGACTCAGTCACCCCAAAATAATTACTCACCAAGATCTGAAGAATAGAATAGATAGAATAGAGTAGATGTTTATTGTCATTGTTTCAGAAACGACGAAACAAGGGTTCTCTACATGCATCAGCTCAGAGCTCTTGTGGCTCTCCGTCCTAATGGGACAGAATAATGTCTGAATAATGGCCCACTTCAGCCTGTACAACTTTATGTAGTTCACTGCTGATGTTCCTGCTGTGGTTGTTAAGCTAGGACTGGTCCTGCGGAACCTGCCTGGACTCTCCCACCTCTCCATGTGACCAAAATGTTGCTAGGATGCATTTGCTTGCTCATCAATGCTGATGGACTTTTAATCAGATTGCTTCTCTACACTTAGAGCGCAGGAGTCATATTGAACAACCATTTACCCCAGAAATCCGCAGAGCGCAAAACAGTTGTTCTTTATCAAATTCATAATTATAATTCATTAGGCTGAGAGCAGAGAGAACCTGAGAGGCCAAATTAAAAAGCAACAAGCAGCAGCCAGATAGATGTCCTCAGATGAAGGAAAGTTGCTTTATCAGTGCTTCTCGGTTATGACTTTATATGGTATTTATCTGATTACTTTGAAGTATTTTATCTGTGCTCACATCTCTGAATGTTTGGATACAGTATAGTCAGTGAATGAGTAACTGCAAAATTATTGCCATTGCTGCTTCAAAATTTTACGAAATATCATGTCAACAAATGGCTGCCCACTGCCTCAACACTTTGAGGATGAACAACCGAACTGTGACAAGATGTCAATCAGTCGCAAGTCTTGACAATTAAAGAAACTGAGCATAAAAAGTTGATCTCAGACAGAGTGATAAACAGGGCAGAGGATTGGATTGGGTGCCCCAAAATTCCAACAAAAATGATCTAAAAATGTAATGCAAATTACCCCAACATGATGTGACAATAATTTTCTGCAATTGTCCAATAAGCAGTTTATAAATAGCTGGTAAATTTCTTTAACGCAATTCCAGAAATATTCCAACTGGTTTCTACTTAATGTACTTACTTAGTACATAGTACTTAAATTACTTTTTTTTTTTTAACCATTTACATTATCACCAATTCAACAATCAACAGGCTGGACACACTGGATGTGTGAGTAATATGTGTGCATGGCATAACGTCTTGCTTTTCATTTCGGCATCTATGTGAGCAGGTTAGATCAGACACACTGCCGACATGAGTCGCACTTCTCACATGCGAGTCGAGCAAGGCTGCAGTGGCACGTCATCAAGAGATTCAGTGTCCAAAAACAATCGACATTGGCGGCTGTGGTGCGGGGGTAGAGCCAGCGTCTTGTTATCGGAAGGTCGCTGGTTCGATTCCCTTGGTCTGCATGTTAAAGTGTCCCTGGGCAAGATACTGAACCCCAAACTGCTCCTGATATGCTAGTCAGCACCTTGTATGGCAGCCACCGCCATCAGTGTATGAATGTATGTATGAATTACTGGAAGTCGCTTTGGACAAAAGCATCTGCTAAATGCCCTAAGCTGATGATCCAATGTTGGAATGATCTGCTGAAGTGATAGAAATTGATGAAAATATGAATGATTAGAAATTGTAATTCAATTTACTGACTAGCAGAAACTCGATGGTAATAAAGTGCTTATTGGAAAATATCAGAATGTTGTTATTGTATAATATTGGGGTATACATTTGAAGAAATTTTAAGAAATGATGGTGGTTATTTGGGGTTAATTTCAAGTACATTTTCAAATATCTTACTTTCAGGGTTGACTCACACACACTGTCCATTTCACTTGCAGATAAGTTTAATGACAACTTCAGTTCTTAGACCTTCATCAGGTTATCTTGTAAATATAATAATCAAATATGTTAATATATTACCTTAAGTTTTTGGAGCAACACATTATGCTGAAAAAAATAATGTTTACAACAGTAATGTCACTATATAAATACAGTAATATCTCACAGGAAGAAAATCTAAAATGTCAGACATAACAATAATGAGTGAAAAACACAGACATCAGTCAGTCATCCCTGCTCATGATTCACTGCCTGCAGGTGCTGCTTTGTCTTAGCCAGCAGCAGTAAATAAGAATTAGACTAAGAGAAATAGTTAGGCTTCAAACAGACAGCTTTTGTTTCAGCTTGTTTGTAACAATTGTGCTTGTGTGTGGCAGATGAGAGCCTCCAGACAGAGCACACTGACATATCCTTTATGTACTTATTTACCTATTTATGCCTGTTGAACAGATGTATTGATAATGTGTTCTCTGGACGCTTCATACCCTCAACAGTTCAAGGCCAATTAACACTCCATGTGAGTAAAGCATATAAGCAGAGAAGAAAGGGCATTAGTTTTTCACCCCCTGCATGTTTGAATTTTCAGATGAGTTTAAGAGATTGGCTCCTCACGCGTCATATGTACTGTATGTACTTAGAGCCCTTCTGCTCTCAGCAGATACATTGAAATCACTCTGATTGCGCATTTCACAAACATACAAAAATGATCTGTGCGGATGTGAAACCTCTGCCACTACAAATCTATCCTTGCGGAAACACTGCACCCAACTACAACAAAACCCTTTCTACCTGCTGCTTAAAGAAATCCTGGAGGAAACACTGAGAAAAAAAAAAGATTTTCAGCATTTCCTATACCTGTTCCTGAGAGATCCAAACCCTCAAACTTAACAGCAAGCATATTTAATTTTTATAGGCTGGACTAGGACTAATGTATTCTATGTGCAGCGTTAGAAACATGATAGTTCACAAGTAAACAACGTATGACTTGTCAGGAAGTGGTTGGCTTGTTTTGCTTTGTCCAATTTTGCTCTCATTTCCTGCTGATCTTAGAGTGCTGCTTGTTTTCATGCCCAGAATCATGCCTGTTTTCACTTGTCTAATTTGGCTCCAACTCTCTCATTTTAAATTCAAATGTTATCCTACTCTCATAAACTCTCTCTCTCTCTCTCTCTCTCTCTCTCTCTCTCTCTCTCTCTCTCTCTCTCTCTCTCTCTCTCTCTCTCTCTGCATCTGGGCTTGGAAGAGAGAAACACTTAATCAGCTGACTGTTGCTGAGCAGTAATCTCCAACAGTGTGCACTGTGTTGGCCTAGAATATCAAGCTAGTGTCTGCTATTTTTACTCTGCCTCTCTGCCTTAATAATTGGGTGAGGAAAACAGGAGCTTCATCTCTGCTGCCCCATTCTGAAGTCCTGACACAGTCTCTCTTCACTGTAGTGTGGCCTCAATGCTGCCACTTCTGATATTCTTTTTACCCAATAAATGCCAATTGGCTTAGCTTGCTACCCAAAGGGATTTCACGTAATACTATCCACCACTCAGACAGCTGCATAAATTCACCTTGGCGTTTGATTTTTGGTTCTGTTTTTAAAAATATTCATCTCCTGGACTAGAAAAGACAACCCTACACTGTAAACATGAATAAGTTCAGAATACTCAAAACTTTTGTGGAAACCGATTACCTCAAAGTTTTTGAGTAAGTAAGTTAGAATATTTAAGTTTGGAGTACTTACATTTTTTAAATCATTTACACTCAAATAGTATTTATTTTTAAAAATTTGTGAGTGTACTGTACTTAAAACATTTGTTTGAATTTGTATATATTTTTTTATTTCTTTGTAATGACTTGTTCTGATGCTATGGTACTTAATTGATCAACATCTTTAAACTCAAAAAATATACTGGTTAACATAATTTTACACAACTCATAAACTACAAGTTCAGAATACTCAAATAAACTTCTTCACACAACAAATGTAGAATATTTCAGTGCTTTTATTCAGATGTCTTTTTCTCCAAACCATGACACAACAACAGACCTGTAAGCCTACAAACAACACATACAAACATCTGTATGGGTGTGTGCATAAATCTTTGCAAACATGTGTATTACAGATAAGAACAAGAGCACCAGGATCTTTAGTGCTCAATATCAAAAAGTATGGCATCTTAAAATCGTTTTTCCATGGCCATCCAACTTCTAGATGACGCTATAAAAGATTTGAATTTTGATTAAACAATAAGGATACCAAAAAATAAAGACTTCAAGTCTATACCATTTGTAAAGACATGCCAACAAATGCACAATCTGAAAATGTAAACAACCTGTTTGGTTGGAGGAAACCTTGCATATCACAAAAAAGAACCGTAAACACATATACATCCACACATACATTATATAAAAACAGGTTTGTATGGTTATGTGTAAACCATCATCCAACCCCATGAGTACCTTCTGAATGAAGGTGAACATGTTAACAAGCTTCTTAGGGTAGTCTTAGGGTAGTTCTGTGCAGCTGTATGAAGCGCTTAGCTGTCAACAGAAGTTGTCCTTCAACATGGTATGCAGAGAGTGGTGAGCTGTCATTGAGCTCTAATATGTTGTTGACAGTTTAATTTCCAGGGTAAAGTTTGTACAATCTCAAGTGTTCAATGTAACATGACTTGTGTTCCCTGCATAGAAACATTATATCACTGTTAACAAGTAGGATCTGCTCAATCCTGCTAAACTGAGGCATTCCTCCCTCTTGTCCCACAGATACAAACCTCCCAACATCATACATGGTGCCATCCAAAGTGATGTTTGACGCGCTATATATTATACTGCTGTCTGTTTTTTGCCTAATGTACTGTTCTGCAGCATCTGGAAGCACTGAGACCAAGACTGAAGAGACCTTTGATGCCTGCTGGTGTGGTTTAAAGAATGAGGGTGCACTGAGGTAGTATGCTACCATGTGCTGATGCCGCATTGCTAGGGTTTTCAACACATTGTTAAAGTTTTGTGCATCGTGTATTACACGCTTGAAAAACTTATGCTTTCCTTCGAATCTCATAGTCCACAAATAGACAAGGGGTTCAAAACAATGTATCAGATCTGGGTAGTGCTCTAAATAGTGATGCTTAGGAAGCAATCTGAACTCAGGGAAAACCTCCTGAAGCATTTGTCTGTGATCCTGAATCTTGGTCTTCAAATACTAAATAGATTTATCATCAAATGTTGGGGACAGGACAAGTTCAATAATATCTTTTAAATCCATCAATATATAGTCCAAGCCCCATCTCCATCAGGAACTGTCTGGCCTTTCATCAATGACAGTAGTCGTAACAATGTGCTGTTTTCGTGACCATTACCACCAATTGACTGTTTTCTGGCAAAGGTCTTTGAAATTGGCCTTGGTCTGTTAACTTTATCCGAGTTTTCGTATGGGAATGACATAATTTTTCTGTTTAGTCCGTCAAGAGTAAAGTATTTAAGCCTTATCATCTCCTGAATGCAGAGGGCCAACTCTACTGGCACAATGCCCCCAAAAAGGTCATGCAAAATATCACGTGGGAAGCCAGTGGTTGTGTGAAAATGCTGTAAACTCTCATTCAAGACACAATCCCCTTTGACATGAACTGCACTGTGACTCTGATCCCCTTGCATAACAGCCAGCAAATTACGGTCATGACTGGCTTTGGTTCTCAGACAAAATTCACCGTCTCCAACTTCATGAGACTGAATCTGGTCTTGTGTGCCATTGCAAAGACGACAAATGTGTCTTGCAAGGAAGGATTGCATGAAGCCTGCTAATGCGTGTGCTGCCAGGTTGTCAGACACAATAAAAAGAACAATAGCTTGAACTGACTGGTCAAGAGACTTGATGAATACACCGTCTTGTTCAAGAGTGCAAAGGTCTTGTGACAAAGGACGGAGAACTGTTTTGTATCCATATGTACTGTCCTCCTAATGGTGTTCTCTAACCAAAATTAGACAGCCAGCCAAACTCCCTTAATAAGCATCACGAAAGTCAGGATATAGCTTTCTAGCTCCAGGTTTAATGCAGACTCTTGTTGAGCATGTTGACATAGCAAGGTGTAAAACTGAAACAACAGAAATAACATTGAATGAATTACCGTACAAATTATAAATGTACAGACAACATGTCTACTAAAACACAAAATATGAAGCCAAAATTACACAAACTGTATTCAAAATAAAGTACATGGATCTTATATGCTCCTGTGGCATGATATAATGAACATGTCTTATGCTAGAGACACAAATCAGCTAGTACCAAGGCATTAATCTAATAAAAAAATGAAAACATCCCATCAGTGACAAATATTCATGAAAATACCCTTGCAAACAATAAATGTTACTTACAGGCAATGCTTTCAATGGCTCAAATCAAAAGGTTGTGACAGATGTGAGGACAGTATGATGAACTGCTGAGATCTCAATTGCAACTGAACATGTGCTCCTGCTTTTTCCTTTTTTTTACTCTAATGCAATGCCACATTTGACCAGGGGGGCGCTATAACAGCTCAAACATTAACCTAACTGCCTGAGAGGCAGAACACTCCCCGTCTGGCGTCTGTGATGCCACTACTGAATATATACAGTCTTACACATTAACTTCAACTCTAGTCCTCTTTAGGCAGAAGAAGAATGACTGTTGAAACAGGTCTCAGGAATGTCTTTGAACTGTCTTGAGCTGTGCTCTTTACTTTGACCTTGCGCACCTTTCCATCCTGGCTTGGGAAGGTAGATGTTACCAGTGCCATAGGCCACTCGTTCCTTGCAGCTTGACTGTCTTTCAACAACACTTTGTCACCTTCCTGCAAGTTGCGGTGGTTCCCAACCCACTTGCAGCTCTGTAGTGTAGGGAGGTACTCCCATCTCCATTGGGTCCAGAATGTGCTAGCAAGGTTTTGCACCTGTCTCCATTGGCTTTGGTGAAGGTCCTCGTCTGAGAATTCTCCAGATGGAGGTGGCGCACCGACCTTTTGTGTAAGCGGCATTGTGGGTGTCGATATAAAGGGGGCGTCTGGATCGATAGAGACTGGAGTAAGGGGTCTGGCGTTAATGATGGCAGAAACTTCACACATGAATGTGCATAAGACTTCATGGGAGAGACGGACATGAGACTGAGGACATGAGACTGTAGCAGCATGGAGTCAAGAATACCACGAGTGACTCCAATCATCCGCTCCCATGACCCTCCCATGTGTGAAGAATAAGGGGGGTTGAACTCCCAGGAGCAACCCTGCTCACTCAGGTATCTCTGGATACTGGATCCTTGTTGCTGCTTTGTCAGTCCGAGTTCATTGCTAGCACCAATGAAATTTGTTCTGCAATCTGATCTCAGTTGTTTTGCAGGTCCACAGATTGCAAAGAACCTCAGGGCATTGATGCAACTGGAGGTGTCCATAGACTCGATTACCTCAATATGCACTGCTCTAGTGCTCATGCAGGTAAACAATATCGCCCATTGCTTGCTCTCAGCATGCCCACCTCTTGTGCGCCTTGACTTTCCACGGCCCAAAGACATCCAGTCCAATATAACTAAAGGTTGAAGATGTGCTGAGGCGCTCAGGCGGCAAGTCCGCCATCGTTTGCAACTCCATCTTGCCACGAAGCTTTCGACAGGTGATACACCCATGCACGATGGAGCTGATGAGCCTTTTGCATCCAACGATCCACAGGCCAGAAGATCTAATGGCCCCTTCGGTGAAATGACAGCCTTGATGTTTCACCTGCCTGTGGCGGTGGTATACTAATAGATTAGAGACGTGGCTGCGCTTAGGTAGAACTAGAGGGTTCTTCTCAGCATGTTCCAATGGCGCATGTTTAAGCCTGCCTCCAATTCTCATGAGGCCTTCTTCAATCACCGGACTGAGTTTAAAGAGTGGGCTGCTTTTGGGCAGAGCTTTGTTATCGGTGAGTGCAGAGAATTCCACAGGGAAAGCTTCTCTCTGGACTGCCAGTATGATGACATTCATGGCTTGAGAATGCTCATCAGGAGTGCGAGGTTGTTTGCACCAATGCCACCCTTTACATCCTTTGGCATAGACCTTAGACTTGTGACACCGAGCTATATGGGTGAGCAAAGTAACAGCTCTCAATAATGAGTCCCACGTAGAAAAGTGCTTGAACCGATCTGTGGTGAGATTTTGACCTTGAACCTGTGTGTGGAAGCTTGCCACCTTGGGCCGCACCTCGGCATCAAGTTCAGGACTGATGAGTTCAAAGGACTCAGGTCTCTCTTGCAAGCCCTCGTATGGTCTTTGAAGGAAAGCCGGCCCACTGAACCACGTCGTTTTCGTGAGATCTGATGCAGAGACAGGCCTGGATGCATAATCAGCCGGATTGTGCTCTGTTGGTACATAGAGCCATTGATCTGGCTTGGTTGACTGACGTATCCTCTGGACTCTATTGTGCACATACACATAGAGGCGCTTCACCTCGTTATGAATGTACCCCAGGACTACTCTGCTATCACAGTAAAACTTTACTGCATCCATCTTGAGGTCTGTCTCGTCAAGGATGAGCTCTGCCATCTCCACTGCTAGCACAGCACCACATATTTTAAGCCGAGGGATAGTAGGCTCACCCTGAGGAGCTAACGTAGCTTTCCCCAGGATGAAGCCAACATTGCTGTTCCCATCTTTATCAATGGCCCTGAGGTAAGCGACCGCACCAATGGCCTTGGCAGAGGTGTCGGAAAACACACACAGTTCCAAACGTTGTGCCTTATTGAGGGAATCTGGTGTGTAGGTGCGTGGGATATGCAGCTGCTTCAACTCTAAGAGTGAGTCTCGCCAGGCTACCCATTCACTCCGTTTCTCCTCTGGGAGTGGAGCGTCCCAATCGGATGCGTCACTGGTGAGTTCCCGTAACAGAGTTCTTCGTTGCACAGTGACTGGAGAGGCTAGACCGAGGGGATCGAAGACACTGTTAATGGTGGACAGGACCCCACACCATGTGAACGGCCTGTTACCCACTGACACCTGGAAAGTGAATGCATCATTAGCTATCTCCCAGCACAACCCAAGACTTCGCTGCACAGCCGTGGTCTCTCCACTGAGATCCAAATCCTTTATGCCTTGAGCATGATCTTCTGGTGGGAAAGCCTTCTTGACAGCTGGGCTGTTGGAGACAATCTTGTGGAGACGAACGTTTGACTCAGCGAGAGACGCTTGGGTCCTCTTGAGAAGGCTGATAGCCACTGTGTCAGTAGGCAGAGACATAAGCCTGTCGTCCACATAGAAATGTCTCTCTACGAACCCTCGTGTGTCTGTGCCATGTTCGCGTTCGCCCTCTTTGGCAGCAAGCCTGAGCCCACAGATGGCGATTGAAGGCGAAGGGCTATTGCCGAAAACAAGCACCTTCATCCGGTACTCGATGATGTCTTTCAATAGGTCATTATCCCTGAACCATAGGAACCTTAGAAAGTTCCGATGGTCCTCTCTGACAAGAAAGCAGTGGAACATTTTCTGTATGTCCGCCATGATTGTCACTTGCTCTTTCCAGAAACGGATCAGGACTCCTAACAGGCTGTTATTGAGGTCGGGGCCTGTCAACATTACATTGTTGAGGGAAACACCACCTTCCTGCACACTAGAATCGAAAACAACCCTGATTTGGTCAGGATTTCGAGGGTAATAAACTCCAAATGTTGGCAGGTACCAGCACTCCTCATCTTGCTTCAGAGGGGGGGGCTGGCTCGGCGTGATCGTCCTCAAAAACCTTTTCCATAAAAGCTAGGAACTGTTGTTTCATCACAGGTTTCCTGTTGAGGGTCCGACAAAGTGAGGTAAGGTGAGTGAGTGTCTGTTTTTGATTGTTCGGGAGTTGTCTTCTTGGCACCTTGAAGGGTAATGGAGCAACCCAGTTGTTTTTCTCATCCCTGTACACCTGAGTCCATGAACTTTAAAAAGGCAGCATCTTCGATGGATAGAGCAAGCTTATTATCATTTTTCGTCGTTTGGAACAAGTTGCAACCCAAGCAATGCTCTGTTACTCTGTCTAGATTGTACCTGCATACGTTGCTGAGGCCATTCTGCTGCTCCTTGCCGTGACACACTCTCTCTTTCAAGTCCATAAAGTTGTTGTAATGTGGCAAGTAGGAAGGACGTCCATTCTCCAAAACATGGGTCTTGAAGGTGCTCACGCTAGGCTTGTGGGCGTGTCCAAGACATACTTCCCCAACCACCATCCAGCCCAGATCCAATCTCTGAGCGAAGGGGGCATCGTGTGGTCCATCAATCTGCTGCCACACCTTATGCACTCTCACAATATCTCTCCCTAGCAAGAGAAGGATTTGCGCATTTGGATCAAGCTCCGGAATGTGTTTTGTTGCAGACTTCAGATGAGGATGGAGTAGAGCTACCTTCGGCGTGGGTATTTCTGACCTGTTGGTGGAAATTTGATTGCACTCGATCAGTGGTGGCAAAGCAAGGGTAACTCCTCCATTCACGGGCTCGATCTCGAAGCCTTCTGCCTTTCAGCCAGACATGTCAACTACTCCAGAGCATGTTCTTAATGAGTAAGGAGAGGAGTAGCTCTGGACATCGAATAGGTCGAAGAATTCTGACCTTGCCAATGAGCGGTTGCTCTGGTCATTGTGTATGGCATACATATTGACTGCCTTGTCACGCTGCCCCTTGGGAAACACTCGACCCAGACATATTTTAGAGCTGGCTGCTCTTCACCACAAATCTCAGTGCAGTGTGAAGTGACTATAGGTGCAGACGCAAGATCTTCTCCTTCCTTACTGTGCTCTGGTGCCGGAGTTGGAACTTTAGATGCCAGAGGTGCTGGACCAGGATGCATAGCTGTGATGTGGCGATCACTTTCACACTCGCTGCATCTCGTGGGGACTTGACAGTTTTTGGCTAAATGGGAGATTGATGCACAAAATCTATAGCATATACCATTTTCACGTAGGAACATCAAGTGTTTTAGCTCTGAATCCACAGCATTTCTTTAATGGGTGGGGCTTATGATGGATTGGACAGTTCTTTCCTGGATTCTCAACTTGCTTAGGGGAGACGTCACGTTCAATCTCTGTGGCAATATCTATTTTGTGGACTGATACTGGGATCCTCTCTGTCCGATAGCCTGACTTATCTCTCACAGGAGGACTGCTGTTGCTGGGGAGAGTGAAGCTCATGTCGTTCCTGGTTTGTGTTTCATAGCAGACAAATTCAGCAAAGAAGGAGAATGGGGGGAAGAGCCCGTAATGTTCGTCTTTGAACCTTGAGCCTTGAGATATCCACTTCTCCTGTAGGGCATATAGAAGTTTCTCTACTATGGGACCAATGCCACAAGAAGTATCCAGGAAGGTCAACCCAGGTAGGTATCCATCCTCTTTAGTGGACTGAAACTCTATAAGGAGGTCTCCGAGCTCCCTAAGTTTGATATTGTCCTTGCTGGAGATCCTAGAAAACATATCCAGTTCCTTGAAAAGAGCATTTTCAAGTACCTCAGGTGAAGCATAACACTTACTCAGTCTATCCCATGCTTTGCCCAGTGCTGCATCAGGATTGTTGACATGCCCCTGACGAATCCTCCTGACACGGTAAGATGATTCGTTGCCCAGCCACTTGATCAAGAGGTCCATTTCCTCACTAGCCGAAAGGTCGAGACCTCTGATGGCGTTGTTGAAGGAAGACTGCCATGCCCTAAAGTTCTCAGGTCGGTTGTCGAACTGATTGAGCCCTGTAGTCACTAGCTCTCGACGTGCTAAGTACTTAACTAAGTCTGTCATCATGGACGTCTTAAGTTGGTGAGCTGATGTTGTATGGCCATAAGGGGTGTAGAGTCGAGCTGAAGGGATCATATTTTGGATCTGTGGTTTAGAGTGTGGCTTATCTTTATCCCAATAAATCTTTTTGGCATGAGAAAGTGCTTTAGAGGGTGTCAAGTCAGGAGGCTGGGCAGGCTCTTCATGAGATTTGACAGCCTTCTGGCAGGAGGGGCTAGTTTCAGAAAGACCATATGGGGTTCCCCATGTGTCTAGGCTGTCATCAGATTGGCAGGGTAAAGGTGCAAGGTCATCGTAACGTGAGGCTATATGTAACTCGTTCTGTTCTCTCACATATGTACTTGTGCGATCCTCGATCTCTCTCTTTAAAGACTTCTCACTGTGCTTACTGTAAGGTGCTCTAACCTGTTCTTCAGCTTCTTCCAAGACCTCTGCCTGTGCACTGGCAGCTGCTGCTTCTCTCTGGAGAGCCAAAGTTTCCAGTTCAGCATCCAGTTTTGCTTTTTCTAGAAGCACCCGTGCATCCCCTGCTTTCTGTCTTGCCTCTCTATCAACTTGCTCCAATTTCAGCTTAGCTTCTCTCTCAGCTAACTCAAGTTTTAATTTAGTTTCTTTCTCTGCAAATGACACATGTACGCGTGCCACTTCTGCCCTTGCACGGGCCTTGGCTGCTGCACTGGCTGAAGATGCAGATGTGTGCTCGCTGCCTCTGCTGCTGTCATGAGAGGTTCTGTCGTTCTCTTTAGCTGGGTCCATGATACAGTTTCATATGCTGTGTTTGATCTGTCACAGTATGTGACGTTGAACCGGCTGGTCACTTGCCTTATTACTGTACTGTCCTCCTAATGGTGTTCTCTAACCAAAATTAGAAAGCCAGCCAAACTCCCTTAATCAGGATATAGCTTTCTAGCTCCAGGTTTAATGCAGACTCTTGTTGAGCATGTTGACATAGCAAGGTGTAAAACTGAAACAACAGAAATACATTGAATGAATTACCGTACGACTTGTGAATGTACAGACAGTATGTCTACTAAAACACAAAATATGAAGCCAAAATTACACAAACTGTATTCAAAATAAAGTACATGCATCTTATATGCTTCTGTGGCATGATATAATGAACATGTCTTATTCTAGAGACACAAACCAGCCAAGGCATTAATCTAATAAAGAAATGAAAACATCCGATCAGTGACAAATATTCATGAAAATACCCTTGCAAACAATAAATGTTACTTAACCCTTCTTCACACCTTTGCATAGTGGTTCTGTCGTTCTCTTTAGCTGGGTCCATGATATAGTTTCATATGCTGTGTTTGATCTGTCACAGTACGTGACGTTGAACCGGCTGGTCACTTGCCTTTTTACTGTACTGTCCTCCTAATGGTGTTCTCTAACCAAAATTAGACAGCCAGCCAAACTCCCTCAATGAGCAACACGAGAGTCAGGATATAGCTTTCTAGCTCCAGGTTTAATGCAGACTTGTGTTGAGCATGTTGACAGAGCAAGGTGTAAAACTGAAACAACAGAAATACATTGAAAGAATTACCGTACGAATTGTGAATGTACAGACAGTATGTCTTCTAAAACACAAAATATGAAGCCAAAATTACACAAACTGTATTCAAAATAAATTACATCCATCTTATATGCTCCTGTGGCATGATATAATGAACATGTCTTATTCTAGAGACACAAATCAGCCAAGGCATTAATCTAATAAAGAAATGAAAACATCCGATCAGTGACAAATATTCATGAAAATACCCTTGCAAACAATAAATGTTACTTAACCCTTCTTCACACCTTTGCACATTTATGTGTTTTTTTGAATTATATTTTTTACATATCTCATTCATTTCTTGTGCAAATAGCTTAAAATTACATCAGGTTGTGTATTTTTGTGTGTTCTAACTTTTTGTAATATTTTTTTATTTTTAACCTATTGTACACAAAATAAACAAAATATAGCACTAACACGCCTTCGCACAAAAATGTGCGCATTGAAACCTATTCAAACCACTATTTTTGATCTTGCTCTAAAAAACAGCATATACCATGCAACTTCTTATTTCTTGGTTTCATTTGAGGCCCGAGGCCTCAAAGTTTGTGATTTTAGAGATTTACTTGTTTATGACGTCGTTTACCATATATGGCAAAGGGTTCAAATACATGCTTTTTTCCAATAGAGGGTACTTGCACTTGCACGGCCTGGACAAGACATGGAAATCAAAAAATGGGGAGATCTGCTGGGCGCCAACTAACTTAGAAACCCTCCCCTTCAACCCTCAAGGCAGAGGAGTAACCCCTGGACCCACCTGGTACGCCATCACCAGAGTTCACGAGCTGGTGGACAGTTTTGAGTTATTTTTCATCCCAGAGATCGCAGATCTAGTCCTCCACTACACCAACCTCCAGGGAAGAAGAATAATCCCTGAGTGGAAGGACCTGGATGTGATTACGTTGCGCGCTTACTTTGGGCTCCTACTTCTGGCTGGCGTCTACCGGTCCCGCGGTGAAGCCCCCCGCAGTCTGTGGGACGAGAAGACCGGGCGACACTTATTCCGGGCTATCATGTCTATCAAAACATTTGAGATGATAGGACGAGTCCTACGTTTTGATGACCGACTCTCTAGACGCCGGGGAACGGATAAACTGGCTGCAGTCCGGGAGCTCTGGGATCTGTGGATTGCGTGGCTCCCCATGATGTTCAATCCCTCTGATGACATCTGTGTGGATGAACAACTGGTGCCATACCGGGGACGCTGCCAGTTCCGACAGTACATGCCGAAGAAGCCAGGCAAATATGGCTTGAAATTTTGGGTGACATGTGATGTGAAAACATCATATGCATGGAAGGTTGCCATTTACACCGGCAGATCACAAGGAGAGCCAGTGGAGCAGAACCAAGGACGCCGCGTTGTGTTGGAGATGAGGGAGGGGCTGACAGGAGTCACTGTAACATGTGACAACTTTTTTTCCTCCTATGTGCTGTCAGAGGAGCTGCTACGGAGGAAGATCGCCATGGTGGGCACAATGCGGAAGAACCGTACAGAGCTTCCTCCTGAGCTCCTGAGAACCAAGGGGAGAGAGGTCTTCTCTCTCAGAATGTTGAGTCTGAATTTGTGCACAGCACAGGAGTAATAATATTTAGTAGGGTCAAATTACACATTAGATTACATTGCACACACAGAAGGCTTTTTTTTTTTTACACTTTTTTTCAGATTTTTATGTGCTCTATGAGATGTTTACTATTCAGCAGTTTTCATCATCTTTGTTCTGGTCCTTTTTGTTTTATTAGATGGTTTCCGCCTACAGCTGCAGGAGGAGGACCAGACGATGGCCTTTGGCCCTTTTTCACAACATCCTTGACATCAGTGGCCACAATGCCTATGTTGAAGAAATCATTCAAGTCCTGTTGAGTAGTTTGAGCGGTGATGTGTTTATTCAAAGAATACCGGTAAACTGGTGAACCGACAGGCACAGAGCGGATCTGAGCCGGTGAGTGGACCCAGAGCAAGTGATACAGTAGCATTTTATACAGGAAGAACAAAGAACAAGGAATGGCAGGTTCAAACAATAGGTAAACAGAAGGCATGTAAAGGGAGGGGTCTGCTCTTTGGATAGTGTGAGCAGCAGGGGGTCGGGGGAGGTGTGGGGGCACACCTTCAACATAGGTGAACAGCAGGGGGTGGGGGGCGTTATGGGGGGGCACACATTTAACATAGTGATCAAGGTGGGTCCAGACATCCTTTGACCAACTGGTATTACACAAATGTGTATCTGCAGGGTGCTGGAGACAGACAGGAATCAACATTTAGGTCTGGAGGTCAAAGGGCTCCAAATGCGTATTTTCTTCCTCACCTACATCCTGTGGGCGACCATTGACCCATCGTGGAACCAGAGAAAGAACCATCAGAGGAGGCTCTTCCTGGAGGAGTTGGGGAAGCAACTATTTGCCCCACAAATTGCCCGCAGAAAACGCCTCCCACAGGCAAGGGAGGCTGCCAAGCTTGTCTTGGAAATGCAGGCTGACTCAGGTGACCCCACCACAAGCTCAACCTCCCAAACTCACATCACCCTGGCCCCAACACACCCAGCCACAAACCTTCCCCTGTGACAGGAGGCAGTGTGCACTATGCCCCACAAGAAGAGTGGTGTTCTGCACCTGCAAGAAGTGTGGCAACCATGTGTGCAAGGAGCATTACAGCACCATCTGCAGCTCCTGCCTGCCCAGAACTGTTCTGTATACCACTGTTGTGTATACCACTGTTATGGTAAAGCATTATGTTGTTATTGTTATGCTGTAAGGTTAAAAATAAACTGAAAGTTCAAAAGTAAATTGATTTCTTTTTGATTTTGAATATTGAACAGCTTTATTTTGATTAGTATGCAAAGGAAGATAATAATAATAAAATAAAATTATAAAACTGACAATGTCGGCAACAACTTGACAAAAACTTGGCAATTGAAGGGTTAAAAAAAAAAAATCAATAATATTTGATATGTATGGTTGTGCAACAAGCCTGTGAATATTCTCATTCATCCAGGTCATAGTTATCTCAAGGAAATTGAATCGAACGCAACTGGATTTGGTTTTTGTCTTTGAAGACGTTTCACCTCTCATCCAAGAGGCTTCATCATGATGAAGCCTCTTGGATGAGAGGTGAAACGTCTGCATTTTTAATAGACTGCATTTATAAAGCACATTACAATACGAGTCAGTAACATCCAGGTAGTTTGTTCTCTCCACTGTCACCAAGTGCTTACTCATGGGGGAAGTAGAGTATGGCTTAGACCTGCGATGACTGGACTTTGTGGTGCCCTGTTTTGTGGCTGTGTTTTTTGTACTTTGTTTTTCAGAGGTGCTTGGTGAGACTGGGTGTGGTTTTCTACTGGCCAGAGCTTTTGCGGATCCACACACTTGTAGCGCATTGGACTTAATCAACACCTGCTCTTATACCCTAGTCTTCCCTTGGCAAGCTGCCGGAAAATATTGTCGCCAGCTCCAGTGGTACTTGGTTTCTGTCACTGTATCTAGAGTTCATATGTTAGAAGCTTTCTTAAATTTCACTCACCAGCAATTTAATCCATGTTTTTTCCCTTTCCAGTGTGACTGGACCAGTTCTTTGTACCAGCTCCTCGACCACTCGCCACCCGGCCTCCTGCACCTCTGCCACCCTGCACAACCCTGACTGCCTAAGCTGGCTTTCTGTGTAGTCTCCCCTGTACCACCTGCAGAGCCAGCTGCCTGCACCTGACCTCACCACCTCTACCTGTCTGCTATTTTCATCGTGTTCTATAAAATCACCTTTCGAATCTGCTCCCTGTACACCACTACAAACTGTTACAAGACCTGCTCAAATAGGAAATCATTCAAATAGGAATGTCATGAGATAACGTTTGTTGTGAATTGGTGTTATACAAATGAAGATTGATAGATTGATCTATGCTATGCCGAAGTAGCTGCTGAGGCACAAAATGGTAAAATCTACTACCAGATTGCTCAAAGACCTGGAAGTCAGAGGCCAGAGCCTTGGTCATCAAAGCTGTATTGGAGGCAGCAAAGAGAGGCAACCAGTGGCTTTGGATAAAGAGACGAGACCCCTGCTGGGCCCTGAAACAGCAGGTCAGGGCAACACAGACTGGGTGTTTATTTCACTGTTGAGCCCTCCACAGGCAACGTGGGCTCATTGACAAAATGCTGAGGAAGGAGGGTGCCCACTTGAAAACTCTGTGAAAACCTTCCTTTCTCAGTCATCTCAATGATCACTGTTCAATTCACCATTTGCACAAAGTATATTGACACCTTATCCTGTGTTTTAAAATCTGCATTTGCCAACTTCATGTGTTCCTACCCTACACATACATTGATACTGTGAAATAGCACAGTTTTAGCTCAGAAATCAAATCAGATTTGTTGTCCTGTGACATTGATATTGTAAAAAACGTGTGTGCATTGCTAGCATCCCAATATTGTATTTTCTGAGAGCAAGTAATACAGAGGCTGAATATATGGTATTTAATCTTTTTAAATGTGCTCAGGGGCCTGCTTACACCTCATCAAATCCTCAAGTTGGAAGAAGATATTGCCTTTAGCTTGGTCTGAAGGGAAGGGCATTGACAAAGCTTGTAAAGCTACTTGTGTGATGTAGGTATGGATCAAAGGGCTGAGATCGATTGGCAATCATTTTAGTGTTGGTTGACAGAGGGGAACAGTCTGAACATGCAGTGGGCCTTTGAAAAGGGGGGAAAGCAGGGAAGATGGGCTGGAATGTCTTCTATTTGGAGGATTGGCGTGCAAACAGAAACGTGTTTGAGGGGAGTGAGCTGGCTCCATGTTTGACCTAAAACTGTTTAAACAAGACACCAGCTAATTACTGAAGCACTCAAAATAATCTTTTTCATGAATCAGAATTCTGCAAGAGATCATGGGATACACTAACATGAATAAGTGGAAGTACGCCTATTTATCTACAATGAATTTTAACAAGAAAAAGTATTATTTTAATTGTGTTACTATATGACTTTAAACACGTTCTGCTTTCCTCTTCAGTTTTCTCCGTAGGTGTCTGTTTGTATTTCCTGTATAAAATTGGATTAGATTAGATTAGATTCAACTTTACTGTCATTGTGCACAATACAAGTACAGAGACATCGAAATGCAGTTAGCATCTAACCACAAGTGCAAAAAGAAGCAGTAAAGTGTGTTCAGAATAAATAGTGCAGCAGATTATAGACAGATTTACAGTGTATAAATGTGTCACCGGGGTGTGGAGTTCAGAAGGGTGACAGACGCAGGGAAAAGGCTTCCCCTGAACCTGCTAGTCTGGGTGCGGAGTGACCTGTAGCACCTCCCGGAGGGGAGGAGGGTGAACAGTCTGTGGGTGGGATGAGACCAGTCCTTGACGATGCAATGTGCCTTTCGCTTTCTCTGGAGAGCCTCGATGGAGGGGAGTGAGGTATCTGTGATGCATTGGGCAGTTTTCACCACCCTCTGCAGTGCTTTCCGGTCAGACACAGAGCAGTAGCCATAACAAACTGTGACACAGTTGGTAAGGATGCTCTCAATGGTGCAGCGGTAGAAGTTCACCAGAATCTGAGGAGACAGATGGACCTTCTTTATTCTCCTTAGGAAGAAGAGACGCTGGTGAGCCTTCTTGATCAGGGTGGACGTGTTGAGGGTCCAAGAGAGGAGATGTGGACACCCAGAAATTTGAAGCTTGTGACCAATCAACGTCCGTTCCATTGATATGAATGGGGGTGTATGTGCCATCATTTGACTTTCTGTAGTCCACAACAAGCTCCTTGGTCTTCTTGGTGTTGAGAGTCAAGTTGTTGTTGGCACACCACACTGTTAGGTGCTGGACCTCCTCCCTGTAGGCCAACTCATTGTTGTTGCTGATGAGACCAATCACTGTTGTGTCATCTGCAAACTTGAAAATTGTGTTTTAACCATGTGCAGGTGTGCAGTCATAGGTGAAGAGGGAGTAAAGGAGGGGGCTCAGCACGCATCCTTGTGGAATGCCAGTGTTCAGGATGAGGGTTGAGGAGGTGTGGTGATCTGACCTAACAGACTGTGGTCTGTTGGTTAGGAAGTCCAGAATTCAGTTGCAGAGGGAGGTATTGATGCAGAGGTCACTGAGTTTGGTGATCAGTTTGGAGGGGATGATGGTGTTGAAGGCGGAACTGAAGTCGATGAACAGCATTCTCACAAAGGTGTTACCGTTGTTGAGGTGGGAGAGGGCGGAGAGAAGCACCGTAGAGATGGCATCTTTAGTACTCCTGTTCTGGCGGAAGGCAAATTTGTAGGAGTCCAGTGTGGGTGGTTTTGAGGTGAGCCAGGACCAGCCTCTTGAAGCACTTGGGCGGAAGACATTAAGGCTCACTGCAGTGGATTGTTTTGGCACCGGCACGATGGAGGTGGTTTTGAAGCACATGGGGACAGCTGCTTGGGCTAGTGACAGGTTGAATATGTCAGTCCAGACCTCGGTCAGCTGCACAGCACAGGCCCTGAGGATACGTCCAGGGACACTATCAGTACCCTCAGCCTTCCATGCATTAACCCTGCTCAGTGCCGCACGCACGTCGGGAGGAGAGAGTGTGAGGGGCTGGTGGTCTGCAGGGAGCACAGCCTTGATGCTCATCAGGTAAGGAGGTGTCACTGGATGGAGTGGAGGTGGTGGTTGATTTGTAGCCTGTGATGGCCTGGATGCCTTACCACATGCGTCAGGGGTCAGCGTTACTCTTGAAGTGCTCCTCGATCCTTAGCTTGTGGCTGTGCTTGGCCTTTTTGATGCCCCTCTTCAGGTTAGCCCTGGAGTCCTGCACGGGTTCGGGTATCCGCAGGCACCCGATGGGTGACCCGCACAATTTGGATAAAATGAGTGAAAAATAATGTACTGTGTCGGACACGGAAAGTGTGGATCGGGTTTTGCGATTTCCATTTTCAAGGCATCACGGGCAAAAAAAAAAATCATTATTAGTGACACGTCTACAAAAACATGCCTGCAAAATTTCAAAATGATAAGCATTTATATTTCATATGAGCTTATTCATGCGTGCCCGCGCCTTCCCAGAACTCCCACTCCCCACGCTAGCTTACTTTCGTTTTAAAGAAATGCATGTATCTAATTTTCCTTCGGGTGCAGGTCGGGCATTGGTATCAATTTATAGCGGGTTGGCTTGCGGCATGTAATTTGTGCTACCATCGGAAAATGGGTCGGATGCAATTTTAAGTATGGCGGGTATGGGCAGGTGCGGGTTTTCAAAATAAGACCCATGCAGGACTCTGAACTATATGCCCAACCATCACCTGATCTGAAGGCGGTGTCACATGCTTTCAGCAGGAGTTGGACCTCTTTGTTCATCCATGGCTTCTGATTAGGGAATGTGGTGATCCGTTTGAGGGTGGTAACACTGTCGATGTTGGAGTTTATACAGTCCAGAACGGAGGAGGCATATAAGTCAATGTCTGTGTGGGAGTCAAGGGTGGCCTGAGTGGCAAACATATTCCAGTCACTGTTTTCAAAAGGCTGCTGAAGACTCTGCTCCCTCTGGACAAACTTTGACTGTCCTCACTGTGGGTTTCACATGTCTGATGAGTGGTGAATACTTTGGCAGTAGGAACAGTGAGAGGTGGTCAGATTGTCCGAGGTGGGGGAGGGGGACAGCTTTGTAGGCATCGGCCATGTTTGTGTAGACATCGTCCAGCGTCTTGTCTCTTCTGGTGGGGCAGGAGACATGTTGATTAAATTTGTGAAGTACAGTCTTCAAGTTTGAGTGATTGAAGTCACCCGCAACAATAAAGGCTGCCTCAGGATGGAGAATCTGTTGTTTGCTAATAGCAGTATGCAGTTCTTTCATTGCAGTCTTAGCATTAGCATCCTGGTGGTATATAAGCTGCAGTCACAACAGTAGATGTGAACTCTCTGGGGAGATAGAAAGGTCTACACTTAACCATGAGATACTCTAGGTTAGCTGAGCAGTGACTCCCGATGGTGGTTGCGTCCGTGCACCAAGTTTTGTTGACATAAATGCACAGACCTCCACCTCTGGTCTTACCGGAGTCAACAGCTGTTCTGTCTGCTCGAAGGACCTAGCGCCCCGCTAGCTCGATTGCGCTGTCAGGTACGTTGCTGTTAGCAAGAGATCGGGCATTGGCGAGGAAAAGGCTTGGCCAATGAGGAGTTGGCTTTAGCCTAGCTTTGAGTCCTCCTTGCTTCCCCCGTCTTTGTTTACATTCTCGAAGCCGCCTGTGGTTACTTCCGGTCGATAGAGCGGAGCTAGCTTGTCCTGTTGTTTTGGCAGTCTCTGGGAGTTTGATGGTAAAGTTGACGGAATTGTAGGAACCTATATTCAAAAGTTCCTGTCGGTTGTACGATATTTCTACTAAACTGTGTTTAGCGAAAAGAAAAGAAACAAACAAGCAGATAGCCACTAATTTGCAAAATCTGGAGAGACACAGGGCTTCGCGATCCGTGCCTCAAAGGTCCAAAGCCCAGAGGTCTAATCAGATGTAGACCTTTGAGTATTAAGATTGAGATTTCCAGGTTCCTAGAGCATTTCTAAAGTTGCTCTTTGTGCCTTTAGGAATCACTTCTTTAACTACTTTAAGCCCTGGTCAACCATTTCTGATATCCTCAACATCTTCGGCCCTTATTGGACTTTGCAGTACACACTGAAGAAGATAAAAGCTCTGAGGTGTACAGAAAACCTACACACATAGATCAATACTTGCTGTTTGTCTCTAATCACCCACTGGAGCACAAGCTGGGGGTCATCAGAACCCTAAACCATCAAGCTGAGACCATGCCCACAAAGACGAAGGAGAAAGAACAGAGGCACACCAGGGGAGCACTTCAAGCCTGTGGCTACCCAAAATGGACCTATGTCAAAACCTCTAAAAGATACAGTGCAGACAGAGAGGGAGAGATGGAAAAATTTAACAATATCATCATTCCTTATGTTACGGGAATATGTGAGAAACTCAGGAGGATCTTCAATAAACATTATATCCCTGTTCACTTCAAACCTAGCAACATGCTGAGGCAGAAACTTGCCCATCCTAAGGATAAAACACCCAGGCATAAACAGAGTAATGTAGTTTATGCTGTTCAATGCAGCCAGGGATGCACAGACTTGTACATGGGAGAGACAAAACAACCTCTCCATAAACGATTTGCACAACATAAGAGGGCCAGCTCCTTAGGTCAAGACTCTGCTGTCCACTTACATCTGAAGCAGAAAAAACATTCCTTTCTGGACGACAATGTAAACATCTTGGCCAGAGAAGACAGGTGGCTTGAACGCGGAGTAAAGAAATCCATCTATGTCAAACTGGAACGACAGTCTTTGAACAGAGGAGGTGGCCTAAGACAATACTTACAATCATCCACTTACAATGCTGTACTGAGTTCTCTCCCCAGACAGCTTCACAACCATTCACACCTGGGCTCACCTAGCCTTAGCAACCCACATGAAGGCCGGTTTGACCAATAATCCACAAGTGGCCCTAACGACTCTGAAACTCAGAGCTCACAAGTGTCCTTAATGACTCTGAAAGAACACACCCACACAGAGTTTACCAGCCTGCCATGAGAGGTGAAACGTCTTCAAGAAACTGAAACAAGTCCAGTTGCCTACGATACAGCACCTGTAAGTAAGGAGCATACTTCCGGTTAGCAGGTCCTCCGGTCTGCCCACAAGACTGAGGCAAAATATTTACTGTACTGATTAAATTATAATTGACCGAGTGCCCATTTCTCTTACGCATAGTGGTAGGTAAAGTTTGAAATGTATACATTTAAAATTGGAGAAATAATGTCGATTAATGTCCGGCTTACACTAGCTGTCGGACAGCCCCATAATTTTCAGGCAATAAAGTGAGTCTTGAGTCATTTGCGGAAGATGGTGAGTGACTATGCTGTCCTGACATTGGTTGGGAGTTCATTCTACCACTTAGGCGCCAGAACAGAGAAGAGTCATGACTTCGCTGAGCAACCTTTGTTTGTTCTCAGTGATGGCGGTACCAGCCAGCCATCTGATGTAGTGGGCGAAGTGCTTGCGCTGGGGCATGTGGTCTGACCAGTGTTTGGAGGTAGAAGGGTGCAGTTCTGTTGACAGCCTTAAAGGCCAGTACCTTTGTCTTGAATTGGATGCAGGCCAAGACAGGAAGCCAGTGGAGGTCACAGAGGAGGGGGGTCACATGGGAGAATTTGGGTAGATTGAAAACAAGGCGCGCTGCAGCGTTCTGGATACGGTGCAACGGTTTTATTGCAGAGCCTGGGAGTCCAGCCAAGGGCGAGTTGCAGTAGTCCAGGCGGGAGATGACCAGCACTTGGACTAGGAGTTGCATTGCGTCCTTTGTGAGGAAAGACTGGATCCCGTGGATGTTGTAGAGGGCAAACCTGCAGGATAGTCCGTCATTGAGGATTACGCCCAGGTTCCTCGCAGACGATGAAGGCAATACTGTGATGTCCTCAACAGTGACTGACAGATCCATGCAAGGGCAGACTTTCCCCAGGAATTTAAGAGGCATTATTGTGAAACCACTACATTTTGCCCTGTGGACCAACGTAGCTACTACACACAATGGCAATTACCAAAATAAACCACCAAGTTCTGAACTGACACAAGTATGACAAAGATTAACAAACAGTAAGACTTAAAAGATCAAACTTAATAACACCTCTACTAGTTTGCTCTATGGGACCTCATTACAGAAAAAAACTTTGTATGGTAGTGAATGAAGAGAGACAAATCATTTTTTGATCCGGTCTGAATTGTGACATGAATTTCACGTTTGTCATAAAACTAATGACATATCAGACTGTGAAAATACGTAATAATACACAGTGTAAAAATACACAGCCAGCAGTCCAGTTAGTGACGTTGTCTCATTTAACACTCACCAAAACCTGTAACCTAAACATTGTAGAGCTGCTCCTGTTTATTATCACCTCACAGAACTTACCAACTCTCCTTTCTACAAATGCAGTTGTCAATATGAGCAGATTTATTGTGATTTTCATCGTTTTTACTACTTTTTCTGTGCTGACTTAGAGGCCATTTGGTGTTGGTAATGTATGTTGAGTGAGACGATGTAGTTCACTGAGCGATTTCATTTGACACAAAACTAGACTTTTTACTTAAATTATGACAAAACTGCAACTTTCTTGACTTGGAAAATGATCTGTTAAATTGGGAAATGTCATATGTGTGATTCATGACACAATTAAAACAGGTCTCTCTTCATTCACCACCATACAAACCTTTTGTGAAATAAGCTCCAGTGGAGCAAGAGTTTAAGGTTTTCACAGAGGGCATTTCACTCATAACTCATTTAGAGAGACTGTCCTTACATAAACTAAAGATGTGTAACATTAAGTTACTGTTTGTACTTGCATAAGCCTATAAGTGAAACATACAGTCTGACGTATAAATTTATGCCCCGCTTGAAGGCAGTGTGGAGATCGCTGTTAATTAGCTGTGGCAGAGTGTGATACATCCAGATTAACTTGTGATATCACATTAACCAGTTGTGCAGGTATACGGCATATAACTACTTATTTTTCAGTTGGCATTGCGTATACCCACTTCTAAATCTTCTCTGATGCCCATCTTCATAACATTGTTTGAGGGAACTATAGTTAACTGCATACTTGTGGACGCAACCGTCACTCATGCTAATGTAGCTCCTGTAGGAGAAACACTACTTTAATAAACGTAATTAACCACTGGGGTCAATTATACACTCGTAAAAGGGGCACCACCTCCGTTGTTTGATCTATTTGAATAATCCGGAGGAAATTAATCAAATCTGGACTAAACAAGTTTAGTTTATAACAGTCCTAATCAATTTAAATTGACATATTCAGTTTCATATTTCATAATTCATAATTCAATCTCAGATTCTACAGCTGTAAGTTCTTTTTCACAGTTCTATGGTTCTCCACCTTAAAATTAAACTTGCACAGACAACAACATACAATTATATATGTTTATTAACTAATAGTTCAGGGTAAATAAATGAAATGGTAATTTAGATTAACTATAACAGAAAATAGAAAATGTGACTAATGTGCAGATGGTGAAATTGTGGGTCGGGTGAAAGCCTTTAAATATTACGAGAGTAATTTTAATACTAATGAGACCCTAACGGAATTTCTTTTAAGATCAAAAGATAGAAATCAGAAGGTAGAAATCATAACCTAAGACACCAACTCATGTCTCACGTGTGTGAATCCAGCTGTATGGAGATGTTCAGCCTGGGAGTCTGGGAGTCAGGACGTCCGGGCCTTGGTCTCCTCGGGTGCTCTTAGCTCGACTGCGGTCTGCAGTGTCGGTCCAGTAACCCGAGGGAAGTTGCGGCTCGTCCGGTACTCAGCTGATGACACTCTTGGTCCACGGCCCAGCGGGATGTCCGCTTGAGAGCGTTGGGGCAGAGCGTCTGGCACCAATGTCTCTTTCATTGGAAATCGTTTGCACGGTTTCTGAAGCAGTCAATTTCTGCAATGTCTTCATCAATGATGATCTTGATAAAGATTATTCTTCGTTTCTTCGAGTGGTGGTTCTTAAGGTCTGATTTGTAACTAAATCAACTTCTTGACTAAGATAACTGGAGGATAAAACACTGGTCTGGCGGATCTTCTCTGTATCGTTACTTCGTAGAGGATGAATTAAGTTAAATTCACTTCCTCTGAATCAGGTGGTGATACTTAACGATACATATTAAACAAAATCAAAAACAAACAGAACTTCGTTCTGCTAGAGTTTTAAAAAGTAAAAGTAATTAAAAGAATTGAGGAAAAATCAACACGTGGTTGTTTTCTGTGGAGATCGCTGTGTCGCAAAGTCAAAGTAAAATAAAAGGTAAAAACTTAAAAAGAAGAGATAAGAGAAGAGGACAGTATTGGCAAGAGCGTGAGCAAGAGCACGCCAGCAAGCAAGGGCTAAAGCAAGGGCTAGAGCAAGAGAGAGAGTTTGTCTCTCTTTTTTATTAGGCTCCCTGGAGGGGCGGAGAGATGGGTTCACGCCTTAGACCATATTATAAGTCTAAACTCCTGAAATTTAATTTAACGAAACTATAGTTTTAATGTTTCAAGATCGTGTTTCACCTTTCCCAGAATTTCACCATGGCTTAATATGTGGATTATGCCTACGTGAAATAACATGGCAGGGATTAAATCCTTAAAGGTCAGAAAGAAAGAAAAATTTGATTACAAATAAAACATGTGAATATGCAGTAGAACTGAGGACGAATACATATCTTTTCTGTTTAACATCAATACTTGTTAACACAAACATGTTAGAAACATTTAGTGGCAAATAAGAAGTCTTATTAAAAGTTCTCCTTGAAGTCTGATCCATTCACAAGTCTCACCCTGTACCAGACACAGAACACAGAACAGCATGTTGTAAACAATGACTTGACAAGGGGGGAGGAAGAAACCAGATACCCACACCATCTCCCTGTGGAAGCAAGACGAGAGGGAAAACACTAGTCCTTTCTTGATTTACATTTGCAGATAGGTTAATCATGACATCTTTTGAAGAAACAGATCATCTGTCCTGTTGAAGGAGGAAGGAGGGTGTCTGTCTTATAGAAAAAGGGGGTACCAATGTGTTAGTTCACCATCAGTTCATCAGTCATGAATAATCAAAACAGCGTTTGTCTTGAAGGTTTTATTGCAAGGACAACATCGTCCTCCTTTAGCCAGATGTAGGGATGAAACTGCGAGGCGCCTCTCCTGAAAACAGTCTGCTTGGGAATGAAGGAGTAATTAGTAATTAGACATTAGATTTTGTGAAATCCAGAGACGCATGGGTTCCTACATTCCTCAGGGATTTAAGCTGTTACTTTTTTGTTATTTTTCAATTTTGTCAATCTACCCCGTGACAACACGTTAGTTAAGGTTGTAAGGGATATGGCCGTTGGTAGCTGTTGTTGATTTTGTTTATATTCACCAAATTGTAATTTTATGGGTTATTGTTCTTCAGACGATGGGGCTAGCTAGCTAATATGTTCTAACAGCAGTAGTCACTTGTTTCCATAGCAACGGTAAACATCACGTAATGTGAATACTATAGAGTGCAGGTTCAGGCTACATTGTAAATACAGATAAGATCCCTTGTATTCAGCACAGTATGCAAAGGCTCTTGCTTCTGTCAATGCATCAATGCACTTACAGCTTACAGTGGAACTAAACACTCAACTCATGCTTTGAGTAACATGCAAGAAAATGTTCTGCCTGAAAAGATGACGGTAGTCTTTGTGAATTCATTACACCCCTGGCTGTAGTGCAAGAAATTAAGAAATTGGTACAAGGAAGGTGCAATCATTCAACATCACTAACAGTACAGTGATGTAAAAAAAGAATACCGGCCTACTGAGAAAATACTATTTTTTATTTTTTTGTAAACTCAGGTAACAAGAATGCATATTGATTAACCTTGAGACCTCAAAAACTGTGAGGATTCTGAATCCGAAACGAGGAAAGAATTGAGTTTCAGTGACTGTTTTTGCTCCATGGTTTCCAGAACAGAACAGTAGACTGCTCACTGTACAGTGCCAGAAACAGGCTATGATAACTACAAGGTGAAAATGTCTAGAAATGTGTCATAAATGCTCTTTAACTCTGAAACCTCTTCATGACTGTCTTTGCCCATTCAAACTCCCTCAGCTTGAGTTTCCATTTAAATCACCTTCCATGAAGAAGGATAAAGACCACTGCAGGAAATACTTTGCTCACAATCTATACCTACACTATATACCAGTCTAATTTGATTGAGTAAAGAGCTGGCATTAGGAGCAGTACAATGTTTTGTAAGAATTCTCAAAATTTAAATACGTTAAAACAATGCACTTCTCATTTTATTTTTCTCCACTTCTCCCCTGAAAAAGAAACAATCTACATATAAAAGTGTAGAGTAGAAAAGCACAATTTTAGTCTCATAAGTAGGTTTCCAGTTTGATTCTAGTATATTGTCTCTGCTGAAACAGCCTGAGATTAAACTTCTTTCATGAAATAAGAGTATTTTTGTGCTTGGCATCAAACAGAACTTATGAATGGGCTAATTTACAGAGTAACAAAATGATTAAATGACCGGACTGAGGTTGTGAACTGGCCACAGTCAGTCCCCCGGCCACCAGTTGAGTAAGTCTATTTTAGGTGCTGCGCAGAGGTAATGCTTGGATGGAGAAACTAAAAAAGATAATTGTAGCAACTATCTGAAAGCATTTTTGTTGTTGTTTGTTACATTTGTTCCGGAAATTGAAATCTATCCATCTGCCTCGTCTGGCTTTATGGTTTCCATGTTTATAGTTATTTTAATGTATTTGTTTTTATTACAACCATTTATCCCCTTTTTATCTATATTTTATAAAGATTTGTATTTATAATTTACTGTTGTTATTATTATTATTATTATTATTATTATTATTATTATTATTATTATTATTATTATTAAATTAAACATTTTTAAATCAACTTTTATATGCAATATTTTATCTTTATTTTTATTGCTAGTTTTTATCTTTCATTCTCCATCTCGCCTTTTCTTTTATAATTGCAATTGGTGTGCATTAGTCTCTAAACCCATTTTTGTTTTCTTAATATCCCATGTTTTTTCAATCACTTGTAAATCACTTTGAACTGCATTTTAATTTGTTTAAAAGGTGATATAGAAACAAATATTGATTGATTGATTGATTGATTGATTGATTGTTCACAGGTGTGGTGTTGTCATTTAACGCACAGTGACTTTTTTCTTGAAAACCTACTCGCAGTTTGAATCTTGTTAAAATTCATATTCGCTTTTTAAGCATCACTGGATGTCATGTATGAGAGCTAGTAAAAATAAATGGAACGGTCAAAGTTATCCTGTTGACATTAAGGTGTCAGATTCATGTCAACTCATGCATTTAGTCCCAGCCAATGGGCAGCTGTGGCTCAGGAGTAGAGCCAGTTTCTTGTTATCGGAAGGTCACTGGTTCGATTCCCCTGTTCTGCATGTTGAAGTGACCTTGGGCAAGATATTGAACCCCAAACTGCTCCTGCATGGCAGCCACTGCCATGTATGTATGAATTACTGGAAGTTGCTTTGAAAAAAGCGTCTGCTAAATGTAAATGTAGTAGCCTTTGAGCGAAACAATGTATTGTTATTTCTTTCACCAGTCTATTCTCATGTTTATTACACTGAACAACAATCTCATTTTTCACAAGGTGAGGGAGAAGACCTAAAACATTTCTTGTGCACACAAAAAACCTCTTAGCCATGTTAATCCATCCATCAGACAGGTGTGGAAATGCTGATAAAACACCATGATTATTTTTCAGCTGTGCCTTGAGCTGTCACAATAAAAGTTAAAAACTCTAAAATGTGCAGTTTTATTACACAACACATTGAGACATGTCACAACTTTTCAGGGAGCTTTCCATTAGCATGCTGACTGCCAGGATGTCCATCAGAGCTGTTTCCCATTACTTAAATGTTTATTTTACCACCATAAGCTATCCAGTGTAATTTCCAAGAATTTGGAAGTAGTTGGCCTCAGTTAACTGTTAGAGAGTGTGGTCGTCAGTCTAAAAGTTGATGACAAAAAACCTGTCATTTCTTTACAACAATACCGAACCTGGCAACCTCACTTTGACGACATCTACTAAGCTACACGTGGTTGTTGTTCACCAAGAAATAGTCCCAACATGCATATCCCCTGAACTGTTAAATTTGTGTGTAGAAACATCAAACAACATGTTAATCAGTAAGCGCTAGAGTTGTTGGTAGGTGTGTTGTTGAACATTTCACAGAGCCAGGCTAACTACTTACCCCGTTTCCAGTCTTTGTGCTTAACCTGGCTGACTCACCATGACTCCAGCTCAATACTTAACATGTAGATAGTGTGAGATTGGTGATGATTTTTTAAAAATGTTTTCACCCTCAGAGAGTATTTTCAAACAATTCCTTAAAGCCCATAAAAATGCATGTTAAAAAAACTAAGATCAAGGTCATTGAGGATGTATGTTTTCCACATTGCTACAGTGTCCTCTAACTGCATCAGTATACCCACTAGAACACACTCATAAATCTTGGCTTGGAGATGGCTCATGTTTACACATGAAGGAGAGTCTGAACTAACCGATTACTCAAAAGTACATTGTGTTCATGTATACAGCATAAAAAAACTAAAAAACTAAAAGTATTGATTGAAACAGCACTTTTTTAAACATAGTGACAAAGTGCCGTGCAACAAAACCCTAATATAATATTTAGTTCTGATTTTTTTTTTTTAATTATCTAAAAGTGAGAACAGATTTTTTTTTTTTTTGCTGTACTGTCCTCAGGTAAACCCTTCCAGAATCCAGGAGCCTTAATTGTAAAGGATCTGATGAGCTCAGGGAGTGAGAGGGGACACAAGAGAATAACCGGTTACATGTGGGTGCAAGTCCTATGCGTATTGTTCTCAAATAACAACATACTGTAAGTCAGTTTAGTCTATTTAGCCCAGAGCCGGTTCAGACCTCCATGGGGCCCTAGGCAAAATTCTGCTAAGGGGCCCTCCTTACTGAACCCCAAAAAGTTCAACAGTCGCACGTGACACCCAGTGCTTCCACTCATCCCCCCTTTAAACATATTGCATCCATCAAATTGGCTGCACTTGTTTTTCTTTCATATACTTCAAATGTAGGTGATTTAGATTATTATTTAGCCTATTTAGCACCATTGTCATAATATTTCACGACATTTTTTTATTCACTAAGGCCCAGTCCACACGTACCAAAACATTTTTTTTCCCCGTCTTCCTTGGCATCGTTTCAAGAATATTTGCGTCCACATTGACGATTCAATACGCTGTAGTTCTGATTTAGCCCTCTGTCATTCTATCTTGTGTCAAACACCAAAGATTGTGTACTAACTTTGACTTGCTTAGCATGAATGGTAAAGCTCATGGGGGAGCAGTGCAAACTTTTGCCCTTGTAAATAAATGACTGAACAATGACTGCCTGTAGTGACACATGATGAGTATTTAATAGAGGAGTGAGATGAGATTACAAAATGCCTCAGTTTCTGTCTAAAAAAAATGATATTCTCATCACTCCTGACCTTCATTGCTGGGCTATGTGGGAACCTTGGCTTCAGATTGCTGCACAGTTGACAGTTTGATCAAGTCTAATGAATTGAGTGTTCAGCTGAGATCCTGGCCTGCATTCTCACAGGCCTTCTGTGGAACTGCTCTGTATGAGGACTGTGGGAAAACTACAGACTGTTGCTGGGTCACCGCACCAATCTGGGAAATAATTGCTTTGTTGCTAACGCTGTTTTTTGGATGCTGAGGATGGGAAGGCAAAAGTTGTTGATTTCCGCACCAAACACTGTGGGTAAATTGTTGCCATAACTTAACAAATGTTTTTTGTGTTTTTCCACCCAACATAGTAAGGTTAAAAGCAGGAGAGTGACCTTGACACAGCTCTTGTGCATCTATTAACGATCTAAAGCTCTCCATACTGCAGTCATTAAACCTACCTATCTGTCTGTGTACCATATGTAATATGAATCCATAAGAGTGGAAATAATGGAGCCATTAGTGGGGCACAGTGTAAGTCAACAACATAACAAACCCACATTTATTCCTTTGCAGTTCAGCATCGAACTCCAGATATTAAATACTACCAAACCAAAAGGCTTGCATTAAAGAAACTTCACATGACCACTGCCAATATCTGCAGAGATGATTAAGTGATTAGTACATTTATCATTATGTGCATGATCTTTCCAGTTTCTTTCCATAATGCATTCAGCTTCATGACTTTCATTCATTGTTAAAGATGTATGCGTGTGCTATATCTGCAACTGTCATGGAAATATCACAGTTGAAATATTTATCATGAAAATCAGGTGGGCAGAGCCAAGTGGCTAACATGTGCAACGTGCAGTGTTTACAGTTTGTCTGCTGAAACATTACCTGGCCCCAAGTGTGCTAGTGACGTTGAGCACAAACTTATTTAGAGATACACACCATAAAAGCAGACATGATGCTTGAAATAAGGAAGGTCTTGAAACGCAGGGACCCTCTTCAAGACAAGCCAGCTAATCCGGTGATGCAAAACATACCTTAGGGCATTCATTTCAAGCTGCCGGCCCCCAGGCCACTTCCTTCTTGAGGCAGCAGAAAGTGACAATACCATAGATCTGTGCACACACACAAGTATGAGCAGCAGCGCTCCTCCTCCTCACTTGAATATCAGTGTATTTTCCTCGTACAGTATGCAGTCACACAGAGATGTTGATGGGACAAAGGATTGTTAAACAGCTGGGCAGAGTGTCCAGCAGCCACGAAACATATCCCTGTCACTCAGTGAAGACAAGTGCCACGGTTTAATAGCAATACTCCATGCCACACTTCCTGTTAAATTAGCAAAATGGATTTGATTAGCCCTAAACGCACCAGCGCCTTGTGCTCTAAACTGTGCAAATAGTGCCCAGAGAATCTATTTCAACATGTAAGCATTACACCACTGGATATTTTGAAGAGTAGGGACATCGCCAGCTGTATTTGTGGTAAGCAAAACAGGTATTTTAAGCTAAATTTGGTCTTTTCTGAAGCCGAACGAAGTGGTTTCTGTGTGCTTGTGATGCCAGATAAAAATGAAAACTGAATTTAAACATAAAGTTTCAACATGACGATGGTTTGCAGAAATGTACATTTATATTTATCTATTTACACATTTAGACATTTAGTCTGCATTGTTTCCATATGAACTGACACCAAATATCTGTGCATGTCTTTGATATCAAACCTGTTATGAGTTCATATATACTAAATACTTAATTGTGCTCCTTTTCTGAGAAACAGCCATCTTATTATAAATCTGCATTTAATCTTTAGGTACATGAGACTGTTGTTTATTCTAATGCGAGAAAATGCCCAAGAATAACCCATAAAAATGTAGAGATTTGTAATATCTTCAGTTCATACAGTCGCAGTCAAAAGTGTCATGGTTTATGATTCAGTGTCTTGTGTTGTGTCTTATGTTTTGATTTCCATGCCCCCTTGCCGGATTTGCTCCACTGCTGGCATGGCTGACACCCAGGCTGACACCAGCCAGTGGTTTCCAGTCAGCGGTCCGATCGACACCTGCCAGTGGTTCTCAGTCGGTGGCCAGGTCGACATCTGCCAGTGGTTCTCAGCTGGCGGCCCGGTCGACATCTTCCAGTGGTTCTCTGTCGGCTCCCAGGCCGACACCTGCCAGTGGTCCTCCGTCAGCTCCCAGGCTGACACCTGCCAGTGGTCCTCCATCGGCTCCCAGGCCGACAGCTTCCAGTGGTCCCACATCGGCTCCCAGGCCGATACCTCCCAGTGAACCTCAGTCGTCTCCCAGTGAACCCCTGTCAGCTCCCAGGCCGACATCTTCCAGTGGTTCCCCCTTGGCTCCCAGGCTGACACCTTCCAGTGGTTCCACGTCGGCTCCTAGGCCGACACCACCCAGTAAACCTCAGTCGACTCCCAGGCCAACACCTCCCAGTGAACCTCAGTCGACTCCCAGGCCGACAGCTCCCAGTGATCCTCAGTTGGTGGCCCTGCTAAAGTCCAGGAGGGTTTCCCAGTCGGCAGTTCGGCTTCCAGAGGGCCTTCATCTTCCCCGCCGGTGTCCAAAGGGTCCCAGCCTTCGTCTTCCCCGCCGGTGTCCAGAGGGTCCCAGCCCTCACCTTCGCCTTCGCTGCAGGCCTCCAGAGGACTTCCGCCTTCGCCGCTGGCTTCCAGAGGGCTTCCGCCTTCACCGCTGGCCTCCAGAGGGTCACAGCTTTCACCTTTGCCTTCACCGCCGGCCTCCAGAGGGTCACAGCCTTCACCTTCACCGCCGGCCTCCAGAGGGTCACAGCCTTGACCTTTGCCTTCACCACCGGCTTCCAGAGGGTCACAGTCTTCGCATTCCCCTCGTATGTAAAATATACATAGAGTACCTTCAGCAACCAATTTTGGTGATTATAGACAGTTGATAACAGCCAGTGACTTTTCTGGGCCAATTTTAATAGGGCTTATTTGATACACCCACATCACCAAATTATGAGTCTGCAATAAATAAGAAGCTGCTGGAAGACAGGTGTCAGTGTTCACAGTCAGGTGTGTTTTACATCAACATGGGCTAAGAGGCTGCACTGCAAGAAAGAAGCCCTTGGTCCAGACGAGGCACCTTAAAGCTCAACTGAAGTTTGCTGCTGATCACACGGACAAAGAAAACTCTCAAAGAAAAACTGAGCTGTTTGGCCACAATGAGCAGCAATATGTTAGGAGGACAGAAGGAGATGCCTTTAACCCCAAGAACACCATACCTACTGTCCAGCCTGGTGCTGGTAGTATTATGCTGTGCAACTGTTTTGCTGCCAGTGGATCTGCTGTTCTAAAGAAAGTAAATAGAATAATCAAGAAGGAGGATTATCTCAAAATTCTTCAGGGAAACCTAAAACCACCAGCCAGAAGATTGGATCTTGGGTGCAGTTAGGTGATTCTTACAGGACAATGATCCCAAACACACATCAGAAGTGAAGTGGTGAAGGAATGGCTGAATCAGGCTACAATTGAGGTTTTGTAATGGCCCCTAAAGTCCTGACTGGAAACCCACTGAGAACATGTGAACTGTGCAGAAAGTTTGTGTCAGGAAGCCAACAAATTTAGTTAACTAACTTCAGTTGAACTGAAGACTGCCATGGTACACATGTTCTTTACAAGTGGATGGAAACTTTTGACCATGACTGTATATTCCATCTAAACAAAAGTTGCACGTAACTACTGTGAGCAAATGAGTGATTCACAAATCAGTACAAGTTGACACACTCATAAATATGAATGGATGTCATATGAGCTGGCTTTTTTGGACTTACAACCTCTCCCTGTAGATATCATGTTTTTTGCATGACTTAGCACTCAGTGAAGCCTGAAAAGTACATCAGCTCTCACTGACGGGTGAGGCTGTCACCTTTTCTTTACTATTAAATGTCACAGTGAGATAGTGTTTATGCAGGTTATCTTTTACCAAGACAAAATTAAAACTGATGTGTAACTATGTTCTTGCTGACTGTGAACTTTTAATCCTGTAAAGTTTGTTTGTGATTACAGCAATAAGTGTAATGATAAGAAGGAGGAGGGAACACAGTGTCAAGGGTGGTTAGGGTAAATGTACATTTCACAGAGTCGTGTTTTAAAAGTATACATGACTTCATACATTTATCTTCTAAAGTTTATAATATTTTATACACTTATGAACAGAAATGTTTCATACATTTATTCCTCTACAATCTTCTAAAACAGTCAATCAAATCTACACATTGCTTCATTAGTATAATTTACTTAATGCATGTTCTTGTGTTATGATTTGCAGGTCTTAAGTCCTGTGATACTTTTAATGCTTGAACTTATACAATGTATTTAGGTGCAGTTAAATAAGAATAGCAGTGTAAATGTCTTCAATGTTAACCAATTTCAGCTAGATATCAGATACCTAGGAATTCTAATTGACTTTTCCATATGAAATTGGATTTACTTAATATTTCTGAGCTATATAAGTCATCATTGAGTATATTTTTAGTTAACCCAACACATTTAACCTTGTTAACACCTGTTCCTTTTTTTTCAATGAACTTATTGTTTTATCAAATGTAAATGGTTCAATAGTTCTTACTCAAACTACTGAAAACTTAGTAAAATCTATTCAGTTATGTTGATTGTCACTTTGTTGCCTTCATTTTTTACTGTGTGGTTCTGCAGTTGAAACTACAGATCTCAGTTTATTAATATTTCTTACATCCAAAAGAATGGATGTGGTCAGCTGCTTAACAAAGGTGTCACCTGATGAGGATTAATCTATAATTGCCCCTGAATTAGGCAGGTTGGAGAGGGTAGCAGAGGAGAGGCCTGATACTAATACATGATGATGTGGGCAGCCTTATCTAGGGCAACAACCACAACCTTCAGTGCCATCCAGTCCTGAGTAGCTTTAAGAGTGTAGATAATATGGGACGACCAATGCAGATTTTCAGGACAGATACTGATACAGATTATTTGAAATCAGAGAGACCAATTACCAATATTTGGAAACACTATTCAAGAACCTAATTACAATTTACCTAAATTCTGTACTTAAGAACAATCTTAAGGTACTTTTCTTAAGTATTTTCTTTTTACGCTATTGTATGCTTTCTCTCCACGGCATTAATTTGATATATTTACATGTATCAGCCAGGCTGATAATCGGTCTATCCCTAGTTGATAACCTAACAGCCTCACTGGGTATGACAGAAAAGTGGAGTTGGATATCATCCACAAATAAATAATAAGTAATCTTAAATATATTTATGATCTGTCCAAAGAGCAGCAAGCATATAAAGTGAATAACAGGGCCCCAGAAACAAAACCTGTGGGACACCACACACGTTATGCACAACCCAAAAAGTAACCTTGTTATCATTGTGTTTAAGTTCTGCAAACATAGCCATGCTGCAATTTTTTCAATCAAGGATTTTCAGTATTTTCTAAATTTTTTCCAGGGATGTTGCTAAAGATCCAGAAGAAGGGAGGATTACACAAACCATCCTGTCAGTGATGCCACCCAGTCAGTCGTATCTGTCAGCCTGCCAGGCTTTGAGCTCTGTGCCCTCGCCACCCTGCCACCCATTTCTTTCCCACTCACTCTTTCACTGCACGATATCTGCTCCCCTCTTACAGTTTGTCAAGTCACAGACAGTTGACAAAATCCAGCATGTCCAGGTAGGCAGTGGAGCTGATGAAAAACGAGGTGATAAAAAACTATGTCAGGGAAGTGGGTCAGCCTGCTCCAGAACACAGAGGTTAGCGCATCTGATGGTTCACACCGCTGATAGGCCTCATAATTAATGGACCTGTTGGCTTAATGCTGTGTGAGAGATTTATACAGCGCACTAATCTGTCTATAAATGATCCAGCACTTTCCCAAAACTTCACACATCACAGTTCTCAAAACTGCAGCACACTTTTCCTAATCAGTCAACTTCAGTGAAATTACTTCTTCAAAAGATCATCATGGTTCCTCAAAGCATACAGCACATAATGTGTTTTATCATCACCAAAAGACAGCACAGTGCCTTATTAAACATTACCTATAGAACAAAGTGATCAGCAGGTGCTGCACTGTGCTGCACGTGGGAATTAATGTCAGTGTTCAATCAGTGTTTAAACAGAGAGTATATTTATATTCATAACCCAGAGTTATTGCTAACTCTCTCCCCCACAGATTGCAGTCAACTGTGCCCTGTGGTGTGGCCCTTGGTATTTTCATGGTCAGGGTCAACTATACGGGGTGGGGTCAGGAGGAATACATTATCATATATTATAGTTGGGTAAGTCAGAGGCTGTTAAAATCATGGCCAATCACGCGTGGAGTCACACTACGATGGCAAGCAGATTGTAATTAAAAAGGTGGAGCTCTGAACCACACTTCAGTCCGTCTTGTAACAAGAGGATGATGTACACAGCCGTAGCCAGGTGTTAGAGAAGTCTGTAGCACCATAGATGGCAGTGGTATGAATAATATCCTGCAACTTCCACCCAAAAGCCAATCATCTGCTTCACAGGTGACCCGGTAAAGATATCAGCCAATCTCATTGTCGCACTGATGGAAGTGCATAATTTAGATTCACAAGAGTTTCAACCATTTTTTTTTAATTGGTGAAATCAAGTGAGAGATAGTGACTCTCTTATTTATTTATTTATTTATTTATTTATTTATTTATTTATTTATGTATTTTGATTGTACCTTGAGCCACAACTGAACCTGGAGGTAGCTGCTGGCCCGTTGCCAATCGTACTGTGCCACCTCCTGGTCTGGGCAACTTTCAGACCCAAGGGAGGTGGTCTGCACGCTGAGGAGTGGCTTTTTTTTTTTGTGGAAGAGAGGCGGAGAGGTAGGATCTAACCACTCCTTCCCACCTGCCTCCACCCGAGCCATGCCCCAAGAGAATCAGGCATGGAGCCCCCACTCACCCTCAACCAATCCCATCCGGCCCCGCCCCTCTGCCTTTATTTTATTATAATAATGTCATTATCATGATTATTGTTAGAGAAAATAATATTAATAATACTGATAATAATAATAATAGTAATAGTAAATAAATAGATAAGATTAAAAAAACTTTGGTTATGGTGATGATATGGTAATAATATTAATAGCAACAACAAAAATAACAATCATAATCATAATATTCAGTCATAACCATAGTTGTACTAATAATAATAACAATAAACACAATCACCAAAAATGAGCATAATAATAATAATTATCACAAACATAGTCATGGTAATAATGAAAATAATGATAATATAGTAATATTAATAATTGTAATAATAATGACAGAAGAGCAAAAGAAAAATAGGAAGAGAGAATATTTTAATTAAAAACAAGAAACCAAGAGAGAAAGAAAAAAGAAAGAAAGAAAGAAAAAAAATTATATATATATACATACATACATACATACATACATACATACATACATATACGTAATAAGTTAATAAATATAAGTGTGTGTGTGTATGTGTTAAATTGTGATGTGTTTTGAGTTGTTAGGAATGGTGCAGGTACAGGCCCATAGAGGAGAGGAATGGGGACCATCTTTCTGTGAAAGCTGTTATTCTGTTGTTATTGTAAGCAGTGATTTTTTTTCCATAGTGATGTGTTCCAAGAGAAGATTGATCCAGTGATTGAAGTTTATTGAGTTTTTTGATTTCCAATTTAGGAGAATTGTTTTCTTAGTGACAGTTAGAGAAATGAGCAAGCTGTTCTTGTATTTGTTTGGTATGGTGATTACTGGAGTGTCTCCTAGTAAGCAGAGCTGTGGGGATGAATTGTGATGAACTGTGGGGAATTGAAGATTTTGATGACTTTCCACCAGGCTGTCAGAGCTGTGGAGATTACTGTGTTTCTGAAGCAGGGATGTCGTTTGATGGTTGTATTTAGGAAAGGTTGATCTGAGAGTGAGATGTTTTGGCAATAGTGCTGTTCTAGGTCTAACCATGAGGTATTGTGATTGGTGATTTGGTGGATCCATTTTGCAGTATATTGTGTTTGATTTGCGAGGTAGTAAAAGTGAAAGTTTGGTGCATCTAGTCCGCCTTGGGATTTACTTTACCAATTTGATGTGGCTGAAGACGGACCTCTTATAAGCATGGAAGAGGAGGATAACCCGCTAGTACGCAGGATTACCAAGCAAGGAGATGTCTTTCACAGACATTAAACTAGCATTTGTTCAAGTGTTCTTTTTGAAGTGCCACTCTGTATTGAGCTGTAAAAGAAGTTGGAGTTGTCACACCATGTGGATGAGCAGTAGAAACCTGTGGGGAAATGGTCGTCTTAAACCTTATTGCAAAGTCACCAGACTTTTTAAGCACATATCAAATTTGACTAGTAATTCTATACATGCAGTACATGTGTTTCAGTGACAAGTAAAAGTGAAGTTCGGGCTCTCTCCCCATTCATTAAGATAAGCGCATGGTCTTGTTTCCCCGAAATAACTGCCCAGGAGCATTGCTAGGATGGCTGTCGAGTGGCAAGGCTTGCCTATAAGGACTTTGGTGCAGGTACTTGCTAATTTACAGCTTATGTACAATGAAGTAATGTGGCTATGTGGGGTCAACAAGACAAATAACATTAAACAAAATCAAACTAGTGTCAATAATGTGGTAAAAATTTGCTTTGCTGGTGATTAACAAAAAACACTGCTGAAGAAAATCTATCTGATGTGAGTCAGGCACAAATGTACATGGACGAGGCAATGTTTTGAAGTTTTATTTGTCAGACCTAGGCTAGGAATGAGGACTCCGATGCAGAGTGAAGTACAAATTGAGGCAGGCTTTATTGTATTACCTGAAATTTCAAAAACCTCTATGACCAGGTGACAAAACAAAAAAAAAAAAACAAAAAAAAAAACACAGGCTGTAGAAATTTAACCCGACTCTCGCCAGATGCATTTCGTTCCGCCTGGCTTCACTCACATCCATCTGGGATCGCTCCCAATGAGAGGTATTTCAGAAGGCTGGGCCTTATCAAAAATCCTTGCATATGATTGGATAAACCACTTGTCTGTCATCTTTATTGACGTGCTACTTCAACCACTCACATCGAAACCAACCTGTGACGTAGCGACGCAGGGAAAACCTAACCTACGCCTAGCTCCACTCACATATGATGAGTGGAGCTAGGCGGAACGAAATTCATCTGGCGAGAGTCAGGTTAGTTCTCTGATGTTCTTTTAACGAAAAAATATTGGGTAGATTGGCCAACATGGATGAAATAGCAGCATCAATGTTGACGCTTGCTTCTGTTGTTTATTCTGTAGCGATGCTGTGAAGAAGATGAAGGAGTCTCCGCCGACACTGACTTAGTTGTATATAAAAAGGTTTATTACAAAAAGTACAGCATCTGAACAAGCACCAAAAGTTGCCTGTGAGAAGACCCGAAGCCGAATGTGGATCTCCTCCCGATCCTCACACAGACCCCACTACTTATACCTGTGTGCTAATCAATCTTAAAAGCACAGAGACAACCTATCATTACCTCATCCTATCTTTCCCAGGGTATAACATCTGGTTTAAGTGTATAAAACTCTAAAACAGAAGTCCGAAGGAATCCATCGCTCTAGGGGCTTTTAACCTTTGGTCTTTGGCCTAAGGCTCCTTGACCAGAACATTCCTTCAAACATGACCATACAGTTTGTAGCTTGACCACAGGTAGAACAGCACTCTGTTGGATGAGATAGCTGATGTGGATCAATAAACAATTCAATTCAATTCATTCAATTCATGTATCAGGTATCAGAAAATATACCTCATTTCCCCCTTCGAGACTTCGCAGAGTCTCGAAAAACAAAAGAATAAAACATGTGTAAATATGGTTATCATAAAATTAGCAGTTCCTCCTAGACATGCTTCTCTTAAAGCATAACTTTAATCATACTGCAAATTTATGGAGTGTGAAAGCGAAAAACCTATCCGGCAGCTATCATCCTTAAAATATCCATCAAACAATCAAGATAGGAAAATTCTCTCACGGCCCCTCTGCCTTAGGCGACCACATATGGTACTCCAGACCAATTAAAAGGAGGAACTTTAATTATTTGTAAAGTTTTATATAGTTTTCAACTTAAGCAAATACATATGAAACCTCAGAAAATAAAATCAAAAATCCAAATTCCAGCTAGTCAACCCATCGCACCTTCCTTTGGACCTTTCCCTGCCTAGTCCCCGTTCCCTAAGCGTTAAAAAAATAAAACATCTGAGGTCCCAATTATATTCACTCAGTATCAAAAAACATCCTACCATGGATACAAAGATAATTTTGTAGATTAGATATCATTCATATAATATCATATAAAAGAAACATCAAAACATATCACACTGCAGCTCCTCTGCAGCGTCAACTGTCAACGTCATGTCGATGATGTATTGGATCTGAACATTTTGTCAGTGTCCTTGTTCAGAATCCTTCAGTCCATTATGATAGTCCACTCTGATTGTCCATTATGTGTCCATTCTGTATCTGAATCCCTTCACTGATTTTTTCCCCACTGTTGTTCTGAAGGGAAAGAAAAAACAACAACCAGTATCTTTGCCAAACCAACAAATGCAAATTAAACATCAAATGCAGAATAATACATATGAAATTTCACAACATCATATTATTTCAAATGATAATCCACATTTTCCATTTCCCCCTTTAACCATATTACTCTCTTATCACTATTTGTACTATTTGTCTGTTTAGACCTATGTGCTGGTAAAGTTTCACAAATCCCTTGACTTTACGATGATAAACAGCACCAAGACTTTGTTTAATTTCTAGTTTTTTACACAATCAATCTCACAATCTTATCCACGAACTCTTTCTCATTATCTGAGTATATTTAATCTGGAAGTCCTCACCTGTTTATGACCTCTCTGCACAAAAACTTGGCAATTGACTGAGCATCTTATTATCTTTCTTCTAACTTCCCCCCTTGCAACATGAGCTAACTCATATTCTTCCTAAATCATCAGACCCATCCTTAAACAAAAATCATAATTTTAAGGAATTGCTGATCTTCACTCCTCCAAATGGCAATTTTTCTTTCAACCTTACAAACACAACTTCCTCTGCTCCTGCCTTCATTTCTCCTATACACTTCTGCTCACAATCCTTCAACACCAACAAAGTCACATGTGGCACACTCTTCTCGATGTCAGCCTCTATTGTTGAATCTCTCTCTAGCCCTGATACTACCAGCTGACACCCCCCTTTTGAGTCTTCTGGGCATCTCTAGAATCCTAGATGGCCTTGATTGACCTCTGAAGTTTCCTCTGACTTACTGCACTCATGGGCAAAATGGTCATACTGTCCAGAATTATAACATACTTCTGAAAATTATTGAAAATATGGTTCAAATCTTCCTCTTCCTCTCCAGGTCTATACTTGACCAAAGGCAAGCTGTAGGTAGGAAACAACTGAAACCACTGTTGATGACTGCGCTAATTGGAACTGAACTTGACCGAACTGTGATTGTGATAATGATTAATTCAGCAGAGGCTGATTCTACATCTCTAGAGCCTACTTCTCCTCCTTCCTCTTGTTATCCACCAGTTGAACTTGATTAAGTTTTCTGAGGATCTCTTGATCTTGCTCTTTCTGATCTTTTTTCTTCTTCCTATATAGCTCCACTTGATGAGCTATATGATCTGTATAAACACTCTTCGTCATGTTTCCAAGACCAACCACCTCGGCCAACTTGCTCCTGACCGGTTGAGGCAGCCCCTTCTCTATTTTGCCTCGCAAAATTGACTGCTCCATTTGACTCAAGTCCGGGTCATTTCCTGTAACATTTCTCCACTTTTGAAAGGCTCTAGAGACATAGGCCCTCGGGTTCTCTTCCTGTCCCAGTGGGTCAATAAGAATATTATCTGGATGTACATTTGTTGGAAATGTATCTCTCAGAGTTCTCCAAATGCGTGCTCTACTTGCAGCAAACAACTCTGGATCATTCACAGCAGTACCCACATATCGATTAAGTCCAGCTCTCTGTAATATCTCTTCCATAGCTGGAACTCCAAGGAGATTAGCCAACAGTCTCTTAATATCTCCTATGGCAAAATGTGTTCCTACCATGAGCTCATCCATCTTTGAGGTCCAAGGATGTGCTCCATCCTGAAGAATGGGTAACTTCTCCATCATATCTGACATATCTGTGTTCTGCCAAGGCTTATACTCAAGATTCTGTCCTCGAACAACCACTGGAAGCATCTTCTTGAATGTCCCAGGATAAAATCCTCTCGAGGCTGAAGCACCCTTACTTTCCCATTCTCCATCACTATCTCCATTTTCACTTTCATCAGAACCATCATCTTCTACTTTCTTTTCCTTCCTTTTTCTACCTCCTTTTCTTTCTGCTCTAGCCAAAATCCGCCTGACTGCAGGATCATATCTACCCATGAACTCCTCCAGATCACTCTGATCCTCATCTTCAGAGTCCATCTTCTTCATCCTCATTCCACCTTCAGTTTCCAACCGAATCATCCTCTTCCTAGTTTTGGAACTTGGATACATCCTTACAGTTGTTTGTGCTTTTCCTGTCTCAATTGTTTGATCCTCTTCATCTTGGATACGATAATTACCCTCGTGACTGATCACTGGGAGCTGGGGATAAACTTCCTTCTCATAAGGTGGGGGTTTTTTGATCGGATCTGTATACGAATACGATGCATTAATTTCTGCCATTAGTTTTTCTATTTCTTTTACATTTTTCCGAATTAATTCCGCGCCTTTTTCATTTTGATCTTTTGTAGCTTTTGAGCGTTTCTGTCCCTCATTCTCAAACAACTGAAGAATGCCAAGCTCTATTTGTCTTTTTTTCTTTACGTTGTTTGCCCTTTCTACCCTTCTTTTGCTCCGCTTTATAGGTGGACACTAGCACCCGCATTGTTTCAATTACATCTGGATTGAGGGTCCCCTCCACTGGCCATGGTTGATCAATTTCAGGCCAGCGCTTATGCCATTTTTCTGACATCTTTGCAATACCTTTAATCAAAGGATTACTCTTCTCTACTACATCAACAGGAGTAATTATCTTCGGATTTTGAATTGTAACTTTCTTTTTTACCATTATCCTAACTTCTTTTACGTTTCCAAATTATAAATTAAAACTAATTACCGAAACTTTAAACTTCTTAAAACTATTGGATCACTATTCCCTCTTTTTTGTTTTATTTTATTTTATTAACTAATTAATCAATTTAATTAATCAATTAACCAGTCAAACTCTTACTTAATCGATCAATCAATCAATCAATCAATCAATTTGTTTATTATTATACACTACTGTTTTTAGAACAATCAGTACAAAAAGAATAAAAGGATGACCAACTTCAAAGGAATCTACAGCCTGATTACGAAGCTCCAGCACTAAATCTGCATTTAATATTGAGTAAATAAACTTCCCTCAAAACAACTCAGCTCAAGCAACAAAACACATCTTTGCAACTCTAGCAAAGTTTAACCACAATATCGATACTCCAAAACCTAATCAAACACATTAACTGGTCAGTCCATTGCCAAGCCTCACTTTGAATGACTACAGCAGGTATAGCTCCTCAATGCACAAGCAGAGGAATGCACTCTTTTAACCCCAAATTGAAAAATATTTGTGTGACAACATATATGAGAGTAAACCCAAATGTATATTAACAAAAGTCACTATAAGTAAATACACATAGAAACATTCAGAAATCTTGGTGAAAGAGTTTGTGGATAAAACTGCACTGGCCTTGATCAGACTGGATTCAGGAGCTGCACACTGTCGTCAGCATGCCTCAATCAGTGTGACGTATTGGCCAGCTGGCTTCTCGTCTCCGGCTCCTCCTCCTTTTTCTCCCCCACTCTCACAAAATATAGGAGGACAAAAGAAGAAACAGAAAAATTAAACATCCTATATACCTAAACACTTTAAACTGCACAAAAACAAGCTCATATAATTTATATCCATTCACTACCAATACTTAGATCACTTTTATCTGCAAGATGTAACTTTTAAACTTTTAACCTTTTACTCCTCCTTTAATCACCATGTTACAACTACATATCCTGCATCCTCAACATGAAATCCTAAGGAATTCCAAGCTATTCCTCTCTTTTATCCTCTTAATAACCTATCTCCAGCAATGTAAAATTACTACTCACACTTCTATTTACTTAATACTCTCTTATACATATTATTTAACACATTTCTCTCGACATCTGTATATGCATACAAATATCCCTACCAATCTCTCCACTTCTCTTTAAGATCACAAACGTCTTTTCTGGGGGCTCATTCTTCAACTAATTATAAATGTCCTCTCATATAAAGGCTCATGTCTTGTTAATCAAAAATGTCTTCTTATAGATCTAATAGAAGCTCATGATTCGTACCAAATTCAGAAAAGTCCCCCAAAAAGCTCATACTTTTTAACAAATTCAGAGCGTTCTCTGAAAAGCAAAGACTAAATCTATTTCCCTATATTTGACTAAATCTTCTACTCTTAATCTTAACCTATGCATGCCCATTCAAACACATAAATCACAGACCATCCACAGCTTCTCACTCACAGACAGGACACAGAGCCTGCACTCTGGACACACACACACACATATACAGCAGCAGAGTCGAGCTCTACTCACCCACAGAAACAGATCACTCAACAATCAAAAACACAAAGCAAGCTTGCAAATCACATAACAAATTCAACTTTATCTTAAGAAATACCGGTTTTCTATCCTAAATTCTTCGAAGATGAGTTCATACTTTTCCTAAAGCATGCTTTAACTCTTTATTTCCTTTTTCCTTTATTTCCTTTATTCTTATTCCTTTTTCCTTTATCTTATCCTCTCTATTTTATCTTTTACCGTTATCCAATTGCCCTGGGCCCAGGGTTTTACTTTCCTATTATTTTTACTTACTATTCCAATCCGACTATTTCTCAAAGCTTACTGTCACTCAGCATCTAATTTACCCTCGTCTTACCGTTAAGAAGTTGAGGTACCATTTTCATTAATCTTGCGGAGTTGTTTAGCTCACCTTATGACCATTGGCTATTCTATAATTTTCCAAAAACTAAGCTCTTTTTTTCACTTTTCTTTCACGTGAGCTTTTTTCCTTTTATTTCTTTTCCCTTAACTTTTATTTCAACTTATTTCTCTATCTTACTATCTATACTACTCCCCCTTTTTGCGTTGTGCACGACGCAAAAATCCTAAATTTAGAACGGAGTCTCTCTCCCCCCTTCAACACAGCATGGCTCACTCACCCACACACATGAATCTTTTCGGTGCGTCCACAGCACACACACAGCAGCCTCAGAGAATGCTCACCGTTTCCGTGGCCATCGGAGCAGGAGCTGGACGTTGAATCTGTCGGTGGTGCTGCAGGTCGCAAATCGTCCTGTTGATCGTGACGCCAAAGTCTGTTGTTTATTCTGTAGCGATGCTGTGAAGAAGATGAAGGAGTCTCCGCCGACACTGACTTAGTTGTATATAAAAAGGTTTATTACAAAAAGTACAGCATCTGAACAAGCACCAAAAGTTGCCTGTGAGAAGACCCGAAGCCGAATGTGGATCTCCTCCCGATCCTCACACAGACCCCACTACTTATACCTGTGTGCTAATCAATCTTAAAAGCACAGAGACAACCTATCATTACCTCATCCTATCTTTCCCAGGGTATAACATCTGGTTTAAGTGTATAAAACTCTAAAACAGAAGTCCGAAGGAATCCATCGCTCTAGGGGCTTTTAACCTTTGGTCTTTGGCCTAAGGCTCCTTGACCAGAACATTCCTTCAAACATGACCATACAGTTTGTAGCTTGACCACAGGTAGAACAGCACTCTGTTGGATGAGATAGCTGATGTGGATCAATAAACAATTCAATTCAATTCATTCAATTCATGTATCAGGTATCACAAAATATACCTCACTTCCTCGATGCGAGCCGCCATTGTTGTCTGAATCAAAACAGTCGCTTCTCCGCTAAGTCACATCTATGAAACTCCCGCCCGGCGGTCCTGATTGGCTCGACCATAAAATCTGGTGCAGAAATACCTCTCAATGGGAGCGATCCCAGATGGATGTGAGTGAAGCCAGGCGGAGCAAGGCGGAACGAAATGCATCTGGTGAGTGTCAGGTTAGTAGAAGTTACCTAAATTCACAGAACAGGGAAAACAAAGAACAGAAATCACTCCTAAGGAGGCTAACAACACTGACTAAACTAATCTACACTACCAACTCAGCTATGAAAACTTCAAACAAAAGGGCACTCCAACAGAGGCGAACAGGGCTATAAACTTTTCTATGAAAACTTCAAACAAAAGGGCACTCCAACAGAGGCGAACAGGGCTATAAACTTTTCTATAAAAATTACAACAGAAAATCACTCCAAAGGGAGGCAGGCAAGAAAACAAACAGAAAACACCAAAAGAACAAGGCTAAGAAAATTAACAAAAAAAAAAAAAAAATCACTCCAACGGAGGAAAGCTAAAGACTGCAAACAAAAACAGGCTGCTACACTGCACTATAAAATTCTATCAAAAAGTCACTCTTTCACAGAGGTAAAGAAATTAGGCATACAAACCAGGATAACTAGACTTGATTCTAAGGCTGTGAGATGGGCTGGAGGTGTGCGTCAGGACAAAACACTCTGGCACAAGACAAAGGGAGACGCAGACTATGGCTATGTCCCAATTCAGGGTCTGCATCCTTCGAAGGACCCAGCCTTCGCGGTCTGTGAAGGCTGGGTCCTTCGGAGAGACCTGCGAGGCCCCGTCAACCGTTGTTAAATGGGACGGTCTAGCCCCCGGAGCATTTCCTGGTTGCGTCACCAGATGTTCCTGCCCCTACCTGTACGTCACAATTCATGCTGCCCAGGTCCGCGAAAGTGACAAGAAGAGTTAAGTTTGACTGTCAAATATGTTTGAGCTCCAGGAATTCCTGATTTCCTTTTTAATCCTCCTCCTTGTGGAAGAAGAGGAGAAGCGGCTGTGGTTTATCTCCGGTTGAGAGGACCGCGGAGAGGTGAACCTGTTATTGAACCCACAGTAGGCCTACTGTTATCGTTATTATCATTATTAGCTAGCTAACAGTTAGGGGTCATTAACTTACCGATACATTACCTTAATGCTGACATGTAAACTGTTGATCGCCACATATGGTTTTATTTTAATTTAAAAGGCATTATTCCTTTTTAAAGTGTTTGGCAGATAGTTTTGTTTGTTGTAATAATGTATTAGGCTATTATTATCATTATTATTATTATCATTATTATCATTATAATTATTATTATTGTTATTGTTATTATTATTATTATTATTATTATTATTATTATTATTATTATTATTATGAAATTATAATTCTTGCCTCTTTCTTAAAGAAATAATTAGTGACATGGCAGCTGTCGGTCGAGTCAGCCCTGCAAACCCAGTTGATGGACGATGTGGTGGACGGTGGAGACTAGACCCCCAAACACCCTGAGTACCGACCCAGATGATGTCCCACTGACACCAGGGTCTTTACTGTGGCATCCCATCAGCCCAGCAGCACTGCAGGGACTCCTGCTCACTGTTACTGTACATCATTTGTTACTGTTTTAATATTTTTGTCATTGTTTTTGTTAATAGTTAATAATAATCTGTAGCCTAAATAGTTATTTATGCTGTAATTTGGTAAATAGTTGTAAATGTTAAGACCTTAATAATAAAAGGAAAACATTAATCCCTTGTTGTCCCTGAAAAGTAGCACTTGATGTTGTTTGCTGTTATAAATTGTACTTCAGTTGTAAATACTGGATGGAATAGACAACATGTAACACTAGAACAATATTTTATTTCATGAATTATATAAAATGAACAATTATGAACAAATAATTTAAAAAGAACTCATAAATTAACTAAATAACGGAAATAATGTAACGACTGTCCTCTGGAGCAGAGAGAAGAGCCTCCCCATCCTCTCTCTGCAGCCTCATGTCCTCCTTCATCCTCCCTCCTCCTCTTTCTCCTCAGCCCTGGCTGGTTCTCCTCCTCCTCCTCCTCCTCCTCCTCCTCGTCATCATCCTCCTCCTCCTGGTCACCTGCCGGCACTTGGCCCTGGTGTGTCCTCAGGGATGGAGGCAGTTAGGACAGGGGGGCAGTGGAAGTCCTCTGTCCTAACAAACCTACGACAGTGGAAATCAATCACGTCTTAATTAACTTGCATGGGTAAAACATATATGATTTAGTTCCCACATCATCATTCAAACCTGCACCTTGTAGCTACTTGTTCTTTAAATGGTCCCACTTGTTTTTGGCCTGCTGGGGCTGGACCTTCCCCTGCAGGCCCATTGTTTCCAGAACTGTTCTGAACACACAGAGAAGCAAGAGAAAAGGTAAACACAAGTTCACATTAACACAGGGATGCAAAGATTTACAGAACGTGACATCAGGACTGACGAATGGGCGATTTATTATTTATTATATTATTTATTATTGCATTTTCATCTTGCTCCGTTTATATACATGAAGTAAAAATAGTCTATATCATCTCAACAGTCACAATAAGATATAAGATATAAGTTAACCTCTGAACGTCTAGCGTTTGAAAGTGAAGGTTTTTAAGGCTTTACTTCCAGAGGCATCGAGCTGAGCATTACCAGCGTCACGGATTTTACCCTTGAAGTTTAACGTATCTGGCGTTGGATGCTCAAATGAGTAAAAAACGAATATAAACCCAATACTTACATTTAAATGCGAGATCTGCGCCACTTGATGTCGCCAATTTCTTCTTCTTTCTTTTTTTTTTCGGGCGCGCAAAGAATCTTGGGATATTTGAGGCCACGAAGGATAGTAGCGGTGCATCCTCCAAAAAGAGGGAATGAAGGCCGCATTTGTGGGCTGCATTTGAAGGAGCCTTTGAATTGGGACAGCCTTCGCGCGCCGTTGTGACGTAACTGGCCTTCAAATGCAGCCTCCGAAGGATGCAGACCCTGAATTGGGACATAGCCTATAAAACACGTGAGGTAAATGGGGAACAGGTGGACACGATCAGGAATCAGGGGAGACTATGGCTGCGTTCGTGATCGCATGCATTTGCGCATATGCATGCACGAGACTTGAGAGGATCCGCCGGAACTCGTCATAAACACGTCAAGTTCCCACCACCTCAAGTCG